>NW_004624790.1:375071-435447 GCF_000247695.1 Heterocephalus glaber | reverse complement strand
ATAGGACACACATGTGTAAATACCAAATAGTTTCTCTAGTGTGAGAAACTGAGAGTGTAAATAAGGGTTAAAAGGATTAATAACTAATAATTGACACTTTGAAATAGGAAAAGGTCCAAAATGGTAGAGGTAGTGGGAGGAGATGGGGAAAGGAAAGAATGGAAAGGAAAAATTATGAGAAAAGAAAAAAAATGGAAACAAAGTCTATGTAAATAAGGGAAGGGTAGAGGGGTGAAGGGCGCACAGGTAATGGGGAAAAAATAAGAACCAAGATACATCATGTACAGGTACAAGCATGCAATGTAAACATATTGTATACCTAAAATGTACCAATAAAAGAATTTAAGCAAGAAAAGAAAAAAAAAGAAATTAAGTGACTTAATCATAAAATTGTATGAAAAACAATAAATGGCCTAAATGTCCAACATCAAGGGTAACTGCAACAGCAGTGATCCCAGGCACTGTACATTGAGAGCTCACTATGAGCTACACAGGGAGCTAAGGTCGTATGTGGGTTTTTTCTTTTTTTGGTACCAGGGATTGAACTCGGGACCTTGGGCTTTCGAGGCAGGCAGCAGAACCACTGAGCTGGCCCCTCATATGTATTATTTGGTGCTGTCCTTCTGGTAACCCTGTGAAGAAACCAGAACTCAAAGACATTAAGTAACTTGTCCAAGGATTTAAACTCAGATCTGTCCCACTGCAAAGTTTTGCTGGCATCCGCGGGGTTAAACTTTCTCTGGGAAGAGTCACATGGTAAATACTGGCACTTTCTATTGCAACTGATCAGCTCAGTCCTGGTGAAGCACAAGCAGGTAGTACATAAACAAATGAGTGTCAATGAAACTTTATTTGCAGCCAGGCCTAGTGCCACATTCCTGTAACCCCAGCACTCAGAAACTCAGGAGGCTGAGGCAGGTGAATTGCTGTGAGTTCAAGGCCAGCCTGGACTACATAGTGAGACTCAGTCTCAAAAAATTGAAAAAAAGAAACTTCATTTAGAAACTCTGGTAGTGGCCAAGTTAGGCCCATGGACACTAGTTTGCCAACCCAAACTCATACTAACTGGGAAGTAAGCTGTTCTAACCAAGACCACCTTGCTGCTCGTGTGCAACCAGAGTTTGTATCTAAGTTGTCCTGGTTCTAGCTGTGAAAGTTGGTGGAGAATGCCTTGAAAGAAGATGAAGAGAAGAGTCTGAGAATCTTAGAAAAGGGAAATACTGTCAAGTTGAACTATGCAATGCAGCCATAACAAAGCCAAAATTCCAGAGGCTTAATGTAATAAAAGTTTGTTTCTCTTCCAGGGATAGCCAAGCGCAGCCCTGGCATCTGCATGTGAAACTCTTCTTGAGGGATCATCTTGGAAATCCAGGACCGCTCCACCTGTGACCCCCACCATTCGAACACAGGACTCCCAGGGTGGAGGGAAGGCGAGGTCACACACTGGTTCCTACACGTCTCAGAGTGAGAATGAGACAGCTATCACTTCCGCTCACATTTCCTTTGCTAGGACAAATCTCACCATTTTGCCAAAGTGTAATGCAGGCTAAGAAGTTTAATTTTCCAGTATAGCCAGGAAAAAGAGGAAAGCCAGACAAAATGGCGCCCAGAATTCAGTACCACAGCGAATGAGACAGTCAGAATTTTCACATTATTCTAAAAATAATAAACTATTACCTAAAATAAACAAAAATAAAGGCAGTATCATTACGTACATTGGCATTTTTCATTTAACAGATATTAATTAGTTGAGAGTGGTGGCCCATGCCTGTAATCGCAGCACTCTGGGAGGCTGAGGCGGGAGGATTTCAAGATTGAGCCCAGCCTGGGAAACTTAGCAACTTCGCGAGACCTAATCTCAAAAAAACATAAAAAGGGCTGGAGATATAGCTTGGCTCTGGGTTCAATCCTTAATCCTGAAAATAAAATAGATATTTATGTAGAATATATTTAACTAAAAGAACATACTGTACTCACCTAATATATACCACGTTTACCTGGATTCAGCCTAAATCCAGGTAAATTCCCAGGTAAGCCATCAGGTAGCTTATCTAGCTTTTAATCATCACAAACCAGCACAGAGAGAGCCAGTGTTTCAGGAAGAAATAAAGGATGGGAGCAAAGGGTTTTGTGGCTTCGGATTTCTTTGATCCACCAATATACAGTTCATTTGGTCCACTCTCCCAGGAGAAGACAGAAGGTAACAGAAAGGAGCACTTCCTTCTCCTTTAATCTCTAGTCTTGAAAAGAAAACACTCCAATAGATGTGTGGCTGTGCTAGAGTGTTCCCATGACAACAAGTCCCCCCACAGAGTCATCTCCTGTGTCCTCAGAGCTGGACTGCAAACTGTGTGAAGGCAGAACTGAGCCTACAGTACCTGCCTCCTTACAAACTGGGACCTTGCCGGCTTGTAACAGATGCCAATACATGTGCTAAGTTGATGTTATTTGCTTGAATTGAAAGAACAACCAGACAAGTCTAGGGTGCTTTGCCTGGAACCTTCTTCAGATAAGAACTCCGGAAAATAGATTATGTTGCTTCCTAACTTATACCCTCCTCTCTTCTGACCACAGAAGGCCACCAAGGCCCTGTCCTCACACTGGTTGGACAAAGGAGCTTGTGAACCTGGCCTGAGCCATATCAGACTCCCCTGCACCCTCAGAAACGAGCATGTGTCACAAGTCAATGCAATCAGATGAGTCTTGGGGATTTTCAAAAGTTATTCGAAGATATGAGCTCTTTCCCACTGGATTTGCATCTGCCCAGCTGTCAAGTTGGAGTCCCTGGAGCTACCTTAGCACCATGCAGGAAATATCAATTTCTACTAAATAAGCTTGAGCAAGGAGCCAGTTCTACCTCTGCATTTTGGTACTTTTCTGTTTGTAAGTCTCACTGGTAGAATATGCTACACTAGGAAAATCAGCAAGACATGAAGACTTTTCTTATTACAATTTTTCAGTATCAAAGGGATGCTGGAGATGGGAAATTCCATGCTCCAGGGGCTATGACTGACTATATCTAACCAGCCTTGAATCCCTGAAAATGACTTTGCAAAGGTGTAAGAATAGCATGATGAATCATATATAAGCCCACTAAGTTCCACAATTTATAATTCTAACTCTTAGGATCAAACACAGACTCCTTGATGTTTGATTTTTTTTCTCATCTCCTCTTCAAACTTTCCAAACCCACCTGCAATTAGCCATCAAGTCAGGGATGCCCAGAAAAACGTGAGCAGAGGTGACATATAGCTGTGCTGGCTGAGGCAGTGAAATGCCTGAGCTCAGGTCCCCAGCATTTCTCTCCCTCTCCATGGCCACATAGTCAATGGTGCAGCTACAGCTACAAAATGAATCTTCAGCCTGGGACCACGGGTGACTCCATGGAGCAGAGTTCCTTGGCAACGAACCACAGGATGGGAGGCTTGGGTGAGAGTCAGACAAGCACTTCTGTGAAGCCAAGCCACTGAGTTCTGGCTGAGTGGGCTCTCTCACAGCAAGCTGGGATATCTCTACCTAACCTCCCAAATAGGCCAGCCAATATTTTCCTTCAAGACCGAAATTATAGTAAAACAGTCAAAGAGCATTTTCAAAGGTCTTGCCTGGATCAATCAAGAATGGAGGTCGATCTAAATACTCATCTATATAGGAAGTTCCAGATATCAAAAGTAAAGTATATATTTCTCTAGGGGATGCATAAGAAAAAAATAAGACCTAAAACCCCTTGGCATCGACATATGAAGGTTTTCTGTTCTTATAAGTGAAAAGGCAAATATCATTTTTCTTAAGCAAGGTAAACTGAGGTCACTCTACCTGTGTATATTAGCTGCTAGGAGATTATTTTCTTTTGACTCTTTTTTATATATCTCCAACTTGACAAAGGAGAAACTTACCTATTTCCGTAAAATGGAAATCTTAAGGGATTTTTGGGTGTTGATGAAAAGAAGGTTTCTTATATGACTTAATAAATATATACAAAGTGATAGAGTGCAGGGGACTGCAATATTGATTATGCCCCAATGCCAGCTGTAAGCAGTGCAGGCTGTAGAGAGTTAATCCCACAATTGGTTTGTTTACAGAAGTGAATCCAGCTGAAGCTTACGTGCCAAGGTCAGAGTAACTCGCACCCAAATTCTGTTCCCACAATTAAAACATTCTTACTAGAAGGACAATGTTCTAGTTACAACCATATATTTTATCTATTCTGTTCCTAATTAGAAAATGCTTTGTCTTCCCCTTCACAAGCCTTGCTTACATTAATTTCCATAGAAACCACACAACTGCATATTCTTGCACATAGTTCTGCCCTTGCACATAGCTCACCTTTAGCCAAGTTGATTACCAATAAAAATCAGTGGCTTGGACTGGCCAGTTCCTTTGTCAGTTGTACTGGCATTGTTCATCCTGGTGTCCTGCTTTCTGTCTGTCTTAGTTCTGTCTTTTAAATTTTTTTTCCTGAGGCCTGCATCATACACTGGGCAGGAAACTGAAGCCTACTGCAGAGGATTCCAGTAACATTTCAGGGGTCCCCAGTAACAGAGTTCTAAACATTATTCCAAATATTTTTTATCCACTTATAATACATTCAGATCTGAAGTCTACAGTGTTCATGTACACATTTCCTGGGGTTCTTGTTTGATTGGTAGATTACCCTTTCTTTTGTACTTATAAGTCGTGTATTTTTAATTGATTTCAACACTAATAGTCATGCAAACAAAAGGTTATTTTAAGTAGGGTTTACAATGTATGGCAAATTGAGACAGGCTGCTAAGCAAAATTCACTGTCAGTACATATTCATTAGAAAAGAACCCCTTAGGGGAGTTGTAATTTATGAAAAATGAGCACAAGAACAAAACTCAGCTAATAAAAATGTATTCCAGGACAAAGGATGGAAGTGAGATGAAAACAAACTACAGTTTGCTGTTATGTTGATATCTTTCCTTTTTATTTTAATCAAGACTTTTTAAAAAATGAGCTGAGTAGTTCCCAGCTACTCAAAAATGCAAATCCTGACCAGGTCAAATATTTCTTGGAGATTGTACCTTCAGAGAGCATAGGGAACCATGGAAATGAAAGAGAGAGAGAAAATAATACTTTCATCTGAAGTAGAAAGAGCCCTTATAACTTTTCATTTTTGTTAGGAAAGAAACTGCAGGTTCACCCAATGACTAGGGTCTAGCATTCCTGAATGTGTCACTTAGCACATGAGAAATGCTTAACAAATATTTGATGAATAAATTAATATTACAGCCATTTGAAGAAAGATTACTAATATAATTTTGCTAGGTAAAAAGGCCTTTTAGTGTATTCACCATGTCACCGCCCCACATGTAGGAGGGACTGGTCCCATCAATTCCACCCTGACCAGTGTTCTGCCTGGGCCCCTGAACTGTGTGGACCTCAGCATTCAGTAGGAAGGTAGATGCTCCCTGTCTCCCCCAGGGAGGCTGCAAGTACACATGCATGGAGTTTAGTTGTGAGACCTCCCTCCAGCCAGGCACAGAGCTGGAGGATGTTGTCAAAACTAGGAGAGCAGGCAGAGGGGGAGAGCTGAAGCTGAGACCCAGGATCCACATCTGCCACAGTCTTGTGCAAACTCTCACGAGCGATCAGCCAATCAGCCACCACCTGGATGTGTTTTTCTTTAGTTCTGCCCGCCCCATGGAAGGATGAAAGTCAGACTTTGCCATTTGCTGGAGCAGAAACCTAAAGAGGCTCACAGAACAAGCATGAAGACTAGAGGCAACCTCCAGAGGGCAGAGCCCGGGCATCTAGGGGGCACTGGGCCATGAAGGCAATGCCACATGATGGCTAAAGGTAGAGGGGGCATTGCTGAGTGTTCTTCACTTTTTCATAGGAACAAAAAGATATGTGAGGCCTCTTAAGCACTTTCTATGTCCTGAAAGCACCGTCCCATTGGAAGTTGCCTTTGGAATTTAGAAAACTCACAGTATAGTGTGGTCCAGAGCAGAGAAGTATGTACAAATTTGGAAGTCTATGTTAAAGGAAAATTAAAGGAGGCTATGGGTTAGATATGCCCAAGGCCAGCCACCCAGCCACATAATCAAAAACGGAAGTCATCCTGGTTTCCCTGGAACACTATCTCTAATCACAAACACAACACAAATCATAACCTTCACATGTGCATCAGCATGAGTCAGTGAAATTAAACCAACTGGCTCAGCATAAGCATAAGCTGTGGTTGCCTTAGCACAAGCAGTGACATAGAATGGCCATCACAAAAATGGGGACCAAACTGCTCTCCATTCGCACTTAATGAGCTGCATAGGAACTGCAACGTGAATTTCTGACCCCTCATTTTGAAGTCTCCTGCTCACCAACTAATCTTTCATAAGAATCAGAAACTTTTAATTTAAAAAAAAAATGTGTTCAGATTCCATTTTTGATTGCCCCCACACTGTACTTTAGGAGGGAAAGCTAATAGACTAAGAAAACTAGGAGATAGTATGAGAAATCAGATCAGAATTTGACCTGTATTTCACTTTCTCTCCTATGTATGCTCAAGTTTGAGTTTGTGGTTAAGTACCTTGACCCTTATGAAAAGTCTTACAGTACCTAAAATATCTGAACTTTGGAGTGGCTTTGAATTTTCTCAAAGACATTTATTCTGTTCTTGTTCATTTCCTGCATTTAATTTTTTTGAATGTGAAAATACTACAGAACTTTGTGATTATATAACTGTCCTGGATTATTTTAGGAATCATTCTCTTTGCCACTGAAATTTTACTCTAACTTAACTCATTTTATTTTGAGAAAAAGTGTTTCCTTTTAACAAAATTGGAAAGGAAAAAGATTTTTGTTAAACAGTACATCTCTGTTAACCAAAGATATCCCTTAGGGGCCAGGGATTTAGTCTAGTGGCACCGCGCCTGCCTTGCAAGCACAATGTCCTGAGTTTGATTCCTGGTATCAAAAAAAAAAAAAAGATATCTCTTATTCCCTAAAAATAGCTGCAACTTGAATATTATCAATTTTCACCTGAAAGAAAAATATTCCTTCACAATCATCTTCATTCAGAAAGAAAGAGAAGTGTGCCCGTGTGATCTCCAGGAAAAAAAAGGGACGCTTCAGTCTCTTCATCTGTACAATGGGAATAGAACAAGGCATGAAATACATTTGGGGTCTTTTAGGCAGATACCACTTTTCTCTGAGAAGAGCTCACAGACAAGAAACCTTCTTAGACCAGGAAGCCTGTAGACCTCTTCCGAGCTGGTGCTACCTCTCAGAAGTCTGGGACTGACAATCAGGCAAAGCTTGTCGTATCACTGAGGGTGGCTCAAAATAAAGTGGAGACAACTTGCAAATTTAGGAACACTGTCCTATGAAAGGTGCATGGAACAACTAGGAAACCTGGTCAGCAGAGATAACAGCATAAGATAGATACACGAAGAAGTCAGGGGGAGCCCAGAGGGGCCCAGCTGTACGGCTGCAGCTCCTGAGTCCATGCCACCTCCTACATCTGCTTCTTAGCAGCTCTGACTGCATCCCACATTTAAGACAATACTATCACTCATCTTAAAAAGAATGAAACTACCTCCCCATTGTTTACTTTTTATTTCCTTTCCTTTCCTTTTTGCTAAACTTATCACTAGTTTTTTCTCTTCCTTGCAGCCAGAAGTGTCTTAACTAAAAAAGGAGAGGAAACATGCCAGAGATATCTTTCTTCACCCACAGTGATCCTTCAAAGTGAACTGTCCGTCCCAGCCACAGCTCGTGGTAGCCCTTCCAACACATGGATTCTAATTAAAATGGAAAAAGTCTTTACACACATGTGACTGTCTCAATATGCACAAAAGTATCATCAAACCAACATCAGAGCCCAACTATCCCAGGTAACTGTCCTTAAGCAGCCGAGGGCTCTTGGGCTACTCAGCTTCTTCAGAGAAACTAGAGCCAACTTCCAATGTAGATGATTTCTCCTCTGCCTGACAGCCAGGTTCAGAAAACCTGAAAGGCTTTCTCACCACCCTGCATGTGGGGTCAGCATGACACCACTGATCCACACCACTTAGCTAGCGGGGCAGTCCAGCCCAGCGCAAGCCCTCACTTATGTTTTCTGTGACTGGTAAGTGGTCCTTTGCTCACCTCAGGAGAAGTCTCAGGGTGAGACTCTCCCAACTGGCTCCTTGAAAGGAGTCAGGCCTAGATAATCCACCCTGTTCACCACTAAGATCCATCTATGCAGGGGAAGGTGGGGAGTGGAGCGGGTCAGGTTGAGGGGAAAGATGGGTGCTGGGGGTTCCTGACCCCTGGAGGTGGGAGTGTGGAGCCTTTGAGATACTATTCAGAGAACTTCATGAATGATTTCCGGGAATGTGGAGGAGGCCATCGTGTAGCTGATGGATGAATCATTCGCCACCGCACAGATGTTAGCACAAAGAATTCTCTTCATTCTCTGCACTCCTAGTGTTCTGTTCGATGCGTCCAAGTGGACCCATTTAACATTGAACTAGCTCTCAGCTTAGAGAGTAGAAATTCATACTCACACTGCAGCTGAAGTGCTGGGAGAATTTAAGGTTTAATCTTGATTCGAATCAACTGAGTCTGTATTGCTAGCTGGTATTTTTCCACTGGGCTCAGCAACCAAGGGAAAACTGGCTCAGTGCAGACTCTCACCCCAACCCTCCAAATGCTGTTATTTTGACATAGACTGGTCGAGCCCAGAGTGTAAGGTTATAAAACAAGCTGCTTCTAGCTCAGTCAACATTCCTCATGTTTCTAGAAACATTTAAAAATTCTTAAGAACAGTGAGGTTTATTCATGGTAGAGGGGTATAATAGACTCTCTGGAGATGCAGAACAATGGATGGATGGATGGATGGACAGTAAGAAGGGGCTTATTAGGGGAATTGTCTCATGCAATTATGGAGGGTAGGTCTCATGATAGGAAATCTGCAAGAGGGAGAGCCAGGAAGGCTGGAAGCATGGCCAAGTCCAAGCTTAAAGAACTTGGAACCTGGGAATTCAATGCTGTATCTCTTGGTCTGAGATGGGATGGGGGTTCTGGTTTAAGTTTCAGAGTTGAAAATCCAGAGTAAAGGAGTCCTGATTTCCACATATAGGAGAAGGAGGATCCCCCAGCCCCAGAGAAGCAAAAGTGAATTCACCTTTGCTCTGTCTTGAGTCCTCAGTCAATTGGATGGTGCCGATCCACACTGGATTAGGGAAGATCTTCTGTAGTCGGTTCCCTGGCTCAAATGCCAGTCTCTTCATGAAACACCTTCACAGACTCACCCAGAAGTGATGCTTTACCAGTTATTTATGTATCCTTTGCTCTAGCCAGCTACATACCTAAAAGTAACCATCACAAGGGAAAATGAAATCAAATGGTTTTCATTTGTTTACTTGTGTATGGCTAGTGTATTGACTTCTGGTTTCAGTTCCCATGAATGAAGAAGTTCAGAGTTATTACTCCTATCATTACAAGAAAAAAGTAGACAAACTGAAAAACAATGACCTTTCTTGGACCCATTGTAAAAATGAGATGGCCAGCAAACTGCTATCCCAAAATCTGGAGAAAGAAGCAGATCAAGTGATGGCCAAGATTGATTCACCTAGAGCAAAAGCTACTGGAAATATAGTTAGTAGAAATTTGAATGATGATGTTGATGAACTGCTAGTAGCTGAGTATGGACTGGCATAGTGAAACGTCAGGATTTCATGGGCTTTACCTCCAGAAACTCCACTATATCCAAATAAGACACCACCCGCCAAAGTCTGGCTCTGGCTCTGGCTGGGGAGGAAGTGTAATCTTCATGAAATACATTCAGAAGCTTCCTCAAAACAAAGACCATATTATGAAATGATTGCACAGTCAAGTTATTAACATATCCATCACATGTACACCTTAAATATATACAATTTTTGCCTGTCAGTTCAACTTCAAAAAGCTGGAAAGATGGATGGATGGATGGATGGGCAAATGATAGATAGATAGATAGATAGATAGATAGATAGATTCCTAACTGAGCATACAGACAAAAAAGAGAAGGCTGCTCTCTGGGACAATAAGCAGCCAAACTCTCAGCCCAGCTGGGAGAAGGGAAGTTTGTCATTTCAGTGTCCCAGACCCCAGCGCATTAACCAAGGGGAAAAGCACAGGCATTAAGGGTCAGGATTTTGAAAATATAGAATGGGAATATTGCTGCCAGAAAAGGGAAAGGTGAGTGAAACAAAGCTTAATCAATAGAGAAACACTTCTGAAGGTCACACCCCAAGGACACAGGCCCACTGAATGATCTAAAGCAGAAGAGTTTAGGATACTGAACACTCCGTCCCTCCCTCCCACAATCATCACCATGCCAGCAAAATAGAGTGCCATGCCAGTAACAGCTGCAAAACAAACTTTCTCTCTGAGGAGTGCAAGCTCAAAAGTAGAGAACAAACAAAGGACAATAGAGGAATTTGAAGTCTCTCAAATCAACAACCACAAGTAACATTGAACACAAAAACACAAAATCCTACCCAGATTACAATAAATCCTCACAATATAGGCCTATTTATCTCATTTCCTGCTGCCTGATCAAACATGCCCACATCTCAATGCAAAATCTCAAGACCTGCCAGAAAACAAAAGAAACATGGTCAACCAGACTCCGGTTGAACACAAGTGGGAGTTACCAGACAGGGGATTTAAAACAAATATATCTAGTGTGCTAAAAACTCTATTGGACAAAGAAGACAACATGCAAGCATCAAAAGGAAACGCTAGAAATCAAAGACATTGTGATGGAAACCAAAAAGCATTTGAGAACCTCACCAGTAAACTGGATATATCTTGCAAGGAAAGAATCAGCAACCTCAAAGGTAGATCATTAGCAACATCCCAGGTGGAAATGCAAAGAGAAAAATATTCTCTTGAAAGCAGATTAGAACTGTGGGACAATTCTAAAAGATGTAATGTATTTGCAATTTGAAAACCCAAAGGAAAACAGAGAAAGAAAGGAGCAGAAGAAATGTTTGAATAATGGCCAAGAACTTCCAAAACTTAATGATAAACACCAACTGACAGGAAGCTCAGGAAACATCAATTACAATAAATACCAAACACACACAAGCACACGTGCACACACACAGAGTCGAATCATATTCAGCCTGCAGAAAACCAAAGACAAAAGAAAATCGTAAGAATCTAGAGTAGAGACAAGTAACTTTTCTATACAGAAACAAAGATAAAAGATATGGCAGAGTTTTCTTCAGAAACCATGCAAAAGGGGGGATGTTGAACTATTTAAAATGTTGGAAGACAAAAACATCAATCTAAAGTTCCATGTCTGAGCTGGGAGTGTGGATCAGTGATAAACCACATATTTCAGCATCTGTAAGGCCCTGGATTCAATGCTTAGCACCAGAAATGACTGTTCATAAAAGAAATTTTAAAACCACATTTTCTTTATCCAGTCTTTAGTTTTCTTTATCCAGTCTCCAGTTGATGGACAATTGGGTTGTTTCCCAGTTTTAGCTATCACAAATTGTGCTGCTATGATCATGGGTGCACATATGATTCTTTCAATTCTTTGGAGAAGATACTCAGCAGGGAAATAGCTGGGTCAAATGGGACTTCTAGTCCTAGTTCTTTGAGGTATCTCCATACTGATTTCCACAGTGCTTGCACCAGTCTACACTCCCACCAGCAGTGGAGCAGGGTTCCTCTTTGCCCACTGCCCCACCAGCATTTGTTATTGGTTGATTTCATGATGGCAGCCATTCTTTCTGGAGTGAGGTGGAATGATGAATGTCATTATATTGTATATCTTAAATGTACAAATATAATTAATAAAATAATAAAAGAAATAAATAACCAAAATTCCACGATGAGTAAAATTTTATTTTAAAAGCAAAGAGAAATGAATTTTTCTCAAACAAACAAAAACTGAGGAGTTTCATTTTCAACAAACCTGACCTGCCCAAAATGTTACAAGTTCTTCAAAAAGGACAATAATATAGGCTAGAAACATGATTTGCATAAAAAATGAAAAAATAGCAGAGAAGAAATAAAGATAAAATATTTTTGTTTTCTTATTTTTTATTGATCTTGAAAGTATTTTCAGTAGTACCAATGTACTTGGTGATTACAGCAAACCTGAAAGCTAAATGGATGACAATAAGGTGGAAGGAATTGAGAAAATTCTGCAGTAAGGTATCTGTACCATATATGAATCAGGATGATGCTATTTGAAGATGGATTTAGATTAGTTTATAAAACTACACTTGGGCCGGGGGTTTAGCTCAGTGGTGCCATTGCCTATCTCGCAAGCCCAAGGTCCCAACTTCAATCTCTGGTAACCCACCCCCCCCAAAAAAAACTACACTTAAGGCAACTGCTGAAAACATGAAATGTGTATTACCTATCATTTCCACCAGAATATAGGCCCTATGAAGACAAGGAGCTCATATGAATCCCTAACACCAAACACATTATATGCTGTGTGAAATATTTTTTGGATGGAATGGGGGATGGATAGATGGATGGATGGATGGACGAATGGATGGAAGGATGAATGATAAGTGATCATGGGAGTTCTAATACAGCAATTCCTAAACTTCTCTCTCCCAGAACACCAAGGCCATATGGTGTTAACTGTTCCATGGTGCTAAAAGATTTTCTGTGGTCCATAAAAGTTTTGGAAAATACTCAATAAAAAAAATTTAAACAGATTTCTTTTTTTTCCAGTATGGGGGATTGAATCCAAAGAGAGCTAAGTTATGTCTTCAACCCTTTATTTCTATTTACTTCAGGCTTTCACTAAGTTGCCCAGGTTGGCCTCACCCTTGTGGTCCTCCTGCCTCAGCCTCCCAAGTAGCTAGGATTTTCGGCATGCAAGTTAGAAAGATTTAGTAGACTGGATATCATTTACATTTCCTGTCCTAGAATGTGACACAGTTGTTATTAGGCATTAAGTAAATTAATCGAATGAAAACATCAGAGCAGTTCACTATTAGAGTATTCATTCATTCTACAAATACTCAGTGATCACCATTTTATTGAAGACATGACCCAGGCTCTAGGGAGACAATAGAAGCAAAAACAAGCAAAGAATCTGCTCTCTAGATGGTATACTGTAGTAAAGGAGACAAACAATGCTATGATGTGAATTTTTTGTCCCTCAAATTTCATATATCCAAATTAATTTCCAGTGTGATTATATTAAGAGGTAGAGGGGACTGTTGGTGAAGGCTCTTCCCTTATTAACTTTTACATTCATGAAAGGCACTTGAGGAGACCCTATTTGCCCCTTCTGCCATTTGAAGGCACATGAGAGGTGCTATCTTTGAAACACCGAGCCCTCATCAGATCCTGAACTCGCTTGCGCCTTAACCATGGTCTTCGCAGACTCCAGAACTAGGCAATGAATTTCTATTGTATATAAATGACCCAGTCATTTTGTTATAGCACCCTGAATAGACTAAGTCATCAGCAAATAATCTGCAAGTACATGAGAAATTAAAAGTAAAATATGCATTACTATGGAGGGGATATAATAAAGCAAAATGCCTAGACGTTACTGAAAGCTAACAAAGGAGTTGAGAACTAGGACATAAGGAGAAATCAATAAGGCAAAGCAAATGAGTGGAGATTGCTGGGGAAAGTGATGCAGGATAAGGACTGTGCTAGAGACCTGTAGCGGAAGAAGCACAACACATACAAAAGACTGAAATGAGGCAAAGAAGGCAGGAAGCAAGGAAGCCAAAGGCAGCCAGAAAAGGCAAACCAAAGTCAACCCAGACAGGGAATTGAAGGGTAAAGATTCAACAACAGCTGAGTAACAATCCAATTTGCATTTTGAAAAGACCAGTTTGGAGAGAAATAACTGATTCTGAGACTGGAAGAGAGTATTACAAGATTATTCTGGAGTATCTCTTAGTGCCAGAGAGTAAGTAAGAAAACGCATACAATGTACACAGACATCCACACACACGCATGGACACACACAAAGCGCACACACATTAGTGCAGCTTGTCAAAGGGACACAGAAAGCAACTGACATACCAACATTACAATAATTTGAGCAAAAATAAGTGAATAAATAAAAGGTAGTATTAAATTACAAACCAAAGTAGAAAATAAATATTCATGGATCCATACTGATATGCACAAATGATTGGATAAATAAATGAACGAGGACTAGACAAGTCTATTGTGCAGAAGAATTGCAAACAATTTATGTGGATACTTTGTCATCAAGGGGCCAGAGCATAAATCCCCATCCTTTAAGTGTGAGATGCTCACAACGACTTCCTTCCAAAAATGTACTGGATGAGAAAGAAGAAAAAACAGCTTTACAGTGGAGAAACTTGACAAACTCTGCCTCAGCCAGGTGCTGGAGGTCAACATCCACAACCATAAATCATGTCCACTGTAGGTACTTTTGATATCCAGAGATGAGAATGACACTTTGCCTCTGCAGTCTTCCTCTCAAAAACTCATAGCCCCAGTCTGTTCATGACAAAACACCTGACATACACCAGTTGAGGACAGTCCACAAAATGCCTGACCAGTACCTCTCAAAATTGATAAGGTCATCAAAACAAGGAAAGTCAGAGGAACTACCACTGCCCAGAGGAGCCAAAAGTGATATGACAATTAAATGGAATATATTCTAGAGAGGATCTAGGAACAGAAAAAGGATATCAGGAAAAACTAAGGAAACCCTAGGAAAGTGTTGACTTTAATTAACCAAAATGGCACCAATATACTGGTTTATTAATTGTAAAAAACGTACTATCCCCATCTAAAATGTTAATAATAGAAGGAACCATGTGAGGGACCTGTGGGAACTCTTCATTCTATTTTTATAATTTTTCTATACATCTAAAACTCTTCTAGAATAAAAAGTGTTTCTTTTGAGACAGTGTTTCACCATATAGTTCCATCTGTCCTTGAACTCTCTATGTAGCCCAGGCTGGCCTCAAACTCCCAATTTTCCTGCCTCAGCCTCCCAAGTGATGAGATTACAGGCATGAACTACCACACCCAGAGAAAAATGCTTATTTTTAAATATGATCATTTTGGCATCATTATCAAGATTAGAAGGGGGCAGAGAATAGTTAGGAAAGAAAAGATGGTGGCTTGGCTGTAGTAATGGAGATAAACTTGGGGATAGAACAATATGCCTTCATGTAGAAGGATACAACATGAGAAGAAAAGAGTCATGGGACCAAGGGTTGGGTAGCTCCACTATGTACACAATGATCCAAGGAGGAGACAGAAAGGAGATGCTGGTACTCAGATCTCAGTATCCAAAGACCATTCTCCAATAAAAGGAACCAAAAATCCTTTGAGAAACAGCTGATTCTGGATTAGTTTCCTAGAACTTCTGTAACAAAAAGCCCTAAACAGGGGGGCTTCAAACAATAGAAATGTATTCCTTCACAGTTCTGGAGGCTAAAAGTCAAGGTGCTCAGGGGCCATGCTCTTCCTGTAGGCTTTAGGGTGCATATTTCCACAAGTCACCCAGTTTCTAGGGGCTACCAACTATACTTGGTTGTCATCACCTCACCCAACCACCACATCCGTCATCGCATTGCCTCTCTTCCATGTGCCTTTTCCACTTCTATGTCTTCACAGGCCAGTCTCTCCATGTTTCCAAATATCACTCATCTTATGAGGACACCAGTCATTGGATTAGGGACCACGACAATCCAGGACAACCTCATCCTAACCAGATCACATCTGCAAAGGTCTTATTTCCAAATAAGACCACCTTCACAGGTGCCAGGTATTTTAACTTGAACATCTTGATTTGAGGAACACAAATCAATCCACACCAGATTACTTGACTAGGGCTTGAAAAGATAAACCTGGAACATCTTTTAGTAGCAGAGGATAATCACCTGCTCAAGAAATGATGCGAGGGCCAGCGATTTAGCTCAGTGGTTCCGCGGCCTGCTATGCAAGAGCAAGGATCCAAGTTCGATCCCCAGTACCAAAAAAAAAAAAAATGATGAGAAAGTGTTGAAAGAACAAAGGAGCCATTGAAAGAGCTGTTGATGGCCAAATCCAGAACAACCTCAGTAACAAAATAAATAATGACAATGACGGATAACATCCCCAGAATAAATATCCACGAATCCATACCAACATAAATATAGAATTGGATAGCAAATAAATGAGGGTAGACAGATTTTTCTTCCAGGAGAATTCCAATTAATAACTGAAGAAGGAATAATGGAAATAGAAGATCGCCATTTGCCAAACACCAAAGCCATGATAGATGCAGGAAAGAATCCCCATCAGTAGGTGCTGAAATTACTGAGTGAAAGTATGACGAGAAACAGGATATTAGAAAAATCTCAAAATATCTCCTCACAAGACATTTGTTAATTACAAAGGGGAAAAAAGAACTTTATAGTGGAGGCATTTTCACATAAGCAAACCTGATTTCATGTCGCTCCTGATGTGATAACCCTGAAAAATAGAGGGGGATTACACTACTGTGGAATTCTTGCTACAGCTGCATAACAAATCTAATCATGAAAGGTATCAAACAAACCCAAATATTCTGTAAGTCAGCTAACCAATATTCTCAATACTTTTGAAAATGTTCAAAGTAGTACACAACAAAGACTGAGGAACCATTAAAGTAGATTAAGGCAATGTGGCAATGAAAGAAAAGGCAGGATTCTGAATTGAATCTTGGAGCAGAAAAAGAACATTAGAAAATGAGCAGATTTTGAATATGATTTGTAGATCAGATAACAGTGTTACATCAGTGTTAATTTCCTGGTTTCCCTAATGGTACTCTGCTTATGTACTATGCAGAAGCAGGGTGACATCATTACTTTGGCAACTTTTTATAAATCTAAAATTATTTTAAAATAGATAGTTAAGAATGGGGGGTGAACAGACTTTAGAGCCATTTTAGAAGTGAAATCAACAGAATCTAGGGATAGATGAACATTGGGAGTGAAGGAAAAAGAAATCATAAAATATTTCTCCCCTGACTTCCCCCTCACATAACAAAATGGAAGTGAGGATATTCCCTGAAGGGAAGAGAACAGGGGAGGGTCATTGTTTAGCTGTGTCTGGATGTGCCCACACAGCTTCCTGCACTCATAGGTGGGCTTTTGGGAGCTGCCTTTACCTAGGGTGTGATACTGGGATTAAGGGTGTGTGATACTAAATTAGTCCACCAATTGGACAGATCATAGTCCTGGGTGTGGTTGAGTAGATTTACTGAAGACAGAAGCCCCACCCTAGGTATGGGTGACACCACCCAAAAGGCCTGTAGCCTGGATAAGTTATAAAGAGAAAGAGGGAAGACAAGCTGGTGGTGGCTCCTGATGCTGCTGCTGATGATGCCTTCTGCCTACCCTTCCATGGACTGTTTCTACTCTGTGATGCTCCTCTGCCAGGCCACCCTGCCTGGGAGCCAGCTGACTGTGGACTGAAACCGCTACAAACTGTGAGCTGAAATAAACCTTTCCTACTTTATTTTGTCCCAGTGACAAGAAAAGTAACTAACACAGTTATTTGGGGGAAAAAAACATCAGAAGTGAATTTTGGACAATTTGAGATTGAGGCATCTTTAAAAGATCTAAGAGGAGACATCAGGTAGGCATAGGAGTGTGAAGTGTGGGAGGCTGGAAAAGGTGAGTAAAAACTTTCCAACTGTAACTATTGGAGCCATGCACACATACAACTGCCTAGAGAAACAGCACAGCATCAAGAGGTGGTTGGCTTTGGGTGGGGAGCAGGCTGGAACCCCACAGTTCCCTTGAAGAGCACACCACCAATGATTTAAGGACCTCACAGGTGTCCTGCCTCCCCAGGGTCCACTCTGGAGACATAACCTTTAACACATAGACCTTTGGGTGCACTGCTACATTCAAACCATAGCAGCCAGGAGACAAGGGCGGCCTCAGGCCAATAGCCAGCGAGAAATCCAGTGCTGGGAGAAACCATGTGCATTTGCAAGTGCACCCTTCCCAGCTGAGCATTGAGATGCCTCCAACCCAGCCACTCCCTCTGTGACAGCCTATAAGATGGTGATCCCCAGCCACTGGCCCCTTCAGGTCCATGGCCTGTTAGGGGTAAGAGGTGAGCAACAAGCAAGCAAGTGAAGCCTCATCTGTGTTTACAGTCGCTCTCAACCACCAGCGTCACTCCCGAGCCCCACTTCCTGTCAGATCAGCAGTGCCAACAGATTCTCACAGAAGCATGAGCCCTACTATGAACTGCGCCCAACAGGGATCTAGGTTGTGGGCTCTTTGTGACTGATCCCATGCATAATCCCAAAACCACCACCACTACCCTGCTCTCCACTGAAAATCTGTCTTCCATGAAACTGGCCCCTGATCCCACAAAGGTTGGGATCCAGTGCTATAAAACACAATGAAGCCAATGGCACAGCCATGTCACGCCTGTATTTAGGACTGAAAGGAACTTTGAGCACTACTACCTGAGCCAGGTGTGATGGCACACACCTGTAATCTCAGCATTTGGGAGGCTGAGGCAGGAGGTTCGCTGCAAGTTCAAGGCCAGGCTAGGCTACATAAAGAGTTCAAGGCCAACGTGAATTATATACCAGTACCCTTCCCTCCCCCAACAAACAAAGAATAGTACTACTGTGCTGAGCCTCTAGGTATTATGGTAATTTACTAGGCTGAATAGAAAACTAAGTCTTAGGGCTCAGGGGGAGTGAGGGTTCTGTGCTGGATTTTCTCCCCTTACCCCTCGGGTCCAATCTCCACCATTCTCCCCCTGCCTGGTGCCTTGGAAGTGACCACTATGGGCCACACCACCCACCTCCTCACCCTCTGGCCATTGGTTGGGATTGGCTAATGGGCAGCATCCGGTGAAAGTCAGAGGGCAGAGGAGGAGGTTGGGCAGCTGTCCCTCGGCTCCCCGAGCTGGGATGCAGTGCGTCCCAACTGCAGGCTGGAATCCATACCACAGCACCCAGGATGGGACAACAACCCATGTTTCAGGTCTCTCTGGTTTCCAGTGAGACAACCCTTTAGCTACAAAGCAGTGGAACTGGAACATTAAGTTGCAGATATTAAAATTATTTTTTTAAATAGAAATCACATCTCCCACTGCAGGAAATATAAGCACAGAAACTGGAGATTTGTCCTTCAGGCTCGGTAAACGGGTCCAGAGCCCAGCTCTGCTGCTTACAAACTGTGAGAAGTGACCGAACTTTGTTCAATCTCCATCTCTTTGTCATCAGAATAGACAACACCAGACACTACATAAAATTGCCTTGAGAATTAAATGCAGGAACTGTGTGAAACAGAGGACACAATGTAAAAGCTCCCTGCCATGGCTTCATTAGCATATCTCACACAGCCAAACCAACTGGACCCCAACTGCCCCTTTCTGCTCTCCACAACCTGGGCGTGACAGTGACCAGGACGCCAGGAGCAGCCACAGAGACAGCCCTGCAGAGCTGCAGCAGTGAGTATGCAAGCCACAATTGAGTACAACTGTCTGGTTCAAAGGAAGCTCTTGCTTATTCAAGAGCTGCTATTGCCTAGCACCTTGGTGGTATTCAGAGAGTGGGACTCATCGTGGATTCTCATCATGTCAAGTTTTCCCCTCCTGGGGTCACACCAGACAGGTTTTTGAATGTGCAAAAGCACAAGGGAAGGAAAGAAGAAAATGGGAATCTGCACCTGGTGACATTACCAGGAACATGTTTTGACTTCAGATCCGAGTTCTTAGAAAGGGCAGCATTGTATGCCGCACCTTTGGCGGTTCCAACTATGTTTTAATGAGTCTCTCAATACTGACAGGAGGGCCACTTAAACCTGAGTAATTGGGTCACCATCATCTCCCAAGAACACGGAGCTGGCTGCAGGGTCTGAATTATTGGCATAAAAGTGGCTGGTGGACCCAGTTCAATGTCACCTGAAGGGGACAGTGGGGGGGAAATGGGACCAGGAGCCAGAGCTGAGGCAGATGACAGCACAGCCCAACCATGAGCGACCTGGTGCTCCCAACCCTAGCTGCAATCAGAAAGGCCGGAGCAAGATATCACCATCCTTCGTCCTTTCTGCTCCACCTTCATGATTTTTTCATCACTCACATTGTGCTCGTCTATTATTTACTTAATTTACTATATTTAAATCAACTCAATGTCTTCCTAAAATAAATGCATGTTGATTGCAAATTGTATATTGTGACCACCAATGGAAAGCCAGCATCACTTGCCATTAATAGAACACAATTAAAATAAATACAATGAAGATACTTACCTGGCAGGGGAGATACCATGATCACAAAGGTGGTTTTCCCAGGGTGAGGTTTATCCGTTGCACTCCGGATGAGCTGAAAATAAAAATAAATAAATAAATAAATAAATAAATAAATAAATAAATACAATGAAAATGAGCACGGTTGCTGGATTCCAGCTTCTGTCTGTGGAACTATCTGAGCCTGCAGTTCACTGTCGCCTCAATTACAAAAGAGAGGTTGGCAAGTGTTCCAGCACCAAACACAACTTTTTTCCCGATTATCAGAAACATTAAAAGAAAATGAAAGACAGAAGAATTTTCTGATTGTTGCATTCAGTCTTATTCTATGCCAAAATCACTTGGTAATTAATGCATCTGCAGCTGTCTTGTGATGTAACCCTGGTTACCCTTCAGGGTACATCAGGCTCCTCCCCACTGCTGACACCTGCCTGTAAGCAAGAATGGACATAAATCATGGTTTGAGAAACTGAGGCACATTGAAAGAAATAACTGTCACAGTGAATCTCTCCCAAACACCACCGTGAACCTCTCTTCTGTTTTCCAGGGAACAGATGCTGTCCTTTGGGAAATGCCAGAAGAGAAGACCAGGCTCCAGGTCCCACCTGTGAGGAGCGCATGGACATCCCCACCAAGTGTGTGTAGGGCCAGCACATCCCAGGGAAGGATGCTGTGCTTTCTGAGCCTGGGGGCAGAGCATCTTCACAGCTGGAACAGTGTTAAGGAGACGCTGCCTCCAGAAACTATGGAGAAAGGAAGTTAGAGTTGGTAAAAGGAACAGAGCTAACCATGGAAACACTCTCCACGCACCTCCAATGGCCTTCGCCCAACAGGCCAGCACCATCCCACCCCTGCCCACCCAGAGGTCAGGGCACCCCAAAGGGCTGGGCCATGTCTTGGATGAGCCTCTGGCCCACCATGCTTCCTGCAGCTGTGGCTGAAAGCTGGATGGTCCAGTGGAGCCCACAGCGTTGGCCTATGCAGGTGACCACCCAAGACATGGTCACTGGAGTGAACAATATGCTTCACTCACAGGTCCATCCCACACCCATCACATGCCAACTACTTTTCTATAGACTCAGTGGGAAGCTAGAGCAGCCAGTTCCTTCCTCCACTCTACGGAAATCATGATGTGGTTGAAAGAAACAGTGACCAAAGATCTGCTATGGCAGGTGGTCATTGATGCCCGAGGAAGGGGGCAGACGGTGGTGGAACCGAGGGGCCATTTGGTACAGGAAGGCCAGCAGGACCTGACATTTGAGGAAGAGCTTGAATAAAGTGAGGAAATAAGCCATTTGTCTATCCAGGAAGAGAAACATGCTGAACAACAGAATGAAGGAAGCAAGGATCTGCGGCAGCATCTGCTCGGCGGCTTGTGGGGCAGCAAGGAAGCAGTGGGCTTGGAGGAGGTGAAAGGGAGGGAGCAAGGTAGTGAGGTGGCACCAGGAGCCCAGTGATAACAGTGCTGGTCCTTGACTCTGAAGGCCATAGGGAGGCACTGGACAGAAAGCTGACTTCATCCAGCTTATCTTGAAGGACTGTCACCAGGCTGGTTGGCAGAGAATGGATGGTGGGGAGCCGGGCCAGGGGCTGGGAAATGGGCTACCATGCCACTGTGAAGTGCTTCTGAGAGAAACAATGGGGTTCTGGTACAGGTTGGCAGCAATGGAGGTGACATGAAGTGGTCCCATCGTGCAGCTGTCACTGACAGGATCAATGGAAAGTGAGAGAAAAGAGGCATTAAGAGTGACACCAAGGTGGCTTGCAGAAGCAATTAGGAATTGGAGCAGCCATTTACAGGTGAGAATAAACTGAGTATGAAAAAATTAAGAATTAAAGACTGAGCACATTAAAATTGAGACACTTAAAAGATACACATGTGGAGATGCCCATTAAGCAGTTAGATGTGAATAATAACAATAATAACTTACACTATTTTTGGAAAGCCACTCCTCCAAATCTTCCATACTCCTCCATGTCCCCAGCATCTCTGGATCATTCTTAATGTGCCTTCCAGTCAATCTCCCCATCACACCCACAGCTAGAACTTGGCTTAGAGACTCCTCTCTGTTTATACAGCCTGCATGCACTATTTCCCCCCAGTAGCATTTAATATACCTTATTCTGTCTTTTCCTTTTTTGGCCCACTTCTCTCTAAAATTATAAGTTGTGTAAGAACAATAACTTCTGTATATCCAGAAAAAACAATATGTTAAATCAGTATTTTAGAGACTTCTCAACAATATCTTTGTCTTAACAACAATCCCACAAGGAAATAACAATCCTCTTTCTGTGGAAGATGAAACCGATACTCCAAGAGATTAGGTAACTTGTCCAAGGTCATCAGCTTATAGGTAGAAAAGCTGAGATCTGAATTTGATCCCCTGTTGGTTCCAAAGTCCCTATTCTTCTCTACCCATGACCTTCTGTCTCTCCTGTCTATTCTGTGGAGATCCAACTTAAATAGTAATACGAAATTCCCTACAGCAATGCTTTCTGCTATGGTCAAAATGTTTGTTTACCCAAATCTATACGTTGAAATCCTAGCTCTGGAGACAATGGCATTAGGAGGTGGAGCCTTTAGGGGATGATTGAGTCAGTGAAGGTGGAGCCCTCATGAATGCAATTAGTGCCCTTATAAAAGAAGCCCTGGAGATCCCTTGGTCCCTTTACCAGGAGAATACAGGAAAAAGATGCCACCTATGAACCAGAAGATCAAGCCCTCACCAGACACTGAATCTGCTGGCCCCTTCAGCTTGGGCTTCCAGCTCCACAACTGTGAGGCATAAACTTCTGCTATCCATAGCCCTCTCCCAACCTTAGATTATGATCTTTGTTATAGCAGCACACACAGACAGAGACCCTCAGGAAAGACTGCTTTGTTCCTACTCCTCTTCTCTCCCAGGCTCCTTTGGAATGTCTCTTCGTCCCAGACTGGCTATATTGGGATTGTCTTAACCCAAAGCCACAAATGTGCAGGAATAAAGGGGCAAGTACTAAGGTAAGAAGACTGGTATTAGGAGGAGGCTGAGAAAAGTGTTAGCCATTCTCATGTGGTTTGTTTTTGATTTGTTTTAATCTGCACCTTCCTCTTCTTTTCCAGCCTCTCCTCCCAACACACACATGTGCCCACTCACCCCATGAAATCCTGCAGGGCCCTCAGAGTCTCTGAAATGAAGAATATCACTTCCCAGCCAACAGGTAAGCAAGGGTGTGGCAGGAGGAAGTGAAGCACTGACAGGATCACAACATGAGGAATGGGCCAGCTTTCCCTCGGAACCCAAGGTCCATTTCCCTCAGCCCACAGTTTGAGAGATCAAGGATGCGAAGATGGGACAATCCGGGTCTTCTCTCCTAAGGGCTTCATCTCTTAAACCAAGTCTTTGGACAAGAGGATAAACAGACCTGTGTGAACCTCAGTTTCCTCTGCTTGAAATCAGAACATCAAAATGTCAACCTTACCAGTAGTGGAAAGTTTGAAGGTCATATATGTAAAGGAATCAGAACTGTTTACAGAGCAGACACTCAAATAATAGCACCTACTTTTAGTGTTAACTTCTTGGGCAGTGGAGGCAAGATCCCCATGTTATATTTGGAAGGGCAAAAGAAAACCTACTGGCTCCCCTAGACAGCTTGGAGTCCCAAAATCCACTCACCCTGCAGTGTGACAGCATAAACAAGACTGATTAACTTTGCCAACGATATTTCTAATTTCAACAGAGTTCTGTTGGACAGCTTGACTTGTCAGAGGAGAAGAGCACAACTACTTCTGACCTTTTCAAAGAAAGTTAATTGCTTAGGTTTTAAGGTTATGCAGCTGAAATTTTGCCATATATTGAGCTCGGGGTGCAAACTTCCCACCTAATTTCTCATTTCCTCTTAAGGAAAAAGTGGGAATTCGCTTTCATACCACCCATCTTCTCAGGGAGAGCATGAATATTCAAAAACTTTCTGTTTCCAAATCAACTTGGCCAATTATGCAGTGTAATTTCTCAAGTGATGGATATAAGCTAACTACTTAGTTTTTCATTTATCCAATAAATCTCATTGAGCACTTCCAGTGGGTGCGGCCCTGGGCCAGGCTCGATAAATACAAAAGGGAACTAAATCTGGCAGTGTGATGGGAGAGAGAGCTGTGAATTAAATGATTAGACAGACACATGTACACCTCTCCTGCGTTTGTGTTGGATAGGAGCCCTGAGGAGCAAAGGTCCACAGGAGTGGCGCCCCCTTGTGTCCCGGCAGTGAGTGGATGCTGTGACTGCAGGGGATTTTAAAGTAAGTCAATTCATTTTTATTGTCATCTCTTGATGGGTACTCAAAGTATTTTTGTAACAAAGTCCTCCCCCTCCTAGATAGAAGACTTTCACCAACCCTTGTCTTAAGTGCACCAGGGGATGAGACAGAAGAAGAGAGAAATCAAGAGGGATGGAGTCGCTCAAGTGAGGCTTCCAGGAAGATGGTGGCATGAGTGTGGTTGGGGAGCAAGGGGAAGAAAAGTAGCAGTTCACCTGGCAAAGAGGTGAATGGATGGGAGGGCTCGAGTGAGCAGTTACTCTGTGCCAGTGGGGACAGGGGCAGGGCCCCGGCGGTGACACACATGAAGGAAGTGGGACAGGAAATGACAGAACATGTCCCAGAAAAATGGCACTAGCTTTGGTGACTACTTTCAAGAGAAGCCAAAATTCCTGATTTTTGTGTCAAATATGCCCCATTGTTTTAAAGTATTAACAACCAATTTTAAAAATAGACCATAACAAAGGCTGGGGATTTAGCTCAGTGGTTTTGCTGCCTGCTGCGCAAGCACAAGGACCCAAGTTCTATCCCAGGTACAAAAAAAAAACAAAACTAAAAAAAAACATTTACCGGGGATTTAGCTCAGTAGTTTCACTGCCTGCTGCGCAAGCACAAGGACCCAAGTTCGATCCCCAGTACCAAAAAAAAAAAGTATTTAAAAAATAGAGCATAACAAAGCATACAACAAAATACTTCTATTGGCCAAGTTGAGCTGATAACTTCTCAAGGAGACGAAATGAAAGAAGGTCCATGCTGATAGACAAGTGGGTACCAAGAAAGAAGGGGAGAGCTGAGAGTGAACCATCTCCATGTGGAGAAATAACCATGCTCCCTTGCCACAGCCCCAGGCATGTGGACATGCCACCTCCATGTGTCAGCTTCCTCCTGGTGTTGGGATATTTGTGTCAGGCCTGGTCATTCACCTTTCTTCCCCAGCACCTGTAAACTACTCCAGAACAGAAATTACCTTTACCACCTCCCCATCCACTCTGACGCTGCACACAGCATGGTACAGCAGACGTGTGTGTGGCGGGACACACCAGCTGGGCCCATGTCATTGCATGTCATCTTCCAGGCTCTCTAATGCACTTGGATGGCTTCATGCTCACTCGGAAAGGATGCCTGTTCTTTGCTAAGCACCTGTCATCACCCCTGCAGCATGCTGATCACTTCACAGGCATCATCTCAATTCAGCCTCCCAACCTTCTAAGAAGTCTCAGTTATCCTTTTGCCCATTTCCCAAATGAAGAGATAGAGACCAGAAGAGATTAAGTTGCTTTCGGAAAACCCCACAGCTAGGAAGTAGCAAAGTTGGGAACCAATTCCAAGTCATACCTACTCTACAATGCAAACTTTTAAACATTGTGCCCCATTAGGGTACAGCCAGGGAAAGGAGAACAAAGGTTATCAGCATTAGAGTTACCATTCTTCGAGAGATCATTAAATGCTCTACTTAGAAATGTCCACCATCTTTGGTTTGGACACACTGCTCTGGGTGCAATTTGCTTAGCAGTTGTTCACTGACAGCTGCTGTAACTCCACACACCCATGACCTCCTCATCCTCAAGGGTGCTAGGAGGACAGAAGCTTGGTTCTGCTGTCTGTCACCTTTCCAGTACTAAGACAGACAAACAAACCTCCAAGATGGAAAGGAAGAGGTGTCATTTAACCATCTTATTCCAGTTTCTTCCTTTGAATAGTGTGAAGGTGGCTTGGGGAGATGTCTATCATCTTGGATTCTGCGACTAAGCAGATTGAGGAAACGTATGGAATAGGATCCCATTTATGAAGAATGAAAATTACACTAAATGATAGGAGTTTTACTTAAGTAAATATATATAATTTAAATGGTTCTACACATATAGGAAAGCATCGGTGAGGAGGGCTTAAACTGCTAACAGTGGTGGACTGTGCTTTTGTTGTTCTGGCTTTTATTCTTTTTTAATTGCATATATTCTTGGGGACACAGTGTGATAATTTTTTGCAGATATACAACATCTAATGATCCAGTCGGGCAATTAGCACTTTTGTCTCTGTAAACATTGGTCATTTTCTCCTGTTGGGAACTTTCCAGCTTCTCTCTTCTTGTTCTCTCTAAAGTACTTTGTGCTTTCAGGAGTGATGGGAAACCATAGGGGAGGACAGTGTTTGCTTTTCAGCTCTACACTGTTAAATATTCTACCAGACACATACGTCACTTTGCATTTAGAGAGAATCGATCTGAAAGGGAGGCCCATCTGGCCTTCAGCGTATCTTCAAAGTTCAGCCCTTTCTGGGGCGCCTGCCCCAGGCTGAGCCCACCACATGCCTCAAAGCCTCCTCCCTTGCTCCATCACCTACAACTGACCAACTGCTTCTTCTCTTGCTGAACTGGCTGCAAAACATCAATGCTCTAATGTGGATGGAAGACGAAGCCTGCTTTCACGTTATATTTGGTGTTGATTACAATACCAACAATTCTGCTACTATTTACCAAGCACTTTCTCTGAGAGAGACACTCAGCTAAGACTTTTATTATGCATCAACCCTGTGATCCTTACAAAACCCTGCCAGGAAGCTTCCGTTGTTGTCCTTGCATGTTCAGATAAGGAAACAGAGGTTTAAGAGATGAAGCCATGGGTGTGGTGTCACACAGTCTCAGCAGCACACACCCAGGATGACTGATATTTTATAAATCTATCTGGAAGAGTAGGTGCTTATGCCAACCACCCCATCCTCAGAAGCAGCAGCATCGCCCTGGGGAACATGCACTGGGTGCCGGGGATGACACTCAGTACCTCACACAAAATCATTTAGGTCATGATCCAGTCAGCTCCATCTTTCTATAACACAGGTAGCATTAGCCTATTATTTATGAGTTAAGAAATTAGTTTGGAAGTAGTGGGACACACCTGTAATCACACATTCTTGGAGGTTGAGGCAGGAGGATGCAAGCTCAAGCTGAGCAATTTAGCAAACAATAAGGCTTTGTTTTAAAAATGGAAAATTTTTAAAAGGCTGGGTCTCTACTTCAGTGCAAAGGCCCTAGGTTCAAACCCCAGTACAAGGAAGGAAAAGAAGGAGGGTTGGAGGGAGGGAGGGAAACAGAGAGAGGGGAAAGGAGGGAGAGAGAGAAGAAAAAAAAAGTAACTAAAGGTTAAAGAGGTCAAATCAGTGACCCAAATGGCACATCAAAGATCATCCACAAACTACAAAATAATAACACCAAGTTAGCTTATAAAGTTAATGCTGTCAGAGCAAAAGTAACTTATTGTTTGGCTTTGCTTTAAGTCAGTCTCCAGGTGACTCCAATGTACCTTAACAGTCTCCCATTTTCTGCTCAGTCATTCAAACTGCTGTCGTGATCTGTTTTTCTCTCCTGTTCTTATTATTATGCATCAGCTTGAGTCAAGAGAACGTTGGAACATTTGTACAACAGAGAAATGCCCTTGCTTTTCACAATGGTGAGCAAAGAAATTCAAAACTTCCCTGAATATCTGCCATCCTGACGCTATGAGTGAAATGTCAGTAGAAATGCAAGTAACTGTGAGATCTATAAATACAAAAGCAGGGCTACAATAGTGTCAAATACATCCAATGCCTAAAACTGAACTGGCAGATAGAGCTAATATGCTGAACAACCCACATTTCTCTGCTCCTTCACTTAAGCCCAGGAATCACTTCATCTGTAAATTGGAAATTCTTACATATTATAAAGTTGTGCTACTTTTAAGGTGAAAAGGACCCCAGAGGGCCAATGGCTGTCCTATCAGGCAATAGGAACACCCTTCTAAAAGGGTTCTGCCCAGGAAGGAGTCTCATAGGGCATTCAGGCCATCCAGCTGGACCCTCTGCACAGCATAAGCTTTAGTCTCTATACTGCTCCATGATTGGGACCAGAAGGATTTTGCCAGATTTCTCAGAAGACAAATTAGAAGAGATGGGGCAGCAGGGGGAGCAGTACAAGGCTTGGGTGTCACTTAAGGTCACATAATTGATTATCTCATTTAAAAAACTGCATGCCTAAAAAAATATTTTAATGTTTCACACAAAAATATCAGAAAACAGTTAAGTAGGCCAAAAGGATGGTGTCTTAGTTACCTTTCTTATTGCTGAGATAGAGTACTCAACACCCAAAGTTAAAGGGGGAAATGTTTATTTGGCTTACAGTTTGCATAGGTTTCAGTCCATAGTTGCCTGGCTCCAAGGCAGGGTGGCGTGGCACAGGGGCATCATAGAGGAGAAACAGTTGATGGCGGGCAGAAGGCAGAAGTCAGCATGCCAGCAGGCAACAACAGCAGCTTCTTTCTGTCCATTTTATAATCTGTCTAGGCCACCTGGCTTAGAGCGGGTGCCAATTAGTGGATTAATTTAGTAATCACACACCTTAATCCTAGGATCGTACCATGAATCAATCCCAGCCTCACTCACTCTCCAGCCATCTCTGAAAAAGCCCCACCTACAACTGCCTGAGGCTTTGGCAGGACATCTAGACACAGGATGAATAGCTGAGTATAAGCAGAAATTCAAGTTGTCATGACTAATATTTTGTTTTCCTACTTATTAAAATACAAAAACAATAATAATAACAGTACAATAGAATATATAACCAATAAAATTTGAGTCTTTATCCATTTTCATGAGTTTTTATGGAAGTCTAGACACTCTTCATATCATGGAAATCATCTTTAAAACTGTCTGTATACATCACCCTATACACAGAAACTCCAGCTATTCCTGAGGTCCTTCCTGGAAACCCAGCCTGTACGACTCTTCCGCCTTTCTTCCCATTACTTCTTGCCCCATGTTTTTATTTGTTTGTTCCATCAAGTAGTTCCTTTGGGCTTCTCTGATGTCTTTCACTTTTGTTTCCTTTGTCTGTTACTCAGATTCTATTTAATAGGAAAGCCAGAAGGTGACACTACAAGCAAAAATAATTTGTGTTTAGAGTCAGGCCCAAGAGTGAAATTGAAAAAAAAATAATAAATTAATCCCTTTCAGCTCATTTATATACAAATGTACACAGATTTTCAAGATGTAGCACTCTATGTAGGCTGAAAAACTTGCTATTTTCTTTGGATCATTGCAGTTTGTGCAGAAGCTGTCTGTTTATAGTCATTGTAATGCCAAGAGCTAATATAGAAGTTCACAGCATCTAAGAATCCTATTGTTGAAAATTTTGAGGAGGAAGTCACTGCAACCAAGTGGAGAGCTCAGATCAGCCTCTTAGAGTCCAGGTAGTACTGAAAGAAAAATTTGCAGTGGGCCACATAGTAGACACTCAATAAGCCCTTGTTGAATTCAATGTTGCAAAGCAAAGAATAAAGCTGAATTTTTCCAAGCCCCCAAGAGTGCTAGCTTTTTTTCATTCGGGTTTTGGGGGTTTGATTTAACTAAGGGCAAGAGAGTTTCATTTCATCATTACAGCCAATTTTTACTTCCTATAATTGTAATGTGCATCAGTACTCTTTCCGCCAGCTCTGGTAATGAGGCTGAACAGAGGTACATGCCTTTACCTAAGCACATCCAACTGTCTGCTCTTCTGGGCTCATTTCTATGATGGAGTTTTGTGAACTGGATCTTCTGCACATGCCTCATACTGTGGTCTTGAGCACAGGAGGTGGGAAGGCCTGTTTAGAGGAGGTGGAGAAAGAGAAGGAAAATAAATTATTCAGTGTGTTTATCTGACACTCAGACAAACCAAATAGGAAAATGGCAGTCACCAGAAACCTCTTGGACTTACTTTTCCTTTGTCAACCAGGACTATCACCTGTGTTTCATAAACTTAGAGTCACAAAGCCTAAGGTCACACCATGCTCCATCACCACAATCACAAGGTTTCATGTGGGAAAGATGCAAACTCCTTTTGGTGATCCCTCTTTCAACAGTAAGTATAGTTTTTATGTTCAAATCAATCTGAAAGAAATCACTTTAAAAGCTTGTCATTGTACAGTGCAAACACTTGCTAGGATTCCCTGATGCATTTCGTCATTATTGAAACAGTAACCAAAAATACATAAAATGTAATGAAGAAGGAGCCCATCTGGGACCCCAGTAATGCAATGATGGGGCAATAACATCTGCTTAAGTAGAAGATTAGAATTAAAGAATGCAAATGTTTTCATCACCAGTATAACTCTTTGTAACTGATTTCAGTAAATACCTGGTGCCTGCTCTTGTATGGCCCACAGTTGATAAATGGGCCTCAATTTTTCATTTTGAATGATTATTTCCTTTCACAATTTTCCAAGAGCCTTTCCATGCCCCATTGGAAGACCGTCCCATGAACAAAGCTCCTTCAGGGAAGACAAGTTAATTATCTGACTGCCGCTCTGATTGCAGGCTGCTGGAAATAAAATTCTTCACCAGCTCCAGTGGTGAAGCAGCAACATGGTACTAGATCCCTGCAAGACCAGTTCATGGGTAAGTCAGAGAGCAGTCAACGACTAAGAACCCAGGCAAGGAACCAGGCAGGCTTGGCTTCAATCCTCCCCTGACTAGAGGTAGAGCTTTGAGCAAGTTCTTTAAACTCTGTGTGCCTTAGTTTTCCCATGTGTAAGATGGAGATAATATTATTTCCTAAATTGTAAGCTTATTATAAAGAGTAAATAGCATGATGTGTACTAAGCTCTTGGTGCATAGTAATTGTTGCAAAAATATTTCTGCTCTGAGAAATCATATCAGATACGCAGTTTCCTCTGACTCACCAGAAGATATGGGAGTTATTTTATGAAGCTTTCCTAGACATTACTGCAGAACTACTTCTACATTGCACGTGCTTCCTTGCTTCCCATGTTTAGTGACCCATATTAGCAACTTCAGAGAGGACACTAATGTGTATTTCCTGAGACTGGCTCTTCAAGACTTCCCACAGACAGCACACCTCTGGAGGAGTGGGACAGCTTTTCTAGAGGTAAGGTCTCCATAGGAAACCTCTTCCTCCTTAAGCATGCATTTGTGATGTGTTCACATAACCACTACTTCTACAAATTTGTTCTTTTTTGTCATCTACTAATTATGCTGCCAAATTGAAGGGGGCTGGGACAACACCATTCCTCTAGTTAAGATAATTGATTTAGTCCAAGAAAGGGGACAGAGGGGGCCAGCGAAGTCCCTTTGGTTCAGTGTTTAAATATTTGAACTGTGGGGTACATATTCTAATCTGAGTTTCAGAAAAGCGAAATAAACAGTACAAGAGCCAAATATGTATTAATTATGGCTTATTTATTTAGTGCCAGCAATGTGTATCAAGCTGTGCAAAGGGTAAATTGAAAGGGGAATTGAAAGGGGGAAAATAAGGTCCCAGTTCAAAAGAGCTTACAGTCTCAGAATATGTTACCCACATATCTGAATGCTTCACTTTGAAGCTGGTGACTGTCAATGATAAAAAAAAAAAATGGATTTAAAACCACAGTGACAATGGGGTGGGGACAAAGGGATACTGGCCATCCCGGTACACCCCAAAGGGAAATTCCCACTGCTGATTCCTAGTTCCTCAGCACCCTCTGGGAACCAGGTTCAACACAACTTCAAAGCAGGCACAGTACTGCTGACCTCTTCCTTCCATAGCTGACCACTAATTTCCAGTCACACAGAATAAAGCTCCAGTTCTTCTGACAAAACTATTGCCCCTTGATAAGTTACCATAGGAGAATCACAATCCTAGCAGCAACCTGTACCTGTGAATTCTTATGGATGTAATTGCAAAGTGCTGCTACTTAAGAAAGGCTTGCTAGATGACTCCAGAATCCTGAACCTGTAAGCTTGTGTGAATCATTTTATAAGAACAAGAACCATAACCCATCCCTTGATTTGATTTCAAAACAAAAAGGCCTTACTATTTTTTAATCCTCTTACTGAGGTCTAAATTGCATACAATAAAATTCACTCATTTTAAATGCACACTCGCATGAGTTTTGACAATGTGTATGGTCACATAACCACTACCAAAATAATAATATAGAAAATTTTCACCATTCCTGAAAAATCCCCCCATCCCTTTTTCATTCAATCTCTGCCCCATCCTAGGTCCTTGCAACCACTGATCAACTTTCTGTTGATACAGTTTTAGCTCTTTTAGAATTTCACATGAATGAGGTGGTGCCATATGAAGTCTGTTGTGTTTGGCTTGCTCATCTATAATAATGACTTTGAAGTTCCTCCACATTGGAAGTGTGCATTCAGTGTTCATCCTTTTGTGTTGCTAACAGCATTCCATTGTATGGATATACCGCAATTTGCTTACCCGTGAACATCTGGGAGGTTTATAGCTTGGTACTGTTATGAATAAGGTGCAATAAAGATTCAAGTACGTTTTTGTGTGAGCACATTTTTTTTAGTTCTTCTGAGAAAATACCTAAGAACAAGATTGTTTGATCATACAGAGAGTGTTGTTTGCATTTCTAAGAATTGCCAAAGTGCTTCTATCATCATGCATGCTCATCCTTGTCAACTCTTGGTGCTGTCAGTTTTTGTTTTTTTTCATTTTGGCCACTCTAGTCAGTGTGGGAGAGAATCTCATTGTAGTTTTACTTTGCATTTCTCTGATAACCAGTAATGTTAAGCATATGTTCATGTACTTATTTGCCATTCACATAGATTCTGTAATGAAATGACTATCAAGTCTTTTGACAATATTTTTAGCAGGGTTTTTCTCTTTATTTTTTTTAGTTGTAATAATTCTTTATATACTCAGAAGTTCTCTGCAGATATTTGTTTTGTTATTTTATTTCCTATTTGTGGATGAACTTTTCATTTTTCTGGTAGGGTCCTTTGAAGTAAAAAAGGTTTTAATTTTGACAAAAATTAATTTCTCAATTATTTCTTCTTCTATTCATCATTTTTGTGTCCATTCTGACATATCCCTGCCTCCCGAGGTCAAAAAAGATTTTCTCCCATTTTTTTTCTCAAAACTGTATGCTGTCAGATTTAACACTTGAGTGTATGATCTATTTATCTTTAATTTTATTTATGAAATAAGACAAGGATTGAGGATTTTGTGCATGTAAATATTCAAATATTCCAGCACTATTTACTGAGAAGATGATCGCTATCTCACTGAATTTTGTCTACACAAAGATGGTCAAACCATCCCCATAAATGACCATCATGGCAGTCATGAGAATGAAAAGTGGGGATGAGACTCTTGGAATAATGATAAAGGTGTCAGTACACACATGGAATATTACTCTGCAGCCTCTTAAAATGACAATAAATTCTACATTTATTAATGATGGAAACACTGTAAGTGACAAATACCCTAGGATAAAATAGAATACATGAGTGATCTCACATTCTAAATAGAATAAGAGGCAGAATAAGATACACAGAAACAGACAAACTGACCAAATGATGTAATCTGAGAAGTTAATCATCATCATCATCATCATCATCATCATCATCATCATCATCATCCTGAGGCAATGAATTCAAGGCGATTTCTATTTTCTGTAATTTTGTGAAGTTTTTCAATGTGCAAGAGATTTTCATAAAGACAAAGCTATTTCTGTTTTGAAAAATTACCATAGGTGAAAAGAAACAGAAATGAGAGTGAGCAGTAAGTGACTATTCAAGTTTTGTAGGGCTAATCCATCCCATTTGCCACTATGAAGACTTAATGAGTCTCAGTGTCAGATGAACAGCATGGAGGGTGTCCAAATATAGTTCCAAGCCAGGCATCCACTACCTCTAAAACACATTCCGACATCCCCAACTCTTGTATCTAAGGATGCTGAAGTTGAACGCATGGCGGTAAAAGTGTCCTGGGAAACATAAATAATTATATAAATGAGTAATCAGGTTGTTTTAAATTAATTTCATTCAGATTCAGTTGTTTATGGCCATAAGGCAATGCCAAGCCACTTTTTAAAGAATATTGGGTTTATTACTAATTACTTATAATTGGATTTTCTGCCTTGTGTGTTATCTGCAGTAGCTCCAGAATTATCACCCTCATTTATCACAGGAGCACCCCAGCTGACTGGGATCTTATAGGCACTATACCTATCAAGAATGAGGCTTCAAACTGCATCAAAGAAAAGAACAAGATAAAGGAATTGGGAATAGATCCATGTAAAGAAGAGATGCCTAAGGAATTTCTGATCCACTGCCTTTCAGTTTTTGATAGTGAAGTTATTAATCAGTTGGACAAGAAGCAGAAGGAGTAAATAAACTTAACTTAAAATTAGGAGGATTTCATGTTGGCCAAAGGGTGTGTTTGCTCAGTAATATTCTTCAACAAATTTGCTAAGCACTCATGGAGCTTCCGGTATAGTTCAGGATCTGTCCAAGGTGCTGAAGTTGTTCAGTGATGATCGATCAGGGTCTCAGATTCCAAGGGGTTTGTAGTGTGATGGACGGAGGTCAAGGTTGTAAGACACTGGGGAAGTGCCACTGAAACTGTTAAGGAGTCTCCTTGAAATGTTAGCCTTCATAGCATCACTTGTCTTGGAATTATTAGATATCTCTCTGCCAAGAACAAGAGCTGTACCACATGCCTTTCAGGTCATTCCTAGTCTTGCAAAGCCAATGTTTGGGGGGTCTCTATGTCTGTGTTGACTTTTGCACTTTTGTTTCAAGGTTACTTTTTAAGCTACTACTTTTGAACACTTATTCTGTACTGCCCATTGGGAAAAACACTTCACAAATGTTACCTATTCCACCAAATGCTCACTATTACCAGGCAATATATTTTTCCAATTTTACAGATGAGAAGAATTTGGCTCCAGTGATTTAAGTAACCTACATGGTTAGAAAGTAAAAGAGGTAGGATTTGAATTAGAGTCTGACTGACTACAAAGCTCTGATATACCTTCCCCTACTCAGTGTTTCCTGTGCTTAAAACCTTCCCATATGTGGAAAGTTTTATAGATGGCCATCTACTTCAGTTACAACCCTTAAATAAAGCCAGGGACCTAATCTAGAAATAGAATATTTATGTCAAAATATCAATGTTCTGTGCTTTGCAGCAGAAGCCAGGCTCCAAGATCCTAGCACAGGACATGGTCTAATTAATATATTTGGTCACTCTCAGTATGACTTGCCAAGCTCAGCACAAATGTTAGAGGAAAATTTAGCTACTCTGAGGCTCCAGCCCTGTTCTGATTCTGGGCTCTAAAACCAGCCACATGTCTTGAAATGTTCAATATGTATTTGAGACAAATAAGAAGACTATTAAAGTATACAAGGAATAGATGCTCCCCTCCCCATCATTCACCAACCCTGGTGAATACTGTTCCCTGCTGTCAAAGACACAGTGAGTTCTTCTGATAAATCAACTAGCCCCAACTCTTCCTGGCTCTGAAATAGAGGTAAGTAACTTAACTTTCCTAATCTTCAGCCTCCTCACAGATTTGTCATGAGATCTCTAATGCTATAACAAAACATCTAAATACTTTTATAAAGAAATGGAGTTTTATTAAGCTAACAGATCTGGAAATGCAAGAGAGTGGCACCAATATCTTCTCAGCTCTGGTGAGGCCCTGTGGCTACATCACAATATGGCAGATGGTAATGTGGCAGGAGCACAGGTGAGAAGGAGTGATCACATGGCAAGACAAGAAGCCAGGGAAGTCAGGAGTAGAGGGTGCTCCTTTATATGCCCTGTTTTTGTATGGTCCTCTGAGAAGCACACTAATTCTTTCTGAAGATAATGTTCCCAGTGCTCCCATGATCTAATCATCTTCCACTAAGCTCCACCTTGTAAAATTTCCACCACTCCCAACATGGTCTATCTGGGAACCAAGCTTCCAGCACAGGAACCACTAGGAGACAAACACAAACCATATCCAAGTCATGGCAAAGTCTCAAAAGCACAATATAAGCATTTTGACAAAATTACACCTTTTAATATTTATTAAACATTTCTTGTATGCAAAGCATTTTATGAAGTGCTTTACCTGCATAGATCACTGAAATACAACAACCTTATGAGACACATGCTTTTATCATTCTCACTTTTCAGGTGAGGAAACTGAGGTACACAGAAGTTACACAAACTACCTAAGGTCACAAAGCTAAGAAATAGCAAAGCCAAGAGTCAAACTCACAGAGTGTGACTTCAGACCCATGTTTTCTTCCTCTAAATCAGTGGTCAGTGAAATAGAGCTGTGAGTCAAATTCAGCCTGGTTTTGTAAATAAGCTTGTATTGGAAACAGCCACACCCATTAAAATATGTATTGTCTTTGGTTTATGGGTTGTCTGCTCCTCATACAATGCAGGCCACAATACAATACAGAATGGAGTAGCAACAACAGTAACCATGTAGCCTGCAAAACCTAACATATTTACTATCTGACCCTTTAAAGAAAAAGCTGAGTAGCCCTGCCCTAACCACCATCTTCAATAACTGCCTTAGGCTCGAGTTGACAGAAAGAAAGTCCTAAAATTGAGCCTATGGTTGTTACATTATACTGAGTCATGAAAAAGACACCCAGGCTGTTTACAATAAATTTCTAGGAAAGTGCAGAGTGAGCAACACTCCTGAATCTTACCTGACCCAGAGCCCATTCTTAGGAGCACCTGGTAGGACTAATGATCTCAGAAAACATTTCAGAGAATATGATTCTTCCTAGTCCTGGAAGAAATCAGTCTTTCCAAACCCTCTAAACCTAGAAGGAAAGTGGTGGGAATCAGAGCTGTCCCCCAGCCCATGTCTGTGACTAAGGGTTTTCCCTGCATGTGAGCACTGGACTTTCTTTTGAAAGACAAAATTAGGCATGAGTGGGAGACATATATCTTTCCAATCAAACCGTGAGCCTTATGGGGACAACAAATTGGATTACCAAAGAACTCGTTGGACTTTAGAAATCAGGCCTCAAATTTTCAACCAAATGTCAGTGATGAAATTATCATTAATTTCATCAACAAACTCGCTGCCTGAAATCCAAAAGTAAGCTGGATGTTGATCATTTCCTCCAAAAGCCTATATTCTATGAAGTGCTTTGGAATATCAATGGATGGGTAACTTTCCCAACATGAGTGTCATTCCCTTTAGATTCTGTCGCTGAAAAATGGCACTCCCAGCCTCCGTAGCCCTGAACGTCATACAATGCTTCCACACTCACATCCTCCAGTGGCCACCTCTCCTGTAGGTGCTGGTGTTGCTGAGCACAGGGAACAGCAGAAGGAGAAGGAAGGAGAGAGTATAGAGGTTTTGGAAAGTGGGGGTAAAGTGAGAACAAGTTTGGCAGGCTTTTCTTTGTGAGAGTCAGGATTTTCAAAATTATTTGCAATTCCCATTTAAGAAAGTAACTTCAAACCCAGCCAAGATTGGCAGGAGGATGCTCCTCTTGTCTCCCACAGCTGGAGTCTCCATCATTGCAACTTTTTGGTGACAAACCTCTCTGCTTGCAAAAACTGGCAAGGAAGATAAACCAGAGAATCCATTAAACCACATTGCTCAGCTTGTCTAGTGAATTTGTCAGGCAAGGTCACCTGTGCACCTTCCTTGTATTGTTACACAAGGGGAGATGTGAATAATGTTGCGGGGTTGAGGTGGGCAGTGGTGCAGCACTTGCCTAACATGTGTAAGGCCCTGGGTTCAAGCCCCAGCATGGAAAGAAAGAGGAAAGCAATGGAAACAGAAGGGAAAGAAAGGCGGAGAGAGGGAGAGAGAGAGAATATTTGGCAGCCCCTCATAACAGCTAACAAATTATTGTATTTCTCATTGCTGGGACTGATTCTAAGCAAGCTACTTGATATCATTGTTTCATCTCACCCACATACCACTGGGTAAGGAGCCATTACCATCACATCTCCTTCCGTGCAGGGCACTGCAGCTCAGTGAGGTCAACTAAAGCATCCAGGCTAACAGAGCTGGGGAGCGACTGGGCTGTAAGTCACCCACTGTTTCCAGCTAAGAGAAGCCAATGGAACCCCAGTATTGGTTGCCCTCTGAAACCTCAACATGCTACTTGAGGTTTCATGTTTTCTTTTTGCTTCTAAACAAGACTTAGCAAAACAGAGTTCTTCCCAAAGCTGTGTGACCAAGATGGAGGATCAGGGATGGGGCTGGGTAGACACAGGCTCCTGTGGTGTCACAGCAGGCCATGCCTTCCAGCCCTCTCCCTGCACTCAGACTGCCTTTCTTTATTTGGAAACTAGGAGCTTGACCTCCCTTCCCTGAGAGGTTAGAGGAGACTCTTCTGGGTCTTACATTTCAGGGTGAAAAAAACAAAGAAGGAAAAAGGGGAGAGGGTGAGGGGTGGAGGAAGAAACAGTGGGAGTGGGAGGAAGTGAGAAGAGGAGAAATAAAGGTGAAGGGGTAGGTCACTTTTTTAAATTTTTTACTTTAATGTATGGCAAATAGATATCAATAAAGAAAATATAAAAGCCATTCTATGAAAAATAATTTTTCATAACAAAAATTATTAAAGGATAACCATGGTAAATACACTTGTGTATCATGACCTTAAAAGAATATATTTTCATTTGCTAATTATTTCTCAGCTCATTTCCTAATAGTATTATGCCTTTTTTGGCATAAAACATTTTAAGTATTGACAAAGTATCTCACATTCTGTATAATTCTGAATAATTTCTTCCTGTTTCACAATATATATATATATATATATATTTTTTTTGGCCCTTACTTTCACTTTCAGTTTCTCACACCAGAGAGACAATGCGATACTTACACATGTGAGTTCAATTCATTTCACTTAATAGTATGTTCTCGAGGTGCCTCCATTTACCTAGAAATGCCTTGTTTATCCTTCTTTATGGCTGAATAGTACTGCATTATATTAAAAAAAATCTTCTTTATCCATTCATCAGTTGATGGGCAATTGGGCTGTTTCCAAGCTTTTGCTATTACAAACTGTGCTGCTATAAACATGGGTGTGCATATATGGCTGTGTTATGATGCTTTTAATTCTTCTGGGAAGATACGCAACAGGGGAATTGCTGGGTCAAATGAGACCCCTAATCCTAATTTTCTGAGGAATCTCCACACTGATTTCCGCAACAGTTGCACCAGTCTACACTCAAGGGGGTTACATTTTTGAACTTATGGAAACAACCAGTTCAGAGCTGTGTTTGACATAGTTTCCTAAAACACCAAGAAATCATTTCCTAGTACAAAAAATATCATCAGACAAGAAGTCAATTCAAGAACTCCTCCAAAATCTGTGGATTTAACATTAAAAGCTCCATTAACAAATTAGTGTTAGTATTAAAAATTGTAATGACTGACAGTTTTATTGCTTATCTATGCCAAGCCCTGAGCTAAATGGTTTCTGTGCACGATCATATTTGATTATCATTACCCTGTGAAATAGGAACTATTATTATCCCCACTTCATACGTAGGAACAAGGAGACTTATTAATTTTTAAACAGATTCTTCTCCTAGGAGCTCTAGGAGCATTCCCGTATGTTGGCCCATATTAGGTCCTCAATAAATTTACTATTTTTAACAGAATTTGTTTTTATAGATCTTTTAGGTTAACAGTGAAATTGAGCAGGAAGTACAGGGAGTTTCCATGCACACGCTTCTCCTCACATGCACAAACTCCTCACCAATACCCCTCATCTCAGGGCCATCTGTTACCACTGATGAGCACACACGAATGCACCATCACCAAGCAAAGTCCACAATGTGGGCTGGAGTCCACTCTGGGTATAGTGCAGCCTGCTGTTTTGACGAATGTACAATGGCCCTCACCCCCCAATCCAGCATCCTTAGAGAAGTTTTACTGTCCTCAAAGTCCACTGTTCTCTGGTTATTCATCTCTCCTCCACCCTTAAGTGACCACCATGGTAACTCAATGGAGTTCCAGTTGCTTTTCTGGACTTCTCCCAGCCCTTGAGGTGGTTCCTGCCTGTTTACCAGTGCATGGCTAGCATAGGGTCGCCTCCTGAGAGCTGGGGTCCACAGTGCTAAGATCTGCAGCAGGAGCACAGGGCATACAACACACATCTTAGGAAGGGAGCAAGGAAACATCTAGGCTTGTTTCCTCCCCAGCCTTTATGCCACTTGTTAAACCACTCGCCCAGCTGCTTTTCCCCCTGAGTACCAAAATGCATCTGGAATTAGGTAGAATCCTCCCACTTGCGCAGACTCCCTCAGTGTAATGTCACAGGTAAATGTACCAGATCCCAGTAGCTGCTCTACTTATGCTAATTGCTCTGAAATGTTACCAACGCTTCTCAAAATATAGGTGTTGTCCTGGAGCATGTGATGAAAGAGTGAGCGTGACTCTTCCCTCTTTTCATCTGGCACCCCCTCAAGTAACAAAGTGCTCCCGAAGTTAACTGTTCCCTTTCCTCTGCAACAGTTCCCCAGAGTCCCATGGCCCAGACCTTCTTGTCCGATCTCATTCATGTGACTCACGCAACTTTATCACGGCCTACATTGGGAAAAAGAATGTGGGCTTCCGCCAAGCCTCTGCAAAACTTGCTCCTTCCTACTCCCAACGAAGACAGGCTGAAAGTGTGTTTGAAAGTCATGACTGTATTTCAATAGCACCTGATTCACGAACAAGAGATTGCACCACTGATTCACTTTGCCCGGCCTTTCCCTCATGCCTGGTCCTTGTCTCCTACTTTAAACCATCCCCATGCCCTCCCCACCATGGGATGAGACAGAGGCAGCCACAGAAGGCTGAGGGTTCTTGGACTCTGGGACCTCACAGAACGGGCTCTACAAGCATCTGGGAGAGAATCCCAGGACTTGAGACTCTCCTTACGGGATGCCACGTTCGCTCCACAGATGCTTTCTGTTGGTTCCCATGCCAAGCTGATCACTGGGAGTATAATGATGTGAAGGAAAGAAAAAGAGGCAGCTATAAATCTACTCAGAAAATAAATGCTGATCACACAAATCATACAAATATGGGTGAAAGTCCCATCTACAACTAGTGACACCACGAGGTCCACAGTTCTGTGAATAAATAGATGAAGGCTCAGATGGACCCAGCCAGAGCAGATTCCCTAGACTTGTGACTCAGGATCTGCTTCCTCAAATCACTCGGGGACCCTTAGAAATCCTCTGCCTGGAAAAGGCCCAGCCAAGCAGCTCCGTGCACCCCACCTCTTCTCGCTCCCGTACTCTCAGCTCCTCACTTGTCACTTCCAGAACTTCCCTTACAGCTGTGCCCTCTTTCTAGTAAGATACAAGCCCGATGAGGGAAAAAGCTCCATGTTCTTTTGGTTCTACTTGCAGCACCGAGAGCCATGCTCAGAACAGAGTAGGTCTTCAGCAAATGTTTTCTTAGTGGAGAAATGAATTGTGCTGCTTCCTGCAGGGTTTTGGGGTGGTAAGCAGAGGGCCTGAAGGGGGCACAGGATTCCGGTGATGCCATCAGCATCGCAGCACTCAGCAGTGGGATCAGGGCCCCACAAGAGAGCTGAACTGGACCACTGAGAGTAAGGAGGCTGAGCAGAAGGTGGCTGGAGAAAAAAGGAGGCTGCATGGGCACATGAAGAAGTGTGGCCTTTATCCCAAAGCATCAGAGAGTGGCCCTGACCTGCCTGTGAGAAGGCCACTCTGGCTGCAGATCAGAGTGGAGCCACGGACCAAGCTGAGCACCAAGGACCTGCCAGGATGCCAGGGAGGAGTGGAAAGAAAAGACAGTGTGGCCTGGAGTGCAGCAATGGACAGAAGTCTAAAGGTTCAAACCTAGTTAGGAGGTAAGACCCACGGGCAAGGTGAAGCTTCATCACTGGGACAGAGGGCTGAAGCGGCGAGACTTTCCCAGCTTGACTCTGTGAGTCATGAGGCCCAGCATGGCCTCCAAGCCCTTACTTCCCAGTGGCAAGGCAGAGCTGGGGTTCGTGGAAATCCCTGCTTGCACTTTTTGTCACTAATCCCAAACTCACAGCCTTGCCAAGAGATATCTCCATTCCACCCCTTGCACCTTCCAGTGCAATTCCTAACCTAAGGTCCCACGAATGCTCACGTTTTTATTTTTCACCATATTTGCCATTCTGTTGCTTGTTCCATGGCTGATGCGAAACAAAAACAGGAAGGCACAAGGATGAGGCTATTCCTTTACCACCCTGGAGAGCAGCACTATCTGAGTCTCATCTCCAGACCCCACCTCAAGGTCACAATTCCACAGTGTTATGTTCAGTCGGCAACCTAGCTGGCAAATTTTACCTACTTTTGCAATCCACTGAGCATCCACACAATATCTAACAGGCAGGCTGTTGAACAAATTCAAAATATAAGTAAAACTTCCAGGAGAAAATCTTTGTTGGTTACCCAGCCCAACATGAAAGGAGAATATTAACCACGCTAGTGTGTGTGTGTGTGTGTGTGTGTGTGTTGTGTGTGTGTGAGACCATGAGGAAAGAGAAAAGCTACTGATAAAGAGAAGACACCCCTCTCCAGTTCTCCACTATGTACACACAACACACACACAACACACACACACACACACACACACACACACACAGGTCTATAATGGAGGAACCCCAAGCCTTTTCTAAGTCGCTGTTGCCACTTGTCAGGCACATCAATGACAGCACTGCACTCCTCCCCCCTGAGCAAAAGCAAAGCTGGGAGCTGCTGACTGAAGTTTCATTATGGATCGCTCAAAACAAAATTGAACCTGTTTCCCAGGCCAAAGGAAAAGGAAAGTCACCCCCGAGTAGATAAAACCTGCCCGGAATCTCCCAGATGTGGGAATACAACCACAGTTGGAAGATTTTTATTCCAAACAAGGGCCAGGGGTCTTATGAGGGACTAATAGGAAATTTTCTCAGCTTAAGGAGATCACGGTCAGGAACCAGCTCCCTTGGCGCTATTCAAGGTCAGTGGTTGCTGGCGTTGATGACTGAAAAGGATCCAACTCGGGCCCAGCCTAAACTAGCAATGCTTCCCAGTCTGCACACAGTAGCTGTGCAGCCAGTAACTGCAGGTGGCTTGCACATCCTGATTCTAAGGGCCTCCCCCGAAGGCTGGCTTGGCCCTCTGCTATCCACTGATTCAATAAGGTTGCTACATCCCTGATTTCAGATCGGGTTCCATTTTCAGTTCTGCTAGTTACCTTGTGATATCAGGCAAGTTACTCAACCTCCCTGAGATTCAGTCTGCAAAGCAGGAAGAAGAGATCCCTACTCTGCACCCAGCTCGGGTGTTGATTGTTTATGGGTTCCATCCCATAACAGAGAGGAAATGGTGAATAGAGGGAGAGGCTTGCTGTGATGACTACATTTATCACCAGTGTGCTTGGGTTGAGTAATGCCTAGGAGCTCAGGGAGCACACTTCAGATTGCGTCTGTGAGAAACAGAGATAGAGGAATGAGGGAGAGGGAGAGGGTGGAGAAAGGGAGAGAGACAGAGAGAAAATAGCAAAGCCAGTGAGCCCAGTGCTGCAGTTATTCAACATCTCTTTCGTTTGTTATAAAAGAGCAGGAGCAGGGGGAAGGAGAAAGAGAGAGAGAGAGAGAGGAGAATATCTCAACTTGATGTCCAATAAATCAAATGTAATCCTTAGCCATGTTTTCTTTATTATTTTAAAAGAAGAATTCACTTGAGAATCCAGACTTCTAACTTCTTTTTAAAAATCAGAAAATGTACTCGCCCTGCAGTCTAAAGCCCCCCATAGCAACATCTGGCCAATTTGCATAGCGGCCTTTGCTCTGGACCTTCATGACTTCACTCAACCCAGCCCCGCCCTTCCCAGGCCCTCCTCAGTCCTGAGGCCAAGTTCCATCTACCATGGCTCATGCACTGCCTCCAAAAAGCAAAGATCGAACATAGGCCAAGAGAGTCACACTTTGCAAGGTAAACTGAAGCAAATTGTTTAGGGGTAGAAATGAAGACTGTGCTCATGTCTCCAATATGCAAGCAGCCCCCTGACTCACTGCTGCCATACTTGCCTGTTGTGGTGAGCACTTGAGGTTGGGACCTCAAGTTTACACCCATCCTTGCACCCATTTCTCCAACCAGGCCTTGTTCTGCTTGCCTCCGGTCCCAGCCCATCTTCTAAGACGTGACTAACAAGGTCTGTCCTCAAAAGCTGCAGACAATCCTCTGACCCCTTTCCTAGCTTGCTCTGGTGCCAAAGCGCATTATCTTCATTGGGTCCCAACTGATCAGGAATCAACAGTCAGATGGGCTCTTTCTAAGTCAGCCATGAAGGACTGGTGATGCCTTCATTACTCTAGTTCTCAGAATACGAGTCTTCTGAGCTTTAATCCAACAGTTATAAACAGGTTGCCTGGGGCCTAAAGTCCCTACTAGTTCCTCTGGCACACTGGTGTGGGACTTTGAGGAATGCAGACTGAGGGACTTTGAGGAATGAGGACTGAGGCGGAAGGGAGGCCAGGTGATATAGTCGACCCTGTGGTATATAATGAGGGTCTGTAAAATTCTGCTCGGTGTGTGATTCCACTCCTTCTTAAAAGTTTACATTTCCAAAGCAATGATAAACCAGTTATGGTTTTGGTTGTGAGCAAGATAAACCAACTCCAACAAACTGAGTTTTAATGAGAAGAATAGTGGCTGAAGGATGTCTTGAGATTCTCATGAATGGACAGGGGCCCAGGTAGGCTGAGCTTGGGATCAGGCAGGCCCAAAAAGCAAGAAACAGGTTTGGAGCAACCAACTCAGCCAAATGATTTAGACACTATCCTGCAGCCACTGTAGCTGTCACAGCTGGTGGAATGGCCTCCCGTGGTGTCCTTTCATCACTTGGTTCATACGGAGTTCAAAGCCCAGGATCATACATTCAGGAAGCCCAGGACTCCCCAGCTAGTTGACAGCTGACATTTGGTCTGGACACTTCTTTGCGGGGGGGGCACCCTGGGCATTGCAGAATGTTTAGCAGCATCCCTGACCTCCACCCACCAGCTGCCCTTGGTATCCCCCACCAATTGTGATGACCAAAAAGTGTCTCAGACATGGCCAAATGTCCCCTAGGGACACAGGGGTCCCCATTAAGAACCACTGAGTGAGCCCAATTCAGCCACACTCTCCATGTCTTGGGGTAGCAGATGAGGGTCCTGTGCCCTCCACTGTGCACCTCAATTCTTCTTCAACCTCAATACAATCAGGACAGTTCCCTCCAAATGAAGCCAAGAGTCCTCGAGGTAATGGATGCTCAAAAATTAATGATCAAGAAATGGCAGGAGCCAGTTCCTCAAGCTTTAAATGGCAGGGCTTTCCTCCTGCTGCTGCAAAGCAGCCCAGCCGGTAGGGGCAGCAGGGGAGGATGGAGATTCTCCAGGGGGACTTTGCATCTACACATCATCCATGACCTGGTCCCTGCCTCCCCTGCCGAAGTCACCCACCCATGGTAAAGACCAATGGCCAGTTCCGTGAGAGACTTTCTAGTCTGAATTCCCCACTCTGGGCTTCTCAGGGTGACTGCCAGAATCCAGACCCCTGGTAACCTGGGTGGTGTGCAGCCACAGGGCACCTCTTTATCAACCCAGAGAGCAGATTTGTTCCTGCTGTCCCTGCATTCCAACCTCACGAAATCTGTACCACCTCACTTCCGTAGCTTTGGGATTACGTGGATTTACAGCAGCAAATCCATCTCTGCCACGTGTGCTTCGACATCCCCTTTGCTGTGACGGGGGTCCAACATGGCTGACTAGAGGAGGAGTCGCCTCGGAGGTGATTCACCAAAAATAAAGCTACTCTGAAGCGGGGGGAGAGACTTACACCTTGGAGTGGAAAACTCATTTAGAAGAAGATACACGTAAATCACAGTAAATATCTGAATAGTTGAAAAGCAGGCATGGCGCCTCCACAGCTGGTCCACACGACCTCACCCCTGTCCCTCTGAGAAGCAGCCTTCGTGAGAGTGTCCCACACAGTCGGAGGGAATTACAAGCGCTGCAGGGGCCAGACTCTTGGGACAGACTCTGCATGCACCAGGCCCTTCTCCTCTGGACCCCTCTCAAACACTGGGAACACGGCGTCTCCTCAGCAGCCTGTCCACCCACCCCGCCCCCACCGGACTCTGGGCAGAGAGAGGATAAACCAGAGAAGGGTGCCCCCCCCCAAGTCCGCCACCGCACTTGGGGGAAGAAGCCCCTCAGCCAAACCCGGGGACCACGTCAGTCTGTGCTTGCTGGCTGGAGAGGAAAATTCTTGAGGCTGGCTCAGGTCAGGATTTGAGCACAAGGGAAAGACAGGGAACTGGTATGGCTGCCTGCAATCAGACCACAACTAGGACAAGAAGGGAGCTGTAGGGCCACTGGCTTTATGGCGTAACGTTAAGTCACGTGAGAATTGCAGGTATGTTTTCTTGTTGAATTGTTCAACCTGAGTCACTGCCAGATTTTTTGCTACTTTTCTTTCTTGCTTTTTCTTCTTTGGTTTAGTTGTTCTCTCTGCACTTTCTCTTCTCTTACTCCTTTTCTTTAATTCCACCTTTGTAGCAAAACTGTTTTCTTATATGTGCTGCTGAAGCGAGCACAATACTATTTTCTTATTCTTTGTTTCTCATATCTTTTGAATTCTTCCTTTCAAGATTTTTTTCCTCATATTCAGTTTTTTCTCAGGCATTTCCATCTTCTCTTGCATTAATCTTCTATTCTCTGTATTCTATTCTTTTTGCCCTTTCTTATCTGACCTAGCTCCTGGTTTTCCTTTGCCTCTTCTTTAACCTTAAGGTTATCAACAGGGTTTGACAACCTTGCACATTTCCTCGATTCCAAATCACACCTCCCTCCAAATGTTGTCTGCCCCTGCCCCCACAAATATCTTCTTAAAACCTTCAACACTAACTCTCCAACTAGAACCTGACCTCCTATCTAACTTTTGACCTATTATTATTATTATTATTATTATTATTATTTCTCCTATCTACTTCTCTTCCTACTGACTTATCCTCCTCTTTCAAACATTCCTACACCTCTTCCCCTCCTCTCTCCTCCCACAGTGTAGAATAACTGCTAACAACAATATATTATGGGGTGTAAAGGGCAGTGATAAAGTGTGAAATTGTAAATAAATGCAAGTGTAAATAAATGCATGTGTTCATACAAGTGATATATGATCAGATTTCTTGATGATGTATAACATGTAATATTTCCCTCCTCATAACACAGTGACAGGGTCCAGACCATTTAAATTAAATAGCAGAAGGGGTAAAAACTATCTCTGAACAAATAAAACCACAATCCTATCACTGGAAAACAGAATCTTAAAAAATCTTTATATCAACTCCAACCTCTCTTTACTCTATTACATCTCAACCTTCAGCACCCCCCATATATATATATATATATTCATAAACAGCAGAAATAAGTATTGTCAAGATAGGATTTCGGAAATCAAGGACAAAATGGAAATGTATGATGAATGATTCAGAGAAGCCTTCAAAATGATAACAGAGCAAGAGGGAGAAAGACATGGAAAAACAAGGAGGCAAAAAAGGTCCCCAAGGTCTCCCAACTCCCCCAAGGCAGATCTCTGGGGCAGCAATGGAAAAGAAAGCAAACAGCAGAGAGCAGAGCTTCACAACCTGATTAAAGAAGAGGTTCAAACAAGCAAGTAAAAAACTTGATGAGTTCACAGAAGAAATGACCCAAAACTTCATGGAACTGTCATACAAAATGTCCAGTGTGGATAGCAGAGAAATAATAAAAAATGGGAAGAGTTGACCAAAATGGTTCAAAGCATGAATGAAACAAATTTACCAAAGATACAGACTCAACGAAATGGTATCAGACAGAAAAAAACAGAAATAGAAAGTTCTATAGAATTCATATTGTGCAGAAATGATGAATGTGAAGACCAATGTGAAATCAAACCCAAAAATGGTAAATTACAATGAATTATTCAGAGAAGCCTTAAAATGATAAGAGAGCAAGAAAAATTCATCCACAAGCTAGTAGATGATTCTAAGAAGCCCAATCTAAGGCTAACTGGAGTTAGAGAAAAACTAGAAAACAGCACAGAGGAATAAAAAAGTTGTTTTCAGAAATCATAATAGGATACAGGAGAATGGGGAAACAAATAAGAACCAAGGTACATCATGTAAAGGTACAAGTTCCCAATGATGAATGTAACTGTATTGTATACCTAAAATATACTAATAAACTCAGTGAAAAAAAAAAAAGAAGTCATAATAGAAAGTTTTCTAAATATGTGGAGGGATTTAACATACAGGTAAACCGTGCTTACAGACAACCAACCAACTATGATAAAACAAAAAAAAAAAGCTTCCCATGGCACATCTTAGTCAAAATTCCAGATGCCACCCCAAAAAATCACAGAATCTTAAAAGTTGTCAAAGAAAAGCAAAAAATCATATACAAAGGCAACTATTAGACAGACTTCTCAACACAAACTTTAAAAGCCAGGAAAAGCTGGAGTGAAGTATTTTGAGCCCTAAAAGCAAACACCTTCCCACCCAGATGGTATATCTGGAAAAAGTTTCTTTCAAAATAGATGGAGAAATAAGGACATTCCATGAAAAAGAACAATATAAGAGATACATGACCAAAAAACCAACACTCCAAAAAATACTCCAGAATATCCTAAACAGAGACAATGAAACCAACAAAGACAAAAATACAGATGACATGAATACATCAAGCAAGACAAATAGATAAACATATAGAAAAGAAAAGGGAATCATCAATCCAAAAAACAATACAATGTCAGGAATAAATCAACAGTTTTCAACAATAGCCCTCAATGTTAATGACATCAATTCCTCAATTAAAAGATGCAGATTGACTGACTGGATCAAAAACCAGAATCCAACAGTCTGTTGCATTCAAGAAACTCATCTAACCCAAAAAGATATACATAGACTAAAAGTCAAAGGATGGAAGACAATATTTTAAGCACCAGGACCAAAAAACAAGAAGGGATAGCAATTTTACTGTTAGACAAAGTAAACTTAAAGTTAAAACTGATCAGAAGAGGCAAAGAAGGTCACTACATACTAGTTAAGGAAACAAACCAACAGAAAGAGGTAACACTAGGGGCCAGGGATTTAGCTCAGTGATTTCGCCACCTGCTGCGCAAGCACAAGGACCCAAGTTCGATCCCTGGTACCAAAAAAAAGGAAAGAGGTAACACTTGTAAATATATATGCACCTATTTGAATAAAACAAATACTGATGGACATAAAATAAACACCGGCACAATTATACTGGGTGATCTCAATACCTGAGTTTCACAGAGACCGACTAAATAAAAAGTCAACAAAGAAATATAAAAGTTGAACCATACCTTTGAACAAATGGACTTAATATACTACAGAGTGTTCTACCCTACTACAGCAGAGTTCACATTCTTCTTGGCAGTACATGGAACTTTCTCCAAAATAGACCACATAGTAGTCTTAAATATAAAAGATGTTCAATCCCTGTTACCAAAAAAAATAAAATAAATATAAAAGAATTAAAATCATTCCATGTTTACTATCAGATTATTGTACAATGAAATCAGAAATCAATAGCAGAAGAAACAACAGAAAATTTAGAAACATCTGAAAAATTAATAACACACTCCTGAACACCCAGTGGGTCACAGAATAAACTGGGGAAGAAATTAAACAATTTCTGGAAGCAAACAACAATGCCAGTACAACACACCAGAAACTATGGGACACAATGAAAGCAGTCCTAAGAGGGAAGCTTATTACAGTCAATGCTCATATTAGAAAAACAGAGCAAGCTCAAATAAATAAGCTAATGAACTCAGGAGGCTCAAAAAACAACCCAAGCCTAAACCAAAATCCAGGAAAGAAATTATAAAACTCAAAGCAGAAATTAAGGAAATTGAGACAAAAAATACAAAGAACCAATGAATTGAAGACTTGGCTCTTTGAAAGAATAAACAAAATGATAAACTCTTATGCAAACTTAACAAAATAAAGAGAGAGAGAGAGAGGAGAATCACATCAATGCAACTGAAAATTGAAAAGACAATAACAATGGACACTAATGAAATTCAGAAGATAGTAACTGCTATGAAAAATTGTATTCCAACAAATTGGAAAATCTTGAAGAAATTGAAAGATTCCTAGACTCATATGAAATATCAAAACTAAGTTAAGAGGATAAAAAATTCTTAACAATCTAATAACAAGCAATGAAATTTATGCAGTATAAAAAAAAAAACCTACCAACTAAGAAGAGCCTGAGAACTGATGCATCCACTGCTGAATTCTACAAGTCCTTTAAGAACACTACCAACAATGCTCCTCAAACTCGTTCAATAAAATTGAAAAGGAAGAAGTGTTCCCAACTCATTCCTGGAAGCCAGCACCACTCTGATCCCAAAACCAAAGACCCAACTGAAAAAGAAAACTACTGGCCTATCTCTTTAATGAACACAGATGCAGAAATCCTCAATAAGACATAGGCAAATACAATGCAACAAATAATCACAAGGTTCATACATCATGACCAAGTAGGTTTCATCTGAGAAATGCAAGGACAGCTCAACATAAGCAAATCAATAAATGTAATAAACATATAAACAGAAGCAAAGGCAAAAACCCCATGATCTTATTAATAGGTGCAGAAAAACTTGTGACACAATTCAACATCTATTCATAATTTTTTTTTAAATCTCTGAAGAAAATTTATATAGAATGACCTTTCCTGAATCTGATAATAGCTATTTATGACAAATCAATGTCCAACATTATATTAAATGGGGAAAAATTAAAAGTTTTCCCTTTAAAATTAGAAACAAAACAAGGATCCCCACTTCACCACTTTCGTTCAACATAGTAGTCAAAACATTAGCCAGAGCAATCAGGCAGAAGAAAGAAATAAAAGGGATACATAAAGGAAAGGAAGAAGTCAAATTATCATGACTTGCAGATGACATGATCCTCTACGTAGAAGACCCAAAAAATTCCACCGAAAGACTCCTAGAATTAATAACCAAATTCAGCAATGTAGCAGGGTACAAAATCAACACACAAAAATCAATAACATTCCTGTGCACCAAGAAAGAACTCACTGAGAAAGAAATTAGGAAAAAAATAACCATTCACAAGAGCATCAAGAAAAATTGAATACCTAGCAATTCATCTAACCAAGGAAGTGAGAGACCTCTACAATGAAAACTACAGTACTCTGAAAAAGATTGAGGAGGACATCAGAAATGGAAAGACATCCCCTATTCGTGGATAGGCAGAACCAATATTGTCAAAATGGCCATACTTCCAAAACTGACATATAAATTTAATGGAATCCTAATCAAACTACCAATAGTATTTCTCACAGAACTAGAGAAAACTACCCTAAAATTCATATGGAACCAGAAGAGACCCAGAATAGCAAAAACAATCGTGGGAAACAAGAGCAAAACGAGGCATCATTACACCTGACTTCAGGTTATACCACACAGCTACGGTAATAAAAACTGCATGGTATTGACACTAGAGGATGTTGAAACAACTCCAAATACATTCAGCTATTTGATCTTTGACAAAGGGACCAAAAGCATATGTTGGAAGAAAGATAGCCTCTTTAGCAAATGGTGCTGGAAAAATTAGGTATTCATATTCAGAAGATTGATGCTGGACCCATATCTCTCACAATGCACTAAACTAAAATCAAAATGGATCAAAGATCTAAATATTTAAAAAGAAACACTTAACCTACTGGAAGATCACCTCCTAACATTATAGGTGTGGGCAAGAACTTTCTGAACAGAACTCCAATTGTACAAGAAATAACAGCGAAAGCGTAAGGTCCCGAGTTCAATTCCCAGTACCAGAAAAAAAAAGGAATAAAAGAAATAACAGCAAGACTCAACAAATGGGATTATACCAAATTGAAAAGAAAAAAATCAGTGGAATAAAGAATGGGAAAAATTTTTGCCAGCTATTCCTCAGACTGAGGACTAATACCCAGAATATGTAAAAGAATATGTAAATATGTAAAGATCCACCCCAAAAAACAAAAGACCCAATCAAAAAATGGGCAAGTAAAATGAATAGACCCTTTTCAGAAAAATTATAAATAGCCAATAAGCATATGAAAAAATGTTCAACATCTCTGACCACTAGAGAAATGCAAATAAAAACAGCAATAAGATTTTATCTTATGCCAGAAAGAATGGCAGTCATTTAAAAAAAAATAGAGTAATAACAAATGTTACCATCACTGAAGGGAAAATGGAGTGCTTCTACATTGTTAGTGGGAAGGTAAACCAGTAAAGCTATTATGGAAATCAGTATGGCAATTTTTCTAGCAATTAAAAAGAGAAATTCCATTTGACACATCTATACTCCTGCTATGTATCTTCTCAAAAGAGCTAAAGACATCATATTACAGTAATGCATGCATACCCATGTTTAGGAGCACAATTGATAATAGCTAAATCTTGGAAGCAGCCTATATGTCCATCGAGAGATGAATGGATAATGTGGTGTCTATACATAATAGAATAGTACTAGACTATAGAGAAGGATAATACCAGACATTTGTAGGAAAATGTCTACACCTTGGAAGCACAATGTTAAGTGAAATAAATCAGACACACAAGTTTAGATGCCATATGATATCTCCCTCTTGAGTAATCCAAAACACAAATGAAAGCAAAATAAAAGATTGATCAAAGGAAACGGAGAGACAGACCTTTTGCAAGTGGGAAAAGGCTCAAAAGCCTAAATATGAGGGGAGAGAGGGAAGGAAAGGGGATAAAAAGATTTAAGATGAATCATGCTACCCACAATGAATGTAATAAGTATATGTTGCAAATATGTTGCAATATTAAAACAATAATAATAATAGTGTAAAAAGATCTAGAGACAGAGGGAGGGAGGTGGTTAGGTGGGGAAAGGGGAATCCAAAGAATCAAGATTTGTTAAGTACATATATCTGCTCCCTAAGACCACTGTAAACATCTTGTACTACAAATATGTACTAATAAAATAAAAAATTTTTAAAACATACTATAAGTCCTTTGGGACACAGTAGGTATCCTGCATCATACTTTCTTGACTAATTAAAGTTGATTATATAAAGCAAAAAATGAAATGTAAATAATAACACCCAAAAAATAATAATAAAGAAAAAAAAGAATTTCCCTTTCCCACAGGGACACGGCTCCAGGAACTAACCTCACACTTCGTGTCTTTAAAGTCCTTCAAATCTTTCAACCAGGTCTCATTGAAAAAAATGGCTTTAAGAGCATCCAAACAACAAGGGAAGAAATGAAGTAGTAAAACCAAATATAAATATAAAAACTAAGTAAGTGTCTAAAGAAGGTGAACCACCTGTAAATGATTTGTCTGAATTTTAAGTTTGCTCTCTATTTGCAATTCATTGTCAGTATACAATTACATCTTAAATAGATAATCCTCTGAGGACTAGTTCTTATGTAAACAGCCAGTAATTTTGATATATTAGAATTAAAAGAAATTTCCTAAGGCCAAATTCTGCCATGTTTTAAAAAATATGCCATGGTTAGGCCAGGAATAATTTTGCTTCAGGGAGCCAATTAAAGTTATCAAAACTGTAGGTTCTTCTGGTTGCTAAAGATGCCATATATTTTGCACATGCCTCTACAGATTATTGTTTGCAGGGATTTAATTTTACAGGCTTTCAAAAAATATCTCCCATCCAAGGGGAAGGGTTTTAGAAGATCACATAATTCTAATCTGCAAACAAAAAGCACAAAGCTCGGTATCATAAAGGCTCGAAGCAAAAAAAGAGGTGGACAGTTGACATAGGCTTGCCTAGAAGATGTTGCAATCTTCAGTGCTTTCAAGTATAAAATGCAATAAACACAGTTCACTCAAGCCACAATCAAGAAGTGGCTGTTTGTTTCCGCTGCTGCAAAAATTATGGCGTGTCCCACATGGCCTAGCATCTTGGGTGTTTCTATATATGGTAATTACCCTGCAAGATTGTAACTTTCTATGCTTTCTCGGGAGAAAAAAACAGGAAAACAATGAAGGGGACCATTGATGACAGGCTTTCAAGTGTCTCGGGCCCCGTGGCTGCAATTGTTAAAAGCCTGGGCCAAGCAGAGCAGCCAGAGAGAGGGCGAGGCAAATGGAGAAGGTGTGACATGTGGAGTGGATGAGATAAATAAAAACAATTCTATCTGGGAGACCTGTCAAAGCCTGTGTCCGCCTGACAACTGGGGGAAGCCTCTGGTTAGCCAGGTATTGGGCTTGCAAACCAGATCTGAGCGGCATGACCTTTACCAACTCATAATGAGTAAAGAAGTTGCCTGTCACATGATGATTTCTCTTATGTGGCTTCAGAGAGAGAGAGAGACAGACAGAGAGAACACATTTGTCACTTTTCCTTTTAGAATAGCACCAAGCCAACCGGTGCCATGTGGACCCACATCTGGCCAACAGAAGCAGTACTAGACCTTGTAGAGGCTTGGAAGAGGTCAAAGCAAAGGCACCCTCGACCTACGACTCCAGATAGTGAAATTTCCAGATGTTTCTAAAATAGATTGGATTAGATTTTTCTCCTGTGATCTAACGCAGGGGTAGGATCAGGAGTGTTTTAGCCTTTGTAGATTACCCGGTTTCCGTCACAGCTTCTCAATTGCCACCATGACATGCAAGCAGCCAGGACATACAGCAGCTCAAGAAACCAGGCGGTGCTTCCAAATCCCTCGTTTTGAAGATAGATTTGAGCCGGACGACCGGTGAACCACAGCCTGCTGGCCCTGCTCTCGTGGTACAGCTGCTCCATACATCTGCATAGCTTCCAAGATGAAGGTTGAGGGGAAATCTCGCCACAGGACAACAGTGAAATTTGGCATCAATGATCTGTGGTGAATTTTGTCATGCTGGGTTGCCCCGGCATCCATTCTGAATACAGGTTTGAACTTTCTCGTACAGAAGCAGAACTCTATCTCCATGGACACAGGGTCCGGTCCTCTGCCTGCCCCCAGCTTCTTGATGGAGCTGACCCAGATCCTTGCCCCCTGGTGCCCACCTCTGCGGGACAGCCAGATATATTGCCTGCCTTCCCCACGAGCCCCACTTCCACGTGGGCTGCACAGATGTGCCACATGGCCACCTCTGCCCTAACCCACCAGTCAGAATCCTGGGGGAATCTGAGGGGGTAACACCTGAAACCCAAAGGCTCCAGTCCTCGGGTCCCTTGTCCTTTGCGTTCTCTCTCTCACTCTCTCTCTCTCTTCCTTCAGCAGGTGCCTTCAAGCAAAGATGGAAAAGCTGCCAGAAGTGATTCAAACAACAGGAGGACAGCAGCTTTCAGCCTCTACCACAAAGAACGAAAAGCTCTTCCCTCCTTCTCAGTCTCTCTCCACTGAGGAAACAGCCAGACTTCAACCTCCTGCCAGAGGGTCTGTGAATAGCATCAGCCCCGCCCTGGATCACCCACCCTCAGGGGTCATCCACACAGGAACCAGAACCCACTACCCAGGCTGAGCATGCATCCTTCATGCGTCTGAGGAGCTGGAAAGTTCTGGAACCATCATTTTGCTGCAGAACTAAATTTCTCTAAATGGTCAATGCATTCTAGAAAAGTTGGCTCTTTCTGTCTGTTACAAAAGCCTCTCCCCTCCCATATTGATGATGACATCATTGTTAGTTTTACTTCTAATCTGTTTGTTTTTCAGAGTTCATTTGTAATGCAAATAAATTCTCAGCATTCTTCTCAACACTGTGCTTTAAAACAATGTGTTATTACCTAACCTCTAATTAACATGGATCTGTAAGGCTGAATGTTTAAAAAAAAATCCCAATTATGAAATTGGCACACTGGTAACCGCTGACCTCAGCACTCTCTCTCTTTATTCATCCCATCCCTTAGGCAGCATCCACAGATTCAGACCCCTGATTTCTGCTCCTTGCGGCTTCTTCAGCTCCCTGCTGAGACTCTAAAAGAAAAACCCAGAGTGTCTCACTCTCCAGGGGGTGAACTGTGGCCTGAACTCATGGAAGACCGAAGACCCAAGATGCTGCCTCTGAAACTCTGTCCTCACAGCTTGTGGGCCTCATTCCCAGGAGGAGCAAGGGATAGAAACAGGCTTGGCCCCTCCAGCCAGGTGAGGAAGAGCTTTTAAGTGAGGCAAAGGCTGCTTTTCTAGCCATGGCGAAGCAATTTAAATAACAAGGGTCAGGATTAGCCCTTTATAGAATTGAAATGGAAAAAAAAGTCCACAGAGGCAGTGAAATGAGAAAAGTAGAGGAGGATTCCTTCTCTTACAATAGATCCATTTCCCATCTTGCTAAGCACACACAGTCATAATTATATTGCTTTCCACTGACTTGTATACACACTTCCTCCCTGCCATAAACACACGGTGCCTGCATAGATGAAAACCGATTTTAATATAGAAACCCCAGTATCTATAATTCATGCTCTTTAGCCTTTACATATTTATTCTGCATTTTAATTAAGGCCAAAATCTGAATACTTTAGATGGATGGTTTCTTTTTTCTTCTGTGCATAGCTTATAGGTAAATTACCTGGCAGCAGCCCAAATGTTAAGCAAATACAATGGAGCCTGGAACCAGAATAAGCTATTATTGGACAACCAGTCTCAAGAGCTTTCTCCATTCAAAGCAGCATCTCGGCATGGACAGGTCTTGTCCCCTCTGCATTAGCAAGAGTGAGAAGGTAAAATAGCGAGGTATGGGGATAACCAGCTCAGCACAGCTCCCCACAAGAAACGAGCCAGGGCCATGTCTGGGGACACCAGAGAGGGACAAGGGGTTGGGGGGCAGAGAAATCTAGGAAGACCCTGGTGATCCATCGTCTGGGCCTGGCATTGTAGTTCCCCAAACTGACACTGGACTGATCCAGCCGGCAACAAGGACAGATCTAAAATTAGGAATGCCCCAAGCTCCTGCTTGATGTATGGTTGGAATGACCAGATTTTTCCATGAAATGTTGGATGCTTTGAAACTCTAGGAGATTTCTCCATGAATAATATATCAAGGAAGGTGATCTTTAAAATGTTAAACTCCAACTCAACCTTGCCCAAGTGGGCTCCTGCCAATGCATTCCTTTTTAATTGATAAAATAATAGTTTAACAAACTGTGGCCTGCAGGCAAAGTCTGGGCCAATGGCTGGTTTTATAAATAAAGTTTTATTGGAACACCGCCACACTCATCTCTTTGCATAGCATCTATGGCTGATTTCATGCTGGAAGGCCAAAGCCAGGCAATTGAAACCCATACCCTCTGGCCTGCAGAGTCCAGAGTCTTCACTTGCTGGCCCTGTACAGAGAGAGTTGCTCTGAACAGCTGCTCCTCCATGGTTCCTTCCTTCAGGAAAAGAAGGGGTCCCTTTGCAATTCCTAGATTCTCTCTTCTAGTCTTCACTCCCTCCCCCTGCCTCCGTACTTGAGATTGAACCCAAAGCCTTTGAACTAAACTATGACCCAGGCCTTCTTCATTTTGAGACGGAGTCTCACTAAGTTTCTCAAGCTGGGCTTGACCTTGCAATCCTCTGGCCTCAGCCTCCCAGAGTGCTAGAATAATGGGCCTTTGCCACTAGGCCTATTTCTTCTTGTAGTCTTTACAGAAGCAATAGAAAAACCGTAGACAGTTTTTCTCAAATGCCTTGAGGGAGGACACAGCCTGTATCAGCTTTCCTCACAAGACCATACTGCTGACCTGCTAACAGAAATCAAGGCACGTACATAACACAACACTGTCACCATGCAGGGAGGCCTGGGGCCAAGCACTGGGCCAGCACCTTGTTGCCATTATCCCACTTTAATATTCACGCCACCAAATAGTGGCCTGGCTAGAATACCAATTTTGCCTTTCATTATAGACCGAGGAGTTTTAAAACCCAAATCTGATATCGAGTGCTGAGGTATACCCCTGTAATTCCAGCATTCTAGGAGGCTGAGGCAGGAGGATCCTAAATTCAAGGCCAGCCTGGGCATCTTAGCAACTTAACAAGATCCGTCTCAAAATAAAATTTTCAAAGCAGGTAGGGATATAGCTCAGTGCAAAGGCCCTGGGTTCAATCCCCAGTGCCACAAAAACAAAACAAAAAAAACAGGGAAAAAAACCAAACTTGTCTAGCTGCAAGTCCTGTCTCCTTAACCTCTGCCCCCTGGACTCTCCCTCTGCTGGGCACTGTTCTGCTGACCCGAAACACAGATACAAGGTGAGCAAGGGAAGACTATCAGTCCCATTCCTCAGGTCGGAAAACTGAGGCTTCCAAAGACAAATGACTTACCCTGGGTCGTCCAGCTCGTGTAAGGTGGAGCCGGGGCACTGATAGCTGGGAATGCTGTACTCACTTGGCTGCTGGCATCCTGAGACTCATGGCCTCTCCAGGCTCTGATTTCCCTTTGTGCAACGAAGGGCCCAACTTGCACGGGCTCAGAGCTGAGATGAGCACTTCGGGAGGTGTAACAAAAACTGTGACTTGCTAAACCAACAACCTCGAGGCAGTGTGAGAGACTTCCAGTTCCCTCCTCACCTCGGAAGCAGCTGCCCGGGAGACGCTGTGGAAGTCTCAATTCTGCTTCCTGGTCCAGCGAGGGGTCCATTCATTTCACAAACGATCAATGGGGGTGGGGGGGTGGACTCTGTAAGACACACGCTTCTCTCCTTCCTCTTCTATGAACTTTGTAGTGCTAAGTGTTCCCAGACCGTCATCTAAAATGCACACTGGGGCTGGGGATTTAGCTCAGTGGTTCCGACACCTGCCTCACAAGCACAAGTTCCGAGTTCGATCCCCAGCACCAAAAATAAAATAATAAAATAAAATAAAATGCACACTGCCTACGTACACATGTACGTACACGTACATAAGTACACACGTGACGCCTATGAACATACATACCGAGGAAGCAGAAGGACAATGTAAGCGGTGCTGCTACAGTGAAGACTCCAGCAGATCAGTGAAAAGGGCTCCATTCCTGGCTCCCCAGACGCTTTCTGTTGTCGGGAGTGTTCCCACGACTGGGCTGACCTTGCCTGTTGGAATACAGGACTGCATCGCAAATGTGCCTGCCCTTACCGGGGCAAGAGCAGCCCACACCCATGCCAGGCCTCTCTGGGCTCACTGGGGAAAGACAGTGTCTTCCAGGCAGGACTCTTCACGGACCCCCTAGCAAGACCTTCTGCAGCGCTGAGCTCCTGAACCTGCCAAGCCTGGTGACCCCCCTTCCCTCTGTCCTGAGGAGCTTAACAGCCTTCCAATCAGCTGTCTCTTTTGCAAGTTAACAAGACAGTTTCTCTTGCCTATAAGCAACCCACACTGATTTGTACGCTAGAACCACCATTCTTGGGGGCAAAGTTACCTTCACTCGGTGTCATTTCAATTTCACTTGGGCTCGCCTTGCTTAGAATATTTTTAAACCAATTCTGGATCCATTTTTACCCTTTAAAATAAATCTAGGTAGCCATTTTAAAACACCTAAATGTGCTAAATATGAAACAACCTACAAGGTGAAATAAAAAGCTATGCTTTATTAATACTTGTCTTAAAGGGCAATGTATTTTAAGTGCACTTATTTTTATTTGTCATGCAGATCCCGATGTCAAATTTGTAAGCTTTCCTCCTAGTACTGGCTGCCTAGAACTCTGAAAAGCAGGCATTCTCTGAACCTAACTGGGTCTTGACCTCAATATCATGTCAAAATGGGTGCAAATCTATGATAAAACATTACCATCTGCTCCATATTTTACTCTCCTGAGTTATCTCATTAACTGCTTTTATAAACACCATCCATGGTGTCCACAAGGATTCCTTTCATTTCTTTTCTTCATAAATACCACAGAAAAGGAAGTGCTGTAGGTGACCTGGTATGCTTTGCTCCGGGGCACCCGGGGGACCCCTACAACCTTGGGTTTTCCTCTCAGCATGCAGATCAGCTCTCAGAACCAACACCTGCCCCGTACTCGGCACAGCACCATCCTGCCGTGAAGCTCCCGCCTCGGCCCTCTTCTTCTTCTTCTTCTTCTTCCTCTTCTTCTTCCTCTTCTTCTTCTTCTTCTTCTTCTTCTTCTTCTTCTTCTTCTTCTTCTTCTTCTT
>NW_004624790.1:341273-374941 GCF_000247695.1 Heterocephalus glaber | reverse complement strand
CTGCTGCTGCTGCTGCTGCTGCCGCCGCCACATCTCACTCACCGGCCAACTCCCTCACCCTCAGGCCTTGAACTTGCTCCTTCCTCCTTGGAAGGTCCTCCCATCCCCAGTCCTGACTCTGCTCCCCACACAGGGCTCTGCTGAAATGTCACCACTCTAAGCAGACTTGCACAGACCTGTGCCACCCCAGGCTAACTTACTGCCCCTCACTCTAGCCTGCTGCACTTCCCAGTGCTCACTGCCATGCAGAATGCATTATTTATACTCTGCTTCCTTGTCTGCTGCCCCAGCTACAATGTAAGATCCACAGCAGCAGGGATTTGATATTTCCACCACTTAGAACAGCGTCTGGAAGAGCCTGCTTGTGCTAGAAAGGGAGGGCAGCCGGCCAGAGGGGAGATGGTAACAGGAAAGCAAAAGAATGAGCAAAGAGCTCGAAGAAGCTTCCCTTTGGTTGGCTGCTAATTTCTATAATCTGTTTCGGGAAACGAAGACACCATCTGCCTCTTCCTAAGTCTTCTGGTTATAATAATAATACTAGTGATTCACCTGAGGCAGCTCTAAGCCTTGACAGAACTATACAATTTTACAAATCCTCTTTAAGAAAAAGAATATAAAATCACCGACATAACATCAGGTATGGACGTGTATACTTGTTTAAAATGAGAAAAGAAGTCCTAGCCCAAGAGAAGTGTTTTGGAAACTCACATCCCTTTCCTTTTAGATTCTATGTAATTTGCTGAAGAAATGAAAATGCTTCCTGAATGTGGTCTGGCCTCTCCTATGCATCTAGAACAGTCTGTGGCTCCCAGGGGTGCCTGGAACTCACAGGATCCCAGGCATATAGGGGTCTCAGAGATGGGGAGGGGCATCATTCACCTCGGGAGCTGCATGGTCTCCATGCTGCACTTTCACAGAGCACTGTCCTCTGGCTGTAGTGCAAGTCTTTGTCCATGTCATTAACCCACACAACCACCTGCTAATGAGCCCCTACTGACAAAGCACCCAATTCCATGGAGGGGGAGATCACTGCAGGCTTTCAAGGATTCTCAACAACGTCTGTCAATCGTGTCCCAGCGTTTGCTCAGGGACCAGTAATGTTTTCCACTTTTTGGGAAAATGTGAGCCCCTTTGATGAAGTCCAAAAAAGTCACCATCTCCCCCTCTGGTACACACTTCCATTTCATCTTAACAGTGTTCCTTACAGTGCACTCACTTATGAGCTTCGGCTCATTTTTTTTTAATTTCCCTACCGTGCCTCTGGCATCTTTATGTTTGCTTTCATTATTTCTATGTTTACAATTGCTCTCAATTCCGTTCCCTCCCAAGTTTCATTAACACTCTTTGCCCCATCTGCAAATCACCAGGGCTGGCACATTTCATGGTTATCAATGATCGCTTGCTACAAACGTGAACCTTGGCTTCAAGGGAAGGGCAGAGAACAAGGAGGCACCGCTTCTCAATGGGCACAGCAGCTAGAGTCAAAAATGTCCATAATTCCTCAGGTTGGTGGGGCTGGGTGTGTGGGTCATGGATACCACTGCTGGCTCTTGAGATTTAAATTTCTGCAATTTTCTGTACACATTCAGCAATTACAAATGCATTACCATTGACCCACAGTAAACTCAGTGGTAAACCCTACTCCTAAGAATTTATTCATGGATGTGTGAGTTTACATATGGAATCACGCATATGCAAATGACATAGTCCTGAGGTTATTCACTGCTGTGCTCCTTCCAATAAGAGCAAGTTGTGGACTGCATGATCCACGTGCCTCTGAGGCAGACGGGAGGCTCCCAGTCTTTCCTCTTTCCGCTGCCTGCCCAGCTCCAGTGGCTGTCAGGCTGCCCTTCCACTCACTTCCCTTCTTGCTCCTCGGCTGCCCCCCTCCCCAGTGAACTGGGACAACTCCCTGGGTGTCCTCCCTGCCTGTTTAGCAGCCCCTCTCCTCCGGGCTGCTCCAGGGCAGCTCCACTGTCAGCCGTGGTGCCCCCGCATCTTGTCATGTGGGAGGGCGACAGCCGCCCTGAGTTGGCTGAGATCCGGGAGAGAGAGACCTGGACTCACTGTTGACATCCCTACCCTCCCCAAGCCCAACAGGCACTCAGGAACTCAGCCAGCTCTCCAGAAGATTCCTCCAATTCAGCCCCCATTTTTCCTCCATTATGCAACAGCTGTCAAGCAAACAGCTTGCACACCTTCTCCTACTCACTGAATCCCTGCTAGAACAGTGTGGCTATCCTGGGGCTGGCACCCGCTTGAACCAATCACAAGCCTGCACTTGGGTCAATCAGCAGGCCAAATTTGAACCAATTACAGGTCTGTACTTGGGCCAATCACAGCCCTGCAGCTGCTATATAAGCAGCTCTCCCTTAACACTTCTCTGGTTAGTGTCGAAGAGCTCCCTATGGTATACTGACCCTCTTGAGCTTCTGCACAGGTCTAAGATAAGGCTCACTCCAGCAGTCCTGTAAATCTGCTGGTGATTTATTTTTTGGGTAGTGTGAGCTTGGAAGGTCTCATAAATCTACTCATGATTTTTATACTGAGTAGTGTGCCAGAGCAGTCATCTCAAAAGAAAGAGCAACATCGAACCCTGGTACAAAAAAAAAAAAGAAAGAAAGAAAGAGCAACAAACACTAGGGGCTGTCAGCCCTGCAGAGCTCCAGAGACTGGCAGCCAGCAAAGAGCAGCGACAGTCAGGAGCAACCAGCTGTCTCCCCGCAGCATCTGGCATCGCCCTGCAGCATCCGGGCCACTGGCAGAGCTGCACTTTGCCACTCATGATTTCTATCTGAATCGAGCAAAGAACCCTCAACTGATTGGCAATACCTCCACAGAGGACTGGCTAAATTAATCACAGGGTAGCCAGGTAATGGAGTAGCAGAAAGCTGAAAAAAGAACAGATAAGGACTTTATATTCAAATATGGAAGGAAGTCTAAGATAGGTATGGAAAGTAGAAGCAAATATAGAACAATATACATAGTTAGATGACTTATTTTAGTATATGTGCTGCTGAAGTGAGCACAGGATGACTTATTTTAAGAAGGGGAAAATATATTTTTATTTAGATGAATAAAAACATCATATGAAATATTAACAAGAAACTACAGACAGTGATTACAAGCTCTGTTTGTGGAAGGCATGGAAATTAGGGACAGGAAGATTATTTCTCACTACATATCCTTTTATTAGTATTTTAAATATTATCTACATGACTGGATTACTTTTTTAAAAATTTAAATTAGAGCTGAGTTATTGTCAGCGGTAGAGGACTTGCCTAGCAAGTATGAGTCCCTGGGTTCAAGACCCAACACTGCAAAAAATGAAAATCAAGTAAAGATATTAAAGATAAAATCAGTCAAAACCCTAGTCCCCAAAGAACAGCATCACTAGCCACTGGTCATCATTTAAGGATTGGTGCCACATCAGAAAATCTTACAATTCTTTCCATCATGCCAAAATTTATTAACCCTAACAAGGGAATCCTGTAAGTTATACATTGGTTAATTTCATGTCCTGAACAACAAATTTATTGAGGGAAATGGAGCTGATAAGTGATTTTGTCTGCCCAGATTCCTTTCTCCTTCTTCCTTTAGCAATACCCTTTCTTTGCTTTCAAAAACTGTCCCTCCGTCCTCTAGTAAATAAAACTCAAATCTAGGACTGCCTCCATTCAAAATGGGCGTGTGACTCAGGTTGGCCAATAAGCATCTTCTGATCTCAACACTGTGATTGGCCCAGGATAGGGCATATGACCCAAGAAAGGCCAATCAAAGTCCTTATTTCCAGAAAGAAAAATGGAGGGAGACCTTAATTCCAGTAAGATAATGGGATTTCAAGGTAACTAAAACTGAAGCTGCCAATGACTTTTTCTGTTGCCATGCAGACTCAAAAGTATAGATACTATGTGTTCTTGCATGGCTGTAAGGACCTAGTGAGACATGGCATCTTGGCATACTAGAGAATGACATGCACAGGAAAGACATTTTACACTCTCTTGGAAGAATCTTCCAACCTACCTCTGAATAGACCATGAGAGGTAGCCCCGCAAACTCAGGGTCAAGGAGCATCCTTACCTCCAAAGACATGGGGACGAAGAAGAGTCTGAGAAAACAGGCCTCACTAGACTTGCCCAAGTTTAGTGCATATACCTTATGTCCCCATTGCCCTTTCACACTCCACACTGTCAACGCTTCAGCAGACCCTCTTCCAAAACCACTCCAGCTTCATCATTTCTGTAGGTCTTCATTTCCTGATGCAGGTTTAACCCGAGGCAGGGCTTTGGATCATGAGGATTGTCTTAAGTCACTTTCTCATTGCTGAGAGCCAATACCTGATACCCACAACTCAAGGAAGAAGAGATCCATAGTCTCCAGCTCCACAGTAGGATAACATGGTAGAAGCGCACAGCAGAGGAGTGCTTCTCATGACATGGTGGCAGGGAAAGAGAGAGGCCCAAAGGAAGGAGTCTCAGAGGGAGATAAAACCTTCCAAGCCACACCTACAATGACCTGCCTCTTCTGACCAGATGCTACCTCCTAACCACAAGTCAGCAATAAACCTCTATAATCCAATTACCTTCCAAAAGCCCCACCTTTGAGTGCATGAGGTTTTGGAGAGACATCTATAAGCTATAAAAGGATGCTGCACTCATCTGTAGATTCCCCAGATTCAGTAGTTGAATGTGCTATTAGGAGGGGACCTGGGAGAGGCAGTTCACTGGGGATGTGTTCTGGAAGGCAGAGTCTCCCTCCCCAGCTCCTCGCTTTTCTCTTTCTGCTTCAAGGCCACCATGTAAGCAGCTTTCCTCATCCAGACCTTTTCACCATGCCCTTCCTACCTTGAAGCCAGATGACTATGGACTGAAAAAAATACGTGAGCCAAAGTAAACTTTTCCTCCTTTAATTTGTGAGAGTCAAGTATTGTGTCTCAGCAACAAAGAAAGTGACTAAGACAGATTTTGGTACCAACAAATGAGGCTGTTGCCCATGTGCTTTAGAAGCCTTTGGAACTGGTTCATGGGAAGAGTTTGGAAAGGTTTGGAGATCCCAGTTGGAGTAGCCCTAGAATGCTACAACCTGAGCTTGATGGGAGATTTTAGTTGGAGTCAGAAAACCAGTATGCTGATAGAAGTGAACACAGTAAAAGTTAGGCTCAGGAGGTCCCAACTGGAAACAAAGACTCCATTGGTAGTTGAGCTATAGGTCATGTGTATTATGCTTTAGCAAAAAATTTGACTACAGTTTATTCATGTCCTAAGACTTTCAGGGAGACTGAGATTAAGAGCAGTGGACTAATCAATCTGGCAGAGAAGAATTTCAAGGCACCTCAACATTCAGGCAGTAGCATGGGTACTGTTTGTTTCTTTTATTAAAATTTGCCATGAGAATCAGGACCAAGCAGCAGAGCTGAATAATTTGAAAAATTTTTAATGCTGGCCAGAAAGGAAGCTCCTGTAAATTGGGGCCTGTAAAGTTTTTTTCCAAGGAAACATGACTGTTGAAAAGATTAGCATTAAAAAGAAACAAATTAGCTTGTATCAGAATAATATGAAAGATTCCTTGGGAGCATCTCAGGAATCCACAAGACCCCACCCATCAAAAGCTCAAGGGTGCAAAGCTATAAGTCTTTCCTTTAAGAAGACAGCCCCTTATCCCCTGCTTGGAAATTGCTGCCTAGAGAATTAGTTTCCTGGAATTCAGCCCACAGTGCTCAGCCATTCAGCCATTCAGAGGTTGGTACAGCCATAATCCAAGGGGCCCAGCTATTATTCAAGCTGGCATACACCTTAGCATTATCTACATGGTTCTGGTTTTATAGGCATGCATTATGTAAGAGTTATGGGGTCACAGAGTCTTCCATCCAGATTTCAGAAGGCCTGGGAGGCCAGGCAGTGTGCTTCTGAGAGGACAGTACATGAACATGTGCGAGTGAAGCCAAAAGGCCAGTGGAGACTTCAGGAAGCTGGGGTTACCAGGAACTGGGACATCTACTGAGGAAGCCCACAGGCAGTGAGTGGAGCTTGCCTGAGAGAGGCCATGAGGGCTGCACCAACAATGCCGCAGGAGTGGGGCTGCCCAAGCCTTTTGCCATTCACATCCTGCCACCACTTGCCCGGGTACTGGATATGGAATGATGGGATTTGATATTTTGCCTTTTGGATTTCAGCCTTGCTTTGCTGCAATTTTTTTTTCTATCCACCTATTCCTCCCTTTTGGAATGGGAAAGTTTACCTTGGGCCACTGCACATTGGAAATGTTTTCAACTTTCTTTCTTATTTTCACAGGGGCTTACAGCAAAGAGTTTGCCTTAAATCGCATAGGAAAATTTGGATTTGGACTTTTCACCAGTGCTGGAACTGTTAAAATGTTGGCAACTCTTAGAGACAGATTAAATGCATTCTACATAAAGAGGTATACATTAGTCTTTGGAGAGCTGGGGGAGGAAAGTTATGATTTAGATCAAGAATGTCCCCCTAAAGCTCATATGCTCAAGCAGGGCTTTTGGAAAGTGATTGGACCACAGGGCACTATATTCATCAGTGGATTCATCTCCTGAATTCAGTATTGTAATGTGCTGTTGGGAGGCAGGGCCTGGTAGAAAGAGGCACTTCACTGAGGTGTGACTGGAAGGGTGATCTCCCTCCTCAGCTCCTCCCTTCACTCCCTCTCTGCTTCCTGGCAACCAGGGGAGCAGCTTTCCTCATCCAGACCCTCCCACCATGCCCTTCCTGCTTTGGAGCTAGCCAACTATGGTTGAAAATATGAACCAAAATAAACCTCTCCTCCTTTAATTTGTAAGTGCCAGGTACTATGTCTCAGTGACAAGGAAAGTGACTAAGACACTTACATTAAACAAATACATATGCTTTGTTTTCGTGATCTGTCTTTTGTTACCTAATGAACCTAAGATGGGTAAAAGGAAAAGATAAGCTTCCTCCCCCACATTACTTAATAAATATTAGTAATCAGTATCATAGATTAATTCAATCAACACTGATCTCATATCAATAAAGCCCTTTGCTAAATGAAGTGAAGAATATAAATGTATGTACTACTATTGATAAAAGACTTATGCCTGTCTTTAAGTAACTATTAATAAAATAACAATAATAAGTAGCACATCCTGCTCTACACTCTAGAGATTCAACAACCAAAATGTCAATGATTTTTGCCTTCCCAGAATGCATGTTATTGGAAGATACCAGCAGTAAATAATTAAGTGTCTAATTTAAGGTTCTGCTAAGACTGGCAAAGGAGGAGGGCACAGCGTGAGGAGAGAAATGACAGGGAGGTAAAAGTGGAGTGTCTGGACATGAAGGTGATGTATGGACAAAACACCTCCTGAGAACCAGGCAGGAGACAGAGGTAGAGCAGGAGAGAAAGGGAGGCAGTTGAGCAAGGAGTGGACATCAGCAAAGTTATGCAGAGAGCAACTTTGCTTGACCACACAAAGGACACGGAGATGTGAGTTATACCTCAGGGTTGCCCCAGGCTATGGCCAATGAGCCAGACTCCCATGCACCCATGCCTGCCCATCAGCCTTGGCAAGAACCATCCAGGAGACCCAGACTCAAGTACTTCTGGCCCTCCTTGGTGTAGTTTGAGTGGACAAGAGGAATTTTCCACCACAGAGGGGCAGGGATTGGATACAGATGCCCATAAAGCCAGCCTGGGCACTTGGAACAGCTAAAGGGATCCTAGGGGATGTGGCAGCAGAGCTCCAACAGTGTCCATGACACCTGTCATGGTGGCCCAATAAGGACAAAATGCCAGCAAAGGGTTCCTGGAGGAGGTAACATTTTAACTGAGTAAGAGTGGCTGGGCAGAGAGCAGGAGTCACTTAGATGAGTACAGTGCATGCGAGTGACCGACAACAGGGGACCCTGAAGGACTATGGCCTCATATGCACTATCAGCAGCCTAACCTCTCTGTAGAAGCTGTTAGCCTCTGCACCAGCTTGCTGGGTTAACAGCTGCCATGGGTGCCACGTGCAGCGACAGAAGGGTTCTTACCGGAAGCACTTGACAACCTCCGAGCTGAGTGACTCAGCCTTTCAGTGGCCAGTTCTGTTGTTCATTACCATAGCTCCCCACACAGAGCACTTGTGCACCACACTGTAACCAATGGCTCAAGAAGATTTCCCCAACTCTGAAAGCCTAATGCCACTGGCCACATTGGTGTGGTGCAGAAGTTTGGAAGACCACACTCCCAAGTGTGTTCCTACCACCTCCTACAGAAATGAGATCCAAGACGGAAGTTTCAATAGAAATTCAATCTTTATCTATCTAGACTAGTACATCTCAACTAGGGGCCATAAGCAGAAAAGGCACTGCATTGGTCAAATAATTGATCAGTCTACTCATGGAAGGATCTAGGTATTCTATTGATGTCATCTGCAATGATGATCTGTGTGTGTGTGTGTGTGTTCTCCTCCTCCCTCTTTGCCTTATTCTCAAGGGCCCTGTTTCCACATGGAGGCTCTCAGGAGCACACATCTGCATCTGCTGGGTTGACAGCTCAGGGACAGAAGAGCTGCCCTTGGCTGACACTGTAGTTGTATTAGGGCCTAGCAAGGGGGACTCGACCACCCCTGGACCAGCTGTTGCTGCCAGGGAATGTGGAGCCATCATGGATGAGGCCTGAACCACACGTGTGTATCACGAGTTGGAGAAGTCAACCCATCCAGAGCCACAGGAGAGAGTGGCTCCCAAGGGAAATGGGCAGCACTGTGTGTAACTACACTGGCTCCTCACACTTGCCCTGGAACAAAGATGGCACAATAACCCACGGCCCAGGTGTGGCAATTCCACCACTGCAAAGGCCATGGGAGTGTGGTTGGAGCCAATGCCCTAGTCATCTCCCAGCTCTGCAACTGTTCCTGGGCACTTATGCTTTGGCTTCTTCACCTACAACACAAGCAGGTTTTGTTGTGGGGATCAAATAAGTTAATACATACAAAGGTCCTTAAGTCATACCTGGGATGGATGGAGAATGTGATGAACATTGGCTGTTATTTTTCAGAACTAAGTCAAGCTATTTATCTGCAGAAGGAGAAACTGAGGTCCATAAATGGAATCTGACTTTTTCCAGATTGCACTTGAAGATTTCTGCCCGCTCTAAATATCATGAGCCTCAGCAGTTTGGGGAGACACCCTAAAAGCCAGGACCTACCTGCTGGTGCTATGGATGTTACAAGCCAGCCTCTCCAGTGAAAAGCACCCCAGCCCTTGTGGCCTAGAGTGTACCCTTCCTCAGTTAGGGTGCACTGGGAGCCACTCTCTTTCCTTGGCTGCAGAAGGGCAAGGCACCCAGTTTCAAGGCTTACTTGTGCCCGCTATGGCTTTCTGGCAGCCTCCTCCTCTCTTTCTCAGAATCCCTGGAAACCTACCAGACCCACAACATTTATTACCTGCTTCTTCCATTTATGAGTTAGCTACAAAGAAAGAGAAGCTGTGTGCTCCTTTCAGGCAGTACTCGAGGCACAGAGAAGGAAAGGTTATGCTGTGTTTACTTTACTTAGTGCTGTTGGCTGCTACTTCACAATTGGTGCTCAACAGCAACCCAGTGATGTATCATTAACCAAAGAGTTTTTTCACATAAACACCACACAGCCACTATAATGACACAGGGCCCAGGCAGAGAGAGACAAAGAGAAATGCTAATTTAAAATTAAATTGCTATTTCCCTGCATGTCTGGGAGAATGAGAAAAGGATAATGGGAATAAGTGATAATAATTGTGATGGATGACTTCGTGATGGGGAGGAGAACTGGATCCCTTCTGCCTTCATAGTGAGGTTAAAGAAAGGAAGCTGTGATTGTGGTAAGAATGAGCACTCCCTCAGCACTCATGGCAGGCCTGGCACAAAGCATTATTTCATTCAATATCCACCACAATGCTATATTGACATAGATGTTTTTGGGATCTCCACTTGTTATGGCTTGAATTTATGTGTCCCCCACCCCCAGAGCTTCATATGGTCATAGGTGGGGAGTTTCAAAGGTGGCTGAATTAAGGTGTGTGAATGTGGATTAAGGGTGTGGTGCTGGGATGAATGGTGGCCCACCCTCGGTGTGAGCAACACCACTCAAAAGGCATGTAGCCTGGAAGGAATAAAAAGGGGGACAGGTCTGCTGCTTGCTACTTTCTGCCTTCCCTGCTCTGCCATAGACTGTTTCTCCTCTACGATGCCCCTCTGCCATGCCAGCCTGCCTTGGAGCCTGCCAACCATTCACTGAAACTTCTACAAACCTTGAGCTAAAATAAACTTTTCCTCCTTTAACTTATAAAATTGGGCATTTTGTCTCAGCAACAAGAAAACTAATTAAGACGTCACTTTATAGATTAGGATATGAGGCTGAGAAAGGTCAAGTAACTGGGGCAAAGTCATACTGGGTAAAAGTGAAGAGGCCAGGATTTGAAACCAGGCAGTCTGACCTCAGATCCCACAAATATAAAGTTCAGGCTAACTTACCTCCTAGATTTGTGCATGGAGACACAGCATTTGTCAGTTGCAGAGGTACTTTTGGAGCCAATCGGTTACACATCCTACAAATATTTACCAACTATCAGCTGTGAGCCACGATGAGGTGGAAGCTATGGAACTGCCTGGAACTTTTTCTTGCTCTTTGTAAGAACTGCTGATGCTTCTCTTGCCAGAGTGAGACCAGGATCTTTTGAAGGAAGGACCAATATAGGTCCTCTTCTGGATGCAGCACTTCCTTTCTGTTTACTGAGACCCAGTCAAACTCAGATCAGAATGCTCCATAGTGAAACTACTGAGACCTCCCTTTGTAATATAAACTACTTAGGAAGCTGAGGCAGGAGGATCAAAAGCTCAAGGCCAGCCTGACCATTTAGGGAGAACTTGTCTCAAAATAAAATTTTTTAAAAAGTTGGGGTGTAACTCAGCATGGGCTTGATCCCCCATATTGCAGAAAAAAATTCTCACCTCTCATGTGCCAGGTGCCACCTTGGGAAAGTGACACAACCACAACCCCTCTAAGCATTTTTCCTCTTAGTGTAAAATGGCGAAAATAATCACATCTACCATGCAGTGTTCTTGTAGGGGTTAAACAGAGATCTTTATCATTCAGCTACAGTTCTGCAGCTGCTTGCAGGAATTAGGCTGTGGACTGCTATCCTGTTGCTCTGAACTGTCAGCCTAGGTCTTCCATCACCAATGCGCCTGGCCTGAAGAATCCTGCAGCCACCCAGCTAATCTTTCTCACTGCAGCCTGTGCCCTCTGGTGGAACTGGAAACCACCTGCAGCCACCATGCACAAGGCTCTGCACAGCATTGACGCATAACGGCCATGATGGTCCTGAAACCCAAACTGCTTTCCCTATGAGGAATGTGAACAAGCAAGTGATTAATAGACATATGTGATAGAACTGACTTTCTCTTGGCTAAAAACTCCTCTCACTGATGGGCTGAGCCCTCCTGTGGTCACTTCTGACTGCCCTAATTCTCCATTAAATACAATAGTTGGCACAAACCCTGCCTAGAGCAATTACAGCCAACGTTTTTAGCACCAAGCTGAGCACTCCATAGATACGAATCTGAGCCACAGTTATCATCATGAGGTCATCACAGTCATCATTTCTACTTCACACATGAGGATACCGAGGCTCACAAAGCACCACTCACTTGCCCCCAAACCAAGCTCCTTGGAGGTAACAGAAACGGACTTCACGCTGAGTCTGCTGGCTGCAGATCCCAGGACCACAGCCATTCCACTGGAGGTGACTGACTGTGCTCACTAGGCTTCTAGCACCCACCGTCCTCCCACCCGGGAGTTGAGGCTCAGCCTCTCTCCCTGCCATGAGGAGCGCAGTCTGCCCTTTCTTGGTACCCAAAGCCAACACTTTTTTCTGAGATTGCTCTGTTACTCTCTTTCAATTGGAAAGACAGAGCCTTGCCCAGTTCAGGGTGAGAGGAAAGACGTTCCATAAGTATGCGGGCACACACATAACAGGAAGGCTCAGGGTTGAGGATGATTCAGTCAGAGAAGGATCCAGGCCCTGTGACACCTACCCTCTGACTCAGATTTCTCAGGTGCTGGCTTCATTCTAGGGTACAATTTCCTTTCCCTATGGTAGATGGCTACCAACAGCTCCAGGCCATGTCCTTGCAGCTTAGAGTTCCAGTTCAAACTGACTTTCTCTGTTCTATAATTCCTGCAAAGATTTCAGATTTCATGTCATTGTTCCATTTAAAGAGTCACATGACAACCTCTGAACCAATCATGTCCTGTGACCAGTAAGTCCAGTCATTTGATTGGGCAAACCTGGATCATATGACTGGGCCAGATGGGAAAGCCCTACCCAATGGGCCTAGAGGCCTGGCCCAAATACCTTAAAAGGCAAGGAAGAGCCATGAGGCTACTATTGCTCTTCACTCTCCCAACCAAAAGGCTCATCACATCAGAGCCTCTCTCCTCCAGCCCATTTCTTCTGACCTTTTTCTGTACCTGAGGAGCAGCCCAACACATGAAGACTTTTTATAATGGCAAGGATGATTTAAGGGAGGTAGGAGGAGGGATAGAGAGAGAGAAATGACTTTATTTCTTTCTGAAAAGTTTTGCAGCAGCCTCAGAGGTCTCGGGTTTATGGATACACATTAAAGAACCTTTTCATGAGAGCTGTTTTATGTGAGGAAGCCGTTTAAGCAAGGAGGCACTTGGCTGCTCCTTCTAAATGAAAATTTTCAATTAGTCTGAAGAAGTTAATTACACCATCCTTTAATAACTGTACTTGTGGTTCTGCAAATCCTCTATTAATTGATTCAACCATATGCCCCCAAACCAAGAATCAGCGGACAGGTAGAAAAAGACCAAAAAAGAAGACACAGGGAAGGAAAAGGGAAAGGTAAAGAAGTGCCATGTTGTCTGCTGGTTGGTAAGGTACAGAAGACAAGTCCAGGAGAATTACTGAAAATTGTGGTTGGTACGAGATCTGGGAGATTCAGTCTACAGATCAAAGAGGCTTTGCAAGCTGATTGCCACATACGCTGCTCCGCATCTCAAAATGAAAGCAGTTCTACGGCACTTGATCCAGACGATTAAAAAAGAGCCCCTAGATCCACATCCCCTGTCCCCAGGGTAGTTTGGAAAAATGCTATAAATAAAAGCAGTTTTCTGAGTTTTCTAGCATTCCTTAAAGGGAAAGTCAAAAGCCCAGAAATTCTAGTTCCAGCTCTGATGAAAGTGACTGCTCTGCCTTCTGGGAGCTCACAGCACCAGGGAATTTATGGTTTGGACCTGGGAAGTCCTCAAAGGGCTTCAAGGCCAAGTGTCCAAGGCTTGGTCCTCAGCTAATGGTGCCACGGGGAGGTGAGGAAAACTTCAAGAGGTGGCGTCTGGTGAGAAGAAGTAGATCATTGGGAAGGGGTGTCCCTGAAAATATATTGGGGTCCTGGTCTTTTGCTCCTCTTTCTTGTTGCTTCCTGAGCCCCATAAGGTAAGCAGCTTTCTTCTGGCACAAATGTCTGCCATGTGCTGTCTCTCCATGCTCCAAAGCAACCAGCCAAGGGACCATGGACTGAAACCTTGGAAATCATGAGCCAAAATACATCCTTCCTCTTTTAAGTTGATCTGTCTCATGTGTTTTCCCATAGCAATGGAAATCTCATACAGGGCATATAATGCAGGCATCATACTGGCCTGGCTTCAGATCCTGGCTTTGCTACTGCCTGGCCATGTGATCCTAGGCATTCCTCTCTTGAGTTTCAATTTCTTCACCTATTAAATGAGCAAATAAGTATATTGGATGCTTTATGAAAAGTACATGAGCTAATGCATTTGGTTCCAGAATATGGGATGTAAGATTCCATTAGTCAGTTGTCGTCCAACCAATCTTGCATAACAAACCACATCAAAGCTCAGATTCGCCAACACCAAGCACTTACATCGTACACATCTGCAGGGCAGAAGGAGCTCAGCTGGGCTCAGTTCAGGATGCAACTTGGGTCAGGTCCACCCGATGGGTCTTTCATCCTTGTTAGACCGGAAGCTTCTGAAGCATGTTGGGAAACATGGGAAAAGGAAATAACTCAATAGGACAACTCCAATCTTAGAAGAACATTGCAAGAGCTAGCACACATCTGCTGACTTTCCATCAGTCAAAGCAAGTCACACAGCCCAGACCAAAGCTGGATGCAGGGTAATATACCCACAGGGGTGGGAGAGAGGGAGTTATAGTTGTCAAATAGTTATCTACTCAACTGCAAACATTTCAGCTATATTTTATGAGTGCACAAGTGATTGCAAAGCAAGCTAGGGTATTATGAGTGTCACATGAGCGTGTTATAGACTGAATCATGTCCCGGCAAAGCTCATCTATTGATACCCTAATCCCCTATGTGGCTGTAGTTAGGGCCTTTAAAAAGGTATTTAAGGTTAAGTGCGATCCTAAAGGTGGAGCTATAATCCAACATGACTGGGGTCCTTCAAACACAATGGAGAGACACCAAGAATCCATGCACACAAAGAAAGGTCATGTGCACACACACTGAGAAGCAGCCACACAAAGAGTCCTCGGGAGAAACCAACCTTGCTAATACCTTGATTTTGGACCCTCAACTTCCAGCCTTATGAGAAAATCAATACCTGTTATCCAAGTCACCCATCGTGTGGTATTTTGTTGTGGCATCCCAAACTAGCCAACAGGTAGAGAAGGCAAATGCCGAAGGAAGAAGACGTTGCTTCGAAAGAGAAGGAACAAAACTTCATGCAGAAAACATTATCTGATCGTAACTTGGCAAAGAGAATGGGAGTGGTGGGGAAGATGGCATCCCAGGCATCAAAGACAGCCTTGGCCACTCTTTAAAAGAAGGGCAGTGAGACAAGAGCTAACTCTGTGCCAAGCCCTTGTTGGTAGGTATTTCCTTAGGGTCTCTGTGCTGGGGGTCTTACCTAACCCTCAAAACAACCCTGAGAAGCAGGGCCCCCAGTAACCCACACTTTAAGGAGGAAGAAATAGATTGGGAAGACAAAGGTTAAAATCCAAGGACATCATGCAACAAAACTATAATGTGCCAGTGATTTCTACTAACTAGAGGTTTCGGCTGAGGTCTAGAAAGCAAAGTTCATGCCTGAGAAGGACAATAAAGTGCTGCTACTGGTAGTGGAAGGAGAAGACAAATGCTGCCTGGGGACAGGAAGAACAGTGCAATAGCACAGGAAAGGGGAAGAAGGGAAGGAAGGAAGAGGGAAGGGGGAGGGGAGAAAGAGGAGGCAGAGGGGGGAGTGGCAGAGGGAGAGAGAAAGAGATTCGTCATTTTGTTCATCTGCCATAATAAAAGTGGCAGCTAATAGTTACCAGGCATGGAGCAAGTGTCTGGCACTGTTCAAAACATGTGTAAGGTTTGCCACTTTCTAATCCTCTGGCTGAATCTGCCCAAAGACCCTGAGGTGGGTTCTCAAAGGGGCCCCATTCTGCAGCTGAGAAAACTGGCTGATGCCAAGCTGGTAGGGAGCAGCTGAGTCCCCAGACCTGGATGTGGGGCTCACGCTCAGACTCCTGCACGTGCTGCGTAACTCAGGCCAAGATTTATCTTGCTGAAGACTTGCTGTGATCCAGCCACTCCTCCATTTACAAAACACCCTGGTCCTTGTTGTGTGAGACAAAGTCTGGGATCGGATTGTTGATCATAACCCAGGCTCCCTTCACGGTTAGGTTCAGTCTGTTTCCAGCTGACCCCTCCCACTTGCATTTCAGTCAAGCTGGGCTGCTGCCTGGCATGCACATTCATACACTCCCGTGTCACCCCCAACTCCAAATCGGGCTGGCCCCACCTCCTCTTTCCCAAATCCCACTCTTCCACAATTGTGGGGGCCACTCAATGGCCACTGCCTGTGTAGCTCCTTCTCTGGGGGCCCAAGTGGAAGGAATGATCTGGAACATGCACCTGCTGGCTTGTTCAGGCGTCTCTACTCCACTTGCTCCTCATCCTCTTTGATTCGTCATCAGTTACTTGAGGAATGGAGGAAGAGCTCCGTGCTAATATGGAGACAGAAAACACTGAGTCTGCTCTCAGAGACTTCTCCACCCAGTAGGGCTCACGGGTGGTGGGAGATGGGAGAACACACCCTGGGGAACTTCAGGACTGTCTCGGTAACAGAAACTGCACAAGCCTTGCTCAAGTTTTGTAGGGCAGACAGGGCTCAGTGAGTAGCACTGAGAGGTGAATCATACAAAGTTGGCCCTTTATTTACTCCTCTCTGGCGTCACTGAAAAGGGTCCAAATGCAGTTTACATTCCCTTTATTCTCCCACCCACCCCAAAGGAAGGAGGCAGAACCGATGGGGAATGAATCTAAGGTCTCCTGGAGAAGGAGAAGAGCAGAAGGACAGAGAAAAATCCAAGGCTGGCCCATCCTGTCCCTGGAAAGTGTTGGGGGAGTGGATTCTGCCAGGTGCCAGAGACAGAGGGAGGAGAGGAATGATGAGCGGGAGGAAAAAACATTCTGGAAGTTCTTGCCATGAACCACACATTAAAACCCCACCGAGGCATTCTACGAAACTTTCTTAATTCCATCTGGACGGTGCCTCTGGAATTCCGGGAGCCACGGAGGGACCCAGGGCTGATTTGGTTTGCTTTCTAACTCAGGAAGCCTACCAGGAATTCAGAGTGACTGCCCTGAGGTGACCCAGCAGGAAGCCAAGGAAGCTCTCGGTGAGGCTGAGTAGACGCCGAACCTGGGCTCCGGGCAGCCGCCTGGGGTCCCATGGTGTGGGCACCAAACTGCTTCTGAGGCGGGATTCCGTGGCCATTCGGGGCTGTCCCTCCCAGCAGCTTCGTGCACCAGCCCAGCTCTCGCCACCCAGCGTCCCCCGTCCCGAGGACGCGCCAGCTCCCGGAGGCCGGGGCTGCTCTGCTGCCCACAGTGTGTCCCTCCCGACACAGTCAGGGCCCGGCAGCCCTCCGGGGAGCTGGCGCCTCCTTCCCACTCCCTGACTCCGTCTGTACGCAGCGGACTCTCCCCAGGCCTGGCCTCAGAGCTTCTGGACTGGTCAACAGAGGCCTAGTGTGAAGTGGGCCTGTGGTTTCTAATTAGCATAGCGTGCTGAGTGGAACCCCAGAATCTAGCCACACGAAACGCGGGCTGGAGGAATGCCACAGGCAGCCCCCGACAGCCGCGCAGGACTTCCATGGCCTGGTATGGGTTTCAAGGTCTCGTTCCGGGTGCTATGCAGCGCCACCTGGCGGCGGGGAGTCGGCTCTGCCTGGAATCTCTCCGGAGACTTCTGGGCGTTGGATTCCGGCTCCGCCAGGAATTCGTAATCTGCTACCTGGCATGGACTTCCCCAGCCTGGTCCGGGAAGACAGCCGGGCGTTCCAGTGACTCTGGGTCCCTCCCCCTGCCTCCCTCCTTCCTAGCCTGGGGGAGCCCGAGACCGAGTCCCTGGCCGCTTCTGCAGGTTGGCCTTGCCCGCCCCTCCCGTCTCCCCCTCCCCTAAAACAGTCTCAGTCTTTCTTTGTGTGTTGTGCAGAAGTTTGAATCCAGGACCTCTGCACTGAGCTGTATCCCCAGCTTTGTTTTTATTCTTTATTTTGATACAGGATCTCACTAAATTTTTTAATTGCCCAGGCTGGTCTTGAACTTGCTGTTCTCCTGCCTCGGCCTCCCAGGGAGATGGGATTACAGATGTGAGCCACCAGGGCTGGCGAGGCAAAATTCTGCTCAACCTCTTTGGAGAATGGAGTAGAGGAAAAGGTCGATCAGCAGCTGCATTAAATCACCACTCGTGATGTTTCATTTTCTTGGGGTTCCATTGTACTGTATTTTTTGCAACTTTATATTTGGCAAAGATTTTTTTATCATCCAAATAAAAGAGTAATTGTTATTGTGAAAATTAAAAAGAAAAGAAAGCACACTAAGTGTCTTTCCCGTTTTTTCACTAATGTGGATTTGGTGGATGGTCTTTTTAAAATATATCTTCCAACATAGTAAAACTGCACTCAGGCTTTTCAACAGCAGTGTACGAGCTAATAAATGTTTACAGCCCTAGTCTTCTTTTCTTTTTCACTGATTTCTCATTTCAAATGCTTTAGCCCTTTGATTTCTCAAGTGGGCAGGGAATTAAAACTTCAACATCCCCATACTAAAAAACTGACCTTCCTGAGCAGGTCTCACATTTTACTCCCATTAAAATGACAGAGATGACAAGGACAGACAGCGCCAAGTGCTCCTGGGAACTCGGAGCAATGGAACCCCCAGCAGTGATAGGGCCTGCATACCTGGACACAAACCACACTGAAAAGCTGTCCCAGACAGCATCTAGGAGCACAGGCTTCCCTGGGGCACAAGAGCTCCGCATACGTTCCAAAAGAGGTGCACGAGAATAGAATCCACCACTGCAAACCTACACAAAGCAATATTAGACTGCAATGAAACATCACTGCTGCACTCAACAATATGGATTGATCTCACAGACATAATGTTGAGAGAAAAATAAAACAGATGCGAGTGAGGGTTCTCTGTTTGCGTTTGTCAATGCAATATGCAAAGACAGGCTACCCTGACCTGTGGAGAGAACCAGGAAAGTCGTGCTTTTAGTAGCCCTTGGCAGGGTGGCTGCAAGGAACCATAGGACAAGCTCTAGGAGAGGGGTTGGGACTGGTCACACTGTTTCCTGATATCACTGCTGGGTAAAATAAAATATTAACTTTACTTTTGGTTAGACACTATTATGTGCATATTGTGGTCCAAAAAATTTTAAAAATAGATATCAACTCCTATAAAGAAGTAAGGTTTAACAAAGGTAATTTGCTCAGCCTGCCAACCCCTTGCAGGTTGAAAGGCAGACAGTTAGCAGATGAAAAGAGAAAATGCACATCACACACCACACATCCAGCCTTACCAGCCCCCGAATGCATACTGTAGCATGCACAGGTTTGCTACCCAGAGGAAATATTTCTGTATCTAAGAGGCAAAAGGATCTCAGTGTCTGGATAGAGCACTTTGAAGGTCCTGAGACGTGGCTGCTTTCAATGACACTGACTGGCCCATTTTAACATGAAAAGTCAATTTTCAGGACCCTTTAAAGGGGCCGGGAGAGGGGCACATTACTGTTGGCCTTGATTTTGCTCTGAATTTCACCCAACAGATGGGCGTGCTCATGGAATGACATCATCTCTTGACCCTCTTAAGCCGAAGCAGCCTAGAAGCGAGAGCAGGTGGGTGGCATCGGTAAAATTAACCGACTTCCGGCTTCCCGGAGTCTCTGCTCTCCAAGCAGGTGAACAGTGCCACCCGGTGGAAGCCGTGGAGAATAAACCATCTTTGGCAGCCTGCTAATGAAATCTGCCTTGGAATTCATTTTAAATGACTTAGGAGGTAAGTTTCTAAAAAGCTGATGGAGGGTGCCCACTTAAAAACGAGTAAAAGATATATACACAAAAAACCCAAAAGAATAAAAGACTCAAATGGCAAATATACATATGCAAGAATATGCTAAACATCAACAGTCATCTGAGAAAAGGGAAAAACAGCAAGTAAATAAGTATTACTTCCACCTGATTGGAGCGAGCACTAATGTTTAATAATCTCAAGAGCTAACAAAAATGAAGGAAGACTTAGGACTCCCATTTTTCAGGTAGGTATGGGTGATAAATTTGTTCCGTCATCTGGAAGGCAACTTGACATTATCTTTTAAAATATTAATTGCAATACACATGAAACAATAATTGTGATTTTCAGAATGAATTCTAGACAGTTGTTTTCACTTGTGAACAAGACGGGAAGTTTGGTGTAGGTCATACTGCTGTCTCAAAGCAAAGAACCAATCAGTGGGTAACGGGGTTATGTCCAGGGGATAAATGAGGAGCCATGAGTGGCCCAAGTTGAGACAAGTCAAGCATCAAAAATAATTGTAGCTGTGACTTATTAAATGCAGCAAATATATAAAATGTACAAGTGTATGTTGACACACAGGAAGGAGCCCAACAAACATCACTTAAACTCACCTGGCGTCATTGGAGATATCTATAATATTGTCTCCTTGCTCTAAAAATGTGTAATTAATAGGGAAAATGAGCACTTACCCCACATCTCTAGCAATAACTGCATTCTAAAGCTATACGATATTCTATAACTCCAGGAGACACAAGAAACTCTTTTTAGCCATCCTGATGTGTTACAGTTTATAGCTAGATGTCTCCCAAAAGCCTCATGCACTCAGAGGCAGGCTTGTGGAAGGTGGATTACGGGCCTTAAAGCTGACTTCCGCTCGGAGGTGGGGTCAGGTCAGAAGCGAGGTCGCTAGGGGTGTGACCCGGAAGGGTTTCTCTTCCTTCCAGCTCCTCCCTTGACTCTGCTTGCAGATCACCACCATAAGCAGCTTTTTCCATCAGACCCTTCCACTTTGCCACTTCTACCTGAAGCCAGCTGACCATGCAAGGACTGAAAGCTCTAAAACATGGGCCAAAATAAACCCCTCCTCCCTGAACGTGCCGGTGTCAGGTATTGAGCCCCAGGACAGGGAAAATGACCGAGGAATCATGGGGACGTAATGTGAAATTATGACTTCACCCTCTATTCCCACCAGAAGAGCTAAGGTGAAAAAGATAGGACCGGGGATTTAGCTCAGTGGTTTCACCACCTGCCTCGAAAGGGCAAGGTCCCGAGTTCGATCCCCAGTGCCAAAAAAAAAATGAAAAAGATAGATTATCCAGCACTGATGGAGTAAACTGACAAATGCTCTTTTCTGCTCCTACATTTACTTATTTCTCTACAGTGGATCCTTGACTTACGAACTCGATCAGTTCCTGAGGGCTGGTTGTAACTCAAGTCAGTTGTAAGTCAATACTGCTGAGATCCAGATGTACCTGGGAACACGCTATAGATGACAAGAGGTAGATGAATCTTCTATTTACCTAACTAACCCAAGTTGTTCGTATGTCAGTCCAGTCACAACTTGAGGGTCCACTGTATTTTATTTAACCCCATATTGCACCCTTAGATTTGGGCATCTTACACGTGCACATCTTATACATGTACATATTTACTACACCTTAAGCAGGACGCAGGATAGTGGTCTAAATTTTACACTTCATGAACGGGTAACATTTCACAATTTCACCCCAGAAAACAGCACAATCATAGTTAAAAATTGCCCAAATGGTTTATTTTACTAAGTAAAAACTAAAATGTAGGGCCGGGGATTTAGCTCAATGGTTCTGCTGCCTGCCTTGCAAGTACAAGGTCCCAAGTTCAATCCCCGGTACCAAAAAAAATAAATAAATAAGATGTAGTATTTAATAGTGTCATCTCTGCACACAAAACAGGACGTTCTATTACCAAAAGCTACAGATGGACGGATACAATCCCACAGTGCACAACCATCCTTTGCACAGAATGAGAACTGTGATGATGCACTGTGTCATCCGAACGACCAGTACAAACTTGGCAGTGCAGGAACAAAGAACTGTAGAGCCGGGGCTGGTGTGACGCCGCCTACTTACAACCTGAAGCACTGGGCCAGGTTGTGTGCCAGGGCGGGATCCAGAATTCCAGTGCCTCTCGTTTTTCAGGCATGAAAAGAACACAATGCCAATTCATTGACAGAAATAATTACATTTCTTGGGGGGAGGGGGTACCGGGGATCGAACTCGGGTCCTTGCACTTGCGAGGCAGGCGGTGAAACCACTAAGCTAAATCCCCAGCCCCAGAATAATTACATTTACCAACCGAAATTCTCAGCCCCCAGTGAGTGAGGAAGTGCTAGGTAAGCTGTTTCCAAACCCCTGCCACCCAGAGGCTGAGCAACAAGTGAAGTTTGTTCACAGACTCAGGGCTCCCTGCTGCAAACCGGCGGAGCAGGTGAGGCCCGTCAGGGAGGAACTATGGGATCCAGACCTGAGCCTGAGCTGAGATCTACCAGTTAAGACATTAAGTTATTTAGCTTCTCAAGGCCAGCGTCATAACCTGTGCCCTGAGCAGTGAGAGTGCAGGTCAGGATTAAGGGGAGCAAACAAAACGACACAGGTAAGCGGGAAGAGCGGCCCTAGGATGGCCTCTACTCCCTAGGGCGTGCAACTGCTGAGCCGATTTAGCTGAGCTACTGTCTCCCAAACTTCTTGGGTTCACACAGTCAGTCAACCATCACAGGTGCTCGGCACAGTCCCTCGCTCCCGGGCTGTCGTGGGACCCTTTCAGTCCCACTCCGGAAGCCAAGTCTTCTCCGCAGCCAGTGGAGGGAGGTGTCCCCGCAGGGGAGATGGAGACCCAGGCAGGCGGAGCAGACAGGTCAGGGACGGTGACATCCGCTCTCCAGGCCCCCAGAAGTTTCTTCTCCCCCAGAAGCCCCAGTGGAGGTCCAAGCTGGGGGCACCTCCAGGGTGCACCTGTGGTCTGCAGGCGGGGAGGGGAGAGCAGCAGAGCCCACAAAAGCCAGTAAGAAAGGCTGGGGACAGGTGCCCCGGCCCTTTCAGAGTGTGCGCTTTCTGGCGGGTAGCCCGGCCCCTCCTCGGCAAAACCCACCCTGCAGCCAGCGCTCCAGGTCTGGCTGAGCCCGAAAATCAAGGCATGCACCTGCTCTGGGCAAGAGGAGGTGAGCAACACGGGTTAAAGCCAATCAGACCCCCCCCCCCCCGTACTGGGGATTGAACTCGGGCCCTTCCACAGAGCTACATCCCCAGCCCTTTCTAACTTGTTTATTTTGAGACAGGGTCTCACTGAGTTTCTACTTTGCCCAGGCTGGACTCAAACTCAAGATGGATCTGCCTGCCTCAGCCTCCCAGTGCTGGATGACAGGTGTGCTCTCTCGCAGGCCCTGCAGGAACAGAGCCCGCAGTGGCCGCCGGGGGCAGCGGCTGGCCAGGGCAGAGGGCGGCAGTGACAGGAGGCCGAGGCCTGTGTCCGGCGGGCGTGGGGTCTGAGACCAGGCCTGGTACCGCGCCGAGGCCCTGTCCTTCCAGCGCCTGACGCTGCTCCCTGCAGGGGCAGAAACTCCACGCCCCTCTGTGTCGGGTCTTCCACTCGCTTGCTGCAGACTCGCGGCGCATTAAACACACGGGAAAATCTAAATAAAATAAAGAGAGAATAAATGAATAAACAGGCCTCTTTAACACTTGTTTTTACCGGGAAACGCCGTCCCCTTTCTCTGTGTGCTCTCGAACCCTGTGCGGACGCGGACAGAGGCCCCGCCAGCGAAGCCCAGGGCCAGTGCGTTACACAAGGGCGGCGGTGACTTTTTGCTGCAGCAGGGTTGGTGGCAAACCTGAGCGCCCGGTCCCGACCTAGGGGACCCTCAGGCTCAAAAGCCTTGTGATGAAGCAAATCAAGTACCAAATCCCTTTTCAGGCCGAAACCCAAAACCCAGTTTTTACGGAATGTATCTGATGGGACAGCCCTTTGCGGCCCTGGGGTACAACTGTGGAGAGGCTCCTGGTTCTCAGGGCATCTTGGTGCAAATCGAATGAAGTTTTGTCTTTTCCAGAAATATCTTAGAGTTGCCCTTACAAATACAAATGTGGGGCTTGTGCAGTACACAACCTGCTCACGTGTACACAGCAGCCCTGGTTTTATTCTGCTTTGAGCCCTTCAAGATGAGCTCCTACAGGCCTGCTCACCAGTTAGGTATTTTTCTTATTCTCTAATTATGCTTCTTTGTACATCTGACAGAGTACAGACACCTCAAAGATGGGTCGGAGAACCGGTTATATTATCCAGTCGTGGTGAATGGAATAACGTGAGATTAGGAAGAATCTAGTGGGGCTTGGGGGTCGGATCTCAGTCTGTCTTCACCTCACAAGGCTGGGACTCCGGAAGCGGTTCACTTTCGGGAAGTGAATGGATGTTACTGTTCACCGCCGGCTTCGCATTGGTCAAGATCTGTGATTAAGACGCCCCCTGCGTGATTTAGACACGCGGTAGCCGGGCCTGGCCGGGCTGCTTCAATGCCCACCAGTGCTCGGGAACCGCAACGGGGCGGCCTGGCCGCAAGGTGGCGCCAAAGCCCCTCTCTCTGCGGCCCCAGGCCCGCGATGCCGCAGTGGGGAGGGGAACCGGGCCGGTTCGGTCCCGCAGACGGAGTCACCTTCCAGACTTACCTTGGAGGTCGGGACGGCCCGGGACAAGATGGGATTGTTCCCATGGCCTTAGACCTGCCGCGAATACACATTTACATCGCGATTACATGAAGTGTCCTTATGCATCATTTCGTTTCGTTTAAACAGAACTCCCTTTAGCTGGCACGAGGCCCAAGACTCAGGGAGGTTAAGCGACTTCCCCAAGTCACAAGTCTCTTTGTAACTTGGATCCACGCCTTCTGAATCCAAGTCTTTCAGGGGAGTTTTCACTGAAAAATGGGTATGACTAATTGGCACTAGTGCCCATGTACCGTGCAGGTCTCGATGTCACTTGGGATTTGTTAGAATCGGGAACAACATGTAACAGCAGGTTACATTTTGGAAACATTACTTGTTTACATTTTGGAAACATTACCTGGAATAATACTTTGACGACTCCATTAGCCTAATGTAACCTTTGTTTCTTAAATAACGTGTCTGGTGGCATTGATTTACCTTCGCATTTGAGACTTGAGTTCCTTGCAAGTCTTGGACCCCAGGGAGGAACATCGCTGTCCCTGCCCAAAACCCCTCGGGGCCCCAATCTCGGAGAGGTGCAGGTCTGTAATCACAGCTACTTAGGAGGCCAAGGCAGGAAGACCCCAAGTTCAAGGCCAGCCTGGACAAATGGGGAAGACTGTCTTAAAATCAAAAGTAAACCTCACTGGGAGTGCACTGCAGCGGCAGAGCACCTGCCTCGCATGTGTGAGGCCCTGGGTTCTAGTCCCGCACTGGAGATAATAGTAATAACACTAAAGAGACAGGGGAAGAGGGGAACAGGAAGTAGAGGTGGATGTCTGTCTGGGAGGAGTTCATTATGAGGAATCGGATCGCACCTTGGTGAAAGCTGAGCAGATCCCACGATCCGCCCTCTGCATGCAGGACATAGGGAAGCGGGCGGTGCGGTCCGAAGGCTGACAGTGCTGACTGTCCATTCCAGCCCGGGTTTGAAGGCTGCAGGACCGGAAGACAGCTTGGTGCTGCCCGCCGACATGGCAGAGGGACTTCACCCCGTCCATCAGCTCACGAGCTGACCTCTGCAGAAACGCTGCCTCTCCCTCTGGCTCTCTGGCTCACACACGCACTCACACACAACTAATGTTCATTCCTTTGACCTCCTGACGAGACGGGGTGCGTTCAGGGTGCAATGACCGTAGACTCCCCGGACCTCCTGAGGAGTCGAGTTGACACATAAAATTAACCACCACACTCATTATTGTTCTAGGCTCTTTTTAATGATTAAAACCCAGTGTTTGAGCAGACGAGGGCTGTCCCACCTGCTCCCCTTCACACTGCTCCTGGATGGACCCAGCTCAGACTCACAGGACAGCAACAGAGCACGAAGGGGCTGTCAGGGATACGAACAACCCCGACCTCCTCCTCCACTAGGACGTCAGGGCTCCAGGGGTGCTGCAGGCAGGGCAGACAGGAGCCCGGCCCTGCCCTGTGTCTGACCAGAGGGCTGAGCAGAGCGCACTGAGCCCTGCAGAGTGAAGAGGGGCATCCAGACCCCCCGCCCCCCAGTGCCACACTGAGGTGCCACGAGGGCCTCGAAGCCGCTGGAGTCCACTCAGCAGCCTTCCTTACAGAAGCAAGAGCCTAGGTTCTTGAGGTTCATCGTTACCAGTATTCACGGAGGGAAACTGAGGTACACACGGGAAATGCTAAGCAGAGCAGCAGGCCCAAGCCCCATCCTCGGGACCTAGCAGAAAACCAGTTCTGGCCCCGGGGGGTTATCAACACAGTCCTCCCAGGCCAGCTCCCAGCAGTCACTGAGAGGCCACTGCACGCTGCTCTAATGCAAAAGCATCCCACTCTGGTCCTTTGGTCCCCATAAGGTCATGTGGCTTCCCCTCTGGGGGTGCTCAAATTAAACTTCACTCTTATGTCCTGCCAGAGCTGCAGCAGCCACTCTTAGGGATTCACTGTAACAAATGGGCCAGAGTCAGACCAGAGAGGCAGCTGAGCTCCCTCACACACCAGGGGCTTCGTGGACACTGCAGCATCTGCCTTTCGCCAGAGTCCTTTAAACAGGAACGGTTCCACTCACAGGAGTCATGGCTACTGCAAACTGCAGAGCTTTGATAGCCCATTCCATCCCAGTTGGCATAATGTGCCCTGTTAATAATCACAGATTTTCCTCCCAGATCAAGAGAAAGAGCCACCCAATGCCATCTGCGATGATAACGGCTCGTCACCAATCATCAAAATCCAGAGTAACAAGAGAATCTTTTTGCAAATGTCTCAGGCATTCAGCTTGAGCACTGTCTAAGCAACGTCAGTGTCTTGCGGTGACGCAGAACAAGAATGCTGGTGGAGACAAGGAGAAGCTATTCATTCTCATGAAGGTAGTCTCATTTCATGCCTTCTCATTCTGTATGCTTGGCAGACATTGCTAGAGTTGCACTCAGAAGCCAGTTCAGTTCTCTTGCCACGCTTTGGACGGGTGCTAAACCTCCCCGGCGGAGCTCAGTGTACCTTTGAAAGATGATCCTCAACTGTAAGTGGATTCAATGCATTTGCTACCTTGGCCACATCTCTGGTCTCTTTGAGCTTCTTGACTCACGTGCTCATAGAAGTGTCTTCTACTTGAGTGGGGAAAAAGACTTTATTCCCCGTCTCTGGTATTCCACCCTCGATCACTCCCACAGTCCCGTGGAGAAGGCCAGGAGACACTGCTCTGGGCTCTAAGGCCTTGGGCAGTCTGCACACGCGCCCTCCGCCGCTGTCCACTCACTCCTCCCCCATTGTGTGGCTGTTTTGCACGATGGTTAGCACCCTTTCTAACACATTTCCTATGTGCTGTGTCTATTTCTGTTTCCGGGTGTCAGCACTGCAGGAGCAGGGCCTTCGCTTTGCTCCTCGTGTCTCCCGAGTGGCCAGGGCAGTGCCAAGCCTTGAGGGACACGTGGACCTGCTCAGACGCAAAGTTCTGTGGCTCTGTCTTAGCTTTGTAGCTCATGTTGAATCCTCACCCAGCCTCGGTCATCCTGGCCAGTAACTGCTCTGGAAAGCAGGGGGATTTGGAGGCAGCACCTCGGGGTCAATCAGGAGGCCCTTTGTTGGGGACAGACAAGGGCACTTTTGCAAGTCTGCTCCCCAAAGCACACCAGGCCTTGACGTGACCCCTCCTGGCAGCTAAATGCAAACGCAGTGGGGGAATTCCCGGCCTCGAGTCAGGCACCGCACTGCTGGGATGGAAAGAGAAAATAGGCCTGGGAGGGGAAGCAGCTGCTGCTGAGAGGGCCGGGCCGCGCACTGAGAGATGCATGCAGGCCGGGGGACGGGACCGGAATGAGTAACTCTCGCCCTTGTGACAGCCGAAGCGAGACAGCTCCAGTAGGGAAAGGCAGGAGGAGTCGTTTTATTTTTATTTCTTTTATTCTTTTTTTTTGGTACCAGGGATTGAACTTGGGACCTTACACGGGACCTTACACTTGTGAGGCAGGCAGCAGAACCAGTGAGCTAAATCCCCTGCCAGAAGGGGTAGGGAAAGGAAAGAAGGGAAAGGAATCAATGTGAGAAAAGGAAAAATGGAAACAAAGTCTTTGTAAATAGGGAGGGTAGAGGGGTTGGATAGAGGGCAATGGAATGGGGAAAAAATAAGAATCAGGACATATTATGTAAAGGTACAAATTCCCAATAATGAATGTCAGCATACTGTACTCCTAAAATATACCAATAAAATTAATGAAAAACATCAGTCTTCGGTGGGCTGACTGACAGCACCCAAGGAGATACATGCCTGCATCCCGGTCCCTAGAATCTACGAATGTGACTGTATCTGGAAAAAGATACGGTCTTTGTACAAGTAATTAAGCATATTGATGTCACATCACCATGGATTATCCAATTGGACCCCAAATCCAAAGACAGCTGTTCTTCTAGGAGACAGAAAAGGAGACACAAAAAAAAGAGGCAGAAGAGGAGTCGGGGAGACAGAGACAGAGGTTGGAGGCGCAGCTAGAGCACCTGGCACTGGAGGAGGCAGGCAGGACCCTTAGGGGGACCGCTGCCATGCCAACCCCCGGATTTCAGACTGCTGACCTCCAGAACTGCAAGACAACCCACTTCTGTTGGTTAGGGGAACTCTGAGAGTTTGCTACTGACACTCCAGAAGACAAACACGGGATCCCATAGAAATGATCCGTCATGGTGGAGGGCATCACGGAGGGAGGTTAGGGTGCAGTCTGCTTATTTGAGGACCTAATGAAACTACCAAAGGAATTCATTCTAATCCATTGTTTAAAATACATCAGTCCACCCCATTGTCTCTTTTGGCCTTTTAACTGTAAACACTGGCTCCCACAATAACGTTGCAAGCGTTTTGCTACATTTTCTAACCCACTGGCTATTGAGAGTTCATTGACTAAGGAGCTAAAGGTTTGAAGATGTGTAGTAGCAACAAGCTATTACTGAAAGTTCTTCATGAGGAAACTGTGGTACTTAGAAGCTTAAATCCTCAATTAGAAACAGAACTCAGGCAGGCTAAATGCCTGTATAATCAGCCAAAACACTAAATCTGAATTTCTAAAACGTATGGTTTCATCCAAGAATACAGAAATTATGGTTTTTTCTCTTTTTTTGTTAATTATGCTATCCTCTAAAAGGAACCACACTACGTGATAGATATGTTTGTTCATCTCCTCATCGAGTTATTTCACTTGCATTTGCTGAGCACCTACTATGTGTCAGACAAACGACATGGATGGAAAACAATGAAATGGATCCTGTCCTTCCCCAGGGAAAACAAACAGGCTATTCACAAGACACAGGATTACAGGTTGTAATGGAGAGTTTATTCTCTACAACTGTGACTGAGAAGCCAGGGTGGGATAGGAAATTTAGAGGTGGGAAGGAGATGGCCAGGGAAGATTAAAGAAAGAAGGTCCACGGTGACGGTGACAAGAGATCCAGGGAGGAAAAGAGATCAAGGACTGCAGGGGTCAGGGGTCAGAGGCGAGGCCGCGAAGCAGCACCTCCAAAGCGTGGGGCTCAGGGGAATGGAAACGGCCGCAGCCAGCTGCAGGGCGGGGGTGCTCCAAAGGAGAAGCAGGCCTGCCGCCTCTGTCTACAGGCACAGCCCTACCTGTGTGCTCCTCATCATCTGGGGCACAGCTGGTGGTCGCAGCAGAGACGGTGGCAGCAGAGCCAGACTCTTACCTGATTCTTCGAGGAACAGGTGTGCTACCCAGAGCTGGATCCGCTTAAGAGATTACGTTGTATCACAATGGATTTAAACAGAAACCAGTGCGGATCGATGTCTTCCAACAGCCACTCTGGCAGCAACATAAAACGGTGGAATTTGGAAGCGAACCCTGGTCAGAGTGAGGCTGATCAATAACCGGGTGAAGAACGAGGGTCACCAGGGCAGAAGGGGCTAAAGGGGCTCCGCCTTAACCCCTACCACGCAGGGCTTGTTATCGCAGTGCCCTCAAGCTCCGCTAGATGGCGACAGCACACAGGAACAGCTTTCACCCCTACTCTTGAACTTCCGAGAACCTGCCTCAAGCTAAGTTTTCTGTCCAGAGTCTGTGTTTTCACAGAACAATACTCCACACAAAAACCTGAAAAACAAACCAAATTCACCTGCCCAAATAAAATATGCCCATATAGTCAACAGGAAAATGCGCTCTTTACTGGAAAAAGAAATATGAAGACCACCAAGCACAAGAGAAATGACTTGCTTTCCCTAATCAACAAAGAAAAGGTTCATTAAACAAAAACACGATGTGATATGAGCCTGGCAGGATTTTTCTCTCAAGATAATGAACTGAGCATTAGCAACAGTATGGTGAAGCAGCAGTCTCAGGGAGCCTGGTGTAAATTGCTGTTTCAACCAACACCCAGAATGTTTCCATAGTGCACTCTTTGACTCGATAAATCCACTGTACAAGTACCCTAAGGAAAGAATTAAGCATGTCGATGCTTTCCACTAAGAACACCTACCACAATCTTATTTATAAAAGTAGAAATCGCAATGACCGAGGTCAAAGAAACCACGCATCACGGGCTGTCTACACTTGATTAAATCAACCAATAATTTTTGAGTTCCTGCTACGTACCAGGCAGGTCGTGTGCTAAACCCTGAAGATACCTGCGGAATACGGGGGGCCGAGGCCCTACTGCCGTAGGATGGAATTTGAAAAAATGCTATTTTCAGGGAATACTGCCCAGTTGGAGAGTGTTCAATTTCATAAATGGAAGGAAAACAATAAAAATACATGTGCAACAGGATGGAAGTGTGTATTATAAGTACAATTTTTAAAAAGCTGGGTTCACACAGGCACACATATAATAAAAGGCGAGTTTCTCTGTTTTACTTAGCAACCTAAACCCCAATCTTCAGGGCATTACGAAATCCAACTTCCCTCAGGCTCCTGCTCTCCTGATTTTTAGGGGTTTCAGACCTCAGCCAAGTTTTCTGTCTTGGTCACATGAGCAGAGATGTTCCCGAGAGGCCATTGCCACAGTGGCTGTGGTTCTGTTACCCCCAGAGCTCCGGTCTTTCTGTGAGGACCAAGAGAAAGTCACAAGCCCAGGAGAAGCCATCAGGGTTGCCAAGACCCAGCCTTGGATGGCAGCCCTCTGGGGTCTCGGGCCTGGAGTCCACGGTGGCCACCCCCAGGCCACCGCTGCAGTGCATCCAGATCAGTGGGGATGGGTCCGTGGGGCCCTGGATCACCCTGCGTTTGTGCCCAGGCCCAGCGTTATTTGTGCACCTAATACCACTTTAGAGGCATTTGTCACACCTGGCTGCTGCTCAGAGAACCAGAGATGTCGCATCTGGGGCAGCCCACAGGGATCGCAACTCAGACCAGCACAAAATGAAAGGGACGAAGTTTAATGAAAGGAAGACACTTTATTTGTAAAGAGGAAAAGCGGAAGGAGAGGATGCATAGCTACTCTGATAAGAAAGAATCAGCGCAGGAGGACCCCTGGGCCCTTTGTTCATGGCTGCTTTTATGGGGGTGAGGGACTCACCCGCCCCCACCAGAACCTGTCATAACAGGACCAGCTTCTGGGCCTCTGCCTAACGTCGCATCTTCCGTGGTCCATGTGCAGCTTCTCCCCATCTGTTTGCTTCTCCTTGGTGCACCTTACAAGGCCTTCTCTTTAGGGTGGGCAGCAAGCTGGCATAGGGTATCTTACTAACTGTTATTTTAGGCTCAGTACAGGGCATGTGGATGTCTACTGTCCTCTGTGATGACCCCAGAGTGAATGATACGGTGACTCTAGATTGACACATGTGTATGTATGTGTATATGTTAGTGCACAGGTGTGATTTCCTTAGCCCCCCTTCTCCTATATTCCCTTGGCAGTGGGGGTGGCTTACTGTTTGTGTGCTTCGCTGAGTCCTGCCTCTCTGCTTTTTTTTTTTTTCGTTTCTTGGTGCAAGTTCCAAGTGCATTTGGTGCCTATTTTTAATCTGGTTTTTCTCTTTCTCTACCCCTGCCCTTGACTTGCTTCCCAGGGGAATTTTTTTCTAGTAAAGTTTGTTTTTAACTCCTTCTAGTCAGGGTTAGCCAGAAGACCTACTGAGACCCCTGTTTCATTTGTTCATCCCCACACACTGCCCCAGCAGGTCTTGCCCTAGCTGCCTGGAGCGGCCAGGTGAATCTCCGGTTAGAGCCACTCAGGGCTCCTGAAGACTAAGCAATCACTTGCCAGGCTGCAGAAACCTGTCTTTACTTCCATCTGTGAACACTCAGGCAGAAACAAGGGCAGAAGGGAAGGGACACGTGAGGAACTTTGGTCTGTGGCCCATCCAGTCCGGGATGAGCGGGGAATAGTGTCTGCTTTAATGAGAGAGCAGCAAAAGAAAAAGTCAATGAAGAAGCATGCATTCTAGCTACAAATATATATCTGGTTTCCGTGCAATATATATATATATATACACATATATATGTATATGTATATACGTATATGTATATATATGTATATGTATATGTATATATGTATATATGTATATGTATATACGTATATGTATATATATGTATATGTATGTATATGTATATATGTATATATATATTTAAAAAGAACATACCACAATTTAACTTACAAAACAGAACTACAACTTATTTTTAGCCTCTAAACATTTCTGTATTCAGTTTGCTACAGTGAATATGTCAGTTTCCAAAGAAAGGAAAGTGTAATCAAGAGGGCAAGAGGAGACCCATAAATGAGAGGACAAATGGGCAGCTCAGAGCAGGACTGGATCTTCACTTCTTACACAGCAGGCACAGGTTGCTGGCACCCACTGTGAGGCTGCCACCATGCCATCTACCCTCCCTCAGGACCCTAGGGTCTCCTCCCTTCATTCCACTTTCTATTGGGCCACTCGGGCTTTTAAAGAGAAATAAGGGGAGGTAAATGGTGATTGAAAGAGAAAGAAATACGCCAACCCATGAATGTCTCCTTTTTAAAATAATGCACAAATTATAGGTCATCACAGTAAAATTAAGGCTTTAATTTCTTATGAAATTTAATTTCTATGAACTCTTCTCATGAATGACTGAGGTAACCAGCCACTCAGAACAGAAGTCTGCACTGCTGATTACAAGCTCCTGTTGCTGAGGGCTCTAAGGAAACCTATGAATGGCTGGCATCTCAATGAGGTCAAACTGAGTCACCAGCAGGAAGTTGACTGGGTTTTCCTATTTCCAGAAGCTTGTTCCAGAGTCCAAGCATCCAAGGGTCAGTCTCAATTGTCTAGGACCCACTCCTCGCCCCCCCAGTTCAGCCCCCTCCAGTAAGAAAAGCTGAAGAGAAGAAATCCAGGTAAAAGACTAAGCAGGTACATGAAGGTACACACTGTCTAATCCAAGAGGAAGCCTGTGGGGACAGAAGCAAGTCACAGTGCCTTCCAGCCAACCCATCTTCCCTGTGGAAATCGATAGTGTGTTGATCAAGTGTGGGAATTGGCAAGACTTTCACCAGGGCCTAGTGCAGAGAAAGGGGCTTGCAGGCTGCCATACCACCACTCCCAGTGCAGAGGTGACCAGTGTGGGTGCCAACAGCACCCCCCCTCCCCCATAGAAATGAGAAGACACGTAAATAAGTCCCAAAACCAGACTGTCAGATTACCTACACCAACCTCAAAGGGAAATGAGATGGAACACTCTGATACTCAACCACCTGGACTCCCAGAACTGGCAACAAAAGAGGATCAGGGAAAAATTAAATCAGAAATAATTTCTCAGATAACAGCAGAGATTGTGGTCATAGTGCAAGACATGATTGATAAATCTAGAGAGGAGCTGAGGAGCATGATGGAATCCCAACATAGGAAATAAATGGAATCCATAAAACAGATGCAAACAGATTTCCAGGAGATTAAAAACTCAATGTGAGGACAGAATTTCAGATACAGAAGATAAGATTGCAATTAGTGAGGAGGAAAAGAAAAATTGCTTCAAAATTGTAAGGGACCACAAGAAATCGATCCAGTAGCTGCTAGATGATGCAAAGAAGAAAAACATAAGACTGATTGGAGTCCACAAAGAAACAGGAGAGAGTGCAGATGACATAAAAAAAAACTGTTCACAGAAGTAATGGCAGAAAACTTCCCAAGCAGGGGAAAAGAAC
>NW_004624790.1:292157-328972 GCF_000247695.1 Heterocephalus glaber | reverse complement strand
TCTCTCTCTCTCTCTCTCTCTCTCTCTCTCTCTCTCTCTTCCTTCCTTTCTTTTATGCCACTGGGGATTAAATCCGGGATTTTCACACTGAGCAATATCCCTGTCCATTTTCTTATTTTGAGATAGTGTCTCGCTGCGTCACCAAGTTGTCAAGGCTGAGGTTGGGTTTTCAAGTCTCCTGCCTCAGCCTCCCAGAGTGCTAGGACTGTAGGTATGCACCACTGCATACTCAGATTATACACATTTTGTGTATTCTTGACATTATTTCCTGTGTCGCTAGGGTTCAGTTTAGGTTGTCTTTGCCAGTGCTTATGGCATCTATTATTTCTTCTCTGTTTTCTTCCAGCAGTTTCAAAGTTTCTTGTCATCTAGCTAGGTCTTTGATCCATTTTTATTTGATTTTAGTAGAGGGGGAGAGATGAGGGTCTAGTTTCAATCTTCCAAAGGTAGATTCAGTTTTCCCAGCACCACATGTTCGAGAGGCTGCCTCCTCTCCAGCATCTGTTTCTGGCTCCTTTGTCATATGGCCGTATGTGCTGGGGCTTGTTTCTGCATGTTCTACCCCATTCCATTGGTCTGTGTGTCTGGTTTTGTGTATCATGTGGACTTTGTTACTATGGACTTGTAGTATGATTTGAAATTGGATATTGTGATACCTCCACCATTGCTCTTTTTGTTAAGGACCACTTTGGACCTTCCTGGTCTTTTGTACTTCCATATGAATTTTAGGTTTGGTTTTTCTAGATCTTTGACAAATGTGGTTGGTATTTTGATAGTGTTCCAATACATTTGTAGATCTCTTTTGATAACGTGACCATTTTAACAATACTAGTTCTTCTCATCCATGAAAAGCGATCCTTTTCCATTTTCTAATGCCTTCTTCGATTTCTTTCTTTGTTGCTCTGTAATTTTCATTATACACATCCTTTACTTTCTTATTTGGGTTGATTCCTGGAGTGGGGAGGCTGGTTTTCTTTTTCAACCTATTGTAAATGAAATTATTTTTTCTGGTTTCTCTCCTGGCAGATTCATTATTGGCATGTAGGAAAACGATTGATTTTGTGTGTGTGTTGATTTTGTATCCCGCCATTTTGCTAAATGTTTATCAGATCTAAGAATCTTTAGGGTCTTATGGATAAAGGATCATATCATCTGCAGATAGGAATAATTTCACTGCTTTTCCTTTAGAACTATACTGAATAGGAATGGTTACAGTAGACATCACAGTCTTCTTGCTGGTTTTAGAGGAAATGTTTTTAGTTTTCAACACACAGTATCTTGGTTGTAGGTTTATCATAAGTGACTCATCAGTTTGAAAAAAAGATCTTTTTATACCTATTTTCTTTACTGTTTTATCATAAAGAGTTGTTGAGTTTTGTCAGAAGCTTTTTCTGCATATATTGAGATGATCATGTGGCTTTTATGCTTGGTTCTATTTATGTGGTTATTACATTTATTGATTTATGTATATTGAACAATCCCTGGGATGAAACCAATTTGGTCATGGTGTATGATCTTAACGTGTTGTTGAATTCTGTTTGCAAGCATTTATTGAGGATTTCTGCACCTATATTCATTGAAGACATTGGCCTATAGGGATTTTTTGCTTTGTGCTTTGTTGTTTTGTTTTGTTTGTCTTGTTTGAGTCCTTATCTGGTTTTGGCATCAAGGTAATGCTGGCTTTATAGGAAGAATTGGAAATTGTTTTTTCCCTTTCTAGTTCATGGGAAAAGTCTGTGGAGCATTAGTTAGATCTTTAAGGTTCTTGTAAAATTCAGCAGTAAATCCATTGGGGTTTAGATTTTCCTTGGCTGAGAGAGTTTATATTACTATTTTAATCTCATTGCTTGTCATTAATTTGTTTAGATTTTTATCTCTACTGTACATGGTTCAATTTTGGTAGGTCATATGTGTCTAGGAATGTATCTCTTTTCTAGAATCTCTAATTTATTGGAATATAAGTTTTCACAATGGTTTCTAATAATTCTATGGATCTCAGTAGTGTCTCTTGTAGTTTTGCCTTTTTTCACCTCTAATTTTATAAATTTGGATCGTCTTTTGGAAAGTTTGGCTAACAGTATATCAATCTTGTTTATCTTTTCAAATAACCAACTCGGGTTCATTGATCCTTTTTATTGTTCATTTAGTACCTATTTCATTAGCTTCTGCTTAGATCTTTAGTATTTCTTTCCTTCTACTAGATTTAGGTTTGGTTTGCTAGTGTTTTTCTAGCTCCCTGAGATGCATCATCAGGTTACTTATTTGAGATTGCTCTGTTTTTCTGATGTAGGCACTCACAGCTATAAACTTCTGTCTAGAACTGCTTTCATTGTGTCCCACAAATTCTGATATACCATGTTTCCAATACCATTTTATTCTAGTAATTTTTAAATTTTTCTCTCGATATCTTCAATGACCAACTGATCATTTAAAAGTGTCTTATTCATTCTCCATTTGTGTGCTTTCTGCAGTCTCTTTTGCTGCTGATTTCTAATTTCATTCCATTGTGATCTGACAGGATGCATGAGATTATTTCAAATTTTTGTATTTATTAATACTTGCTTTCTGGCCTGAATTATGTTCTATTTTGGAGAAAACTTCATGGGCCACTGAAAAGAACGTGTATCCTCCTATTGTTGGATGGAAAACTCTGTCAATAACTGTTAGGTCAATTTGAACTATAGTGTAATTTAACTCTGATTTTCTTTGTTGATTGTCTGGTTGACCTCTCTATTTGTGACAGTGGATTACTAGAGTCACCCACTATGATTATATTGTGGTCTAGCTGCCCTTTAGGTCAGATAGTGTTTGTTTTATGAATTTAGGTGCACCAGTATTTAGTGCATATATATTTACAGTTATTATCTCTTCTTGGTCACTTGCAACTTTGTCACCATGCAGTTTTCTTCTTTGTCTCTTCTGACTAATTTTAATTTGAAGTCTACTTTGTCAGGTATAAGTACATATAGGTACTCCTACCTGTTTTCAGACTCCAATTGCTTGCCATACCATTTCCTATCCTTTCACTTTCATTCTATGTATGTCTTTACAGGTGAGGTGCATTTCTTGTAGGCAACATTTAGTTGGTTTTTAAAATCCAATCTGCCGGTCTGTGTCTTTTCATACAGCACATTGTGTTATTATTTAAAAGTATGTACTCATTCTGGTCATTTTGCTATTTGCCTAGTGTTTGATTCATTCCTGATTTTCATTCATTTATCTGCTTTCCCAATGATTATTATTCTTTCTTTTGGTCTCATACTTGTGGTTGTCCTCTTCCTTTGTGTTTAGGATTCACTTAAGTATTTTTTGCAGTACCAACTTACTGATCACTAATGGCCTTAGGATAAACTGGTGGGATATAGTGACCTAAATAGGCAGTTATTTACTTTTGGGACTTGAAATACATCATTCCAAGCCCTCCTGGTCTTTAAGGTTTCTGTTAAGAAATCTTATTCTGATGGGTTGACCATTGTAAGTGATTTGGTACTTCTCCTTAACCACATTTAATATTCTTCCTTTGTTTTGAATTTTTTGCAATTTGACCATGATATGTTGCAGAAAGCTGCTTTTCTGGCCATGTTTATTTGTGGTTCTAAGTGCCTCCAGTACCTAAGTTACCATCTCATTCCTCAAATTTGGAAATTTTTCTACAATAATTTTAATGAGTAGGTTTTCTGTGCCTTTAACCTGCAGCTTTTCACCCTTGTCAACATCAAAGACTCTTAAATTTGGTCTTTTAATGTTGTCCCAAAGCCCTTAACCTATCAAATCTGTTCTTAGATTCTTACTCATTTTTCTTTATTACTGATGGTCAAGTACACCCACTATATCTTTAAGCCCTGATATTTTTTCTTCTGACTCATCTTGCCTACTGCTGAGCCTTTCAACTGAGCTTTTTATTTGCCTAATTTAAGTTTCATTCCTAGGGTTTCTGGTTGGTTCTTTTTCAGAACCTCTATCGCATTGCTGAATTTGTCTTTCATATTTTGTACTGCCTTCCTTAAATCATCCAACTATTTATTTGTATCTTCTTTGAGCTCATTGATCATTTTAACTCTCAGTTTCTAAATTCCTTGTTGGGAATTTCATCCACTTCAGTATTTGTGGGATCCATTTTGAGGGAGCTATGAACATTTAGAGGCATTGTATTGCCTTATTTTCTCATGATTCTTGTGTTTGTGTTGAAGTCTCCAGATCTGTAGGGATGGATATCTCTTTCACTATTGTGTGGAGATCTTTTTAGTAAGTGATCTCTGTGATGTGCCGTTAGCTGTCTCAACATGAAAAATCCACTCGGCCTACTGAAAGGACTGTGTTCACTCCCTAGCACTTCAATGGGAGCAAAGACTAACCAGCAGTAATATCATCATCTAAAGAACCAACCATATATCAACATATAACTTAAACCCATGTAAAAGTTCTCTCCTATTTCACTAAGCCAGATAGGGAGAGTACTAATGTAGGGCAGGCTAGGGAAAAGGAGAAATGGGCATTAATGATAATATTTATATACCAGAAAAGAAGAGAGGGGGTGAGAATTGAGAGGTGATGAGAGAGAAATGAAAGTAAGAAGGGAAGGGAATGTAAATGGAAACTGAAGGGAAATACAGGGAGGTTAAATCCAAATAATGAATTAGCAGAAATACAAATTTAGAAAAGCCTATGAAACAACCCTTGGTGTGAAGGAACTTAACAAAACAAGGTAAGACAGTATAGAAGCAAAAGCCATAATGAAAACTCACAGACACATGTGCCATGCGTGAGCCAAAGAAAAAAGAAAATACAGGTCTGAGAGTCCTCCTTGTGGGAGAGTTTATACTGGAGACAATTATTCCCCCCGACTTCCATTCTTCTGTTGTTGGATGCTGCCCAAAGAAAGAAGGATGTGAAAATCATTTTTTAAGCATAGAGTTCTTCTCTGCCTCTGTCCAAGTAGGAGAAGCTGAGAAGAGCAGCCTGGAGGCTGCAGTACTTGCCTGGGTCCTGCAAGATCGGCCCACACCTGCCAGCCCAACTCCATTACACCTGGAAATGAGGGTCTGTGGGCAAATCAGGACTGCGGGCCCAGGCTCTGTAAAGTCCTAGACCGCGCCCCTGGAGGCACGGCTTGCCAATGTCTGCACACTGCCACATTTGCCCTGACTGCCCCCAAGCAGAGCAGAGGGCCAGGTGTGCAGGGTCTGCCAGGAGGAGAAGTCGCAGCACCCAGCCACCACCGGTCTCCACAGCAAGGCTCCCACTGCACACCTTCCACCATGGCAAAGCCTGATGTGGCTAAGCTTCTGTCACAATATTCAAACTGCTGGTTTTTGTTTCCTGCTTTTATCTTTTTTTATTTCCATCCTGCTGACTAATTGTGCTCATTGCGAGTGCCTCTAATCTGCCACCTTCCAGTCTCCCCAAATCACTGGGTTTTAACTTCCAGAAAACCTCCTGAAAGTACACATCCTCCTCTTAGGATCTTGAGTGAATGAACAGCATTAGTGCTTCATCACACTCCACATCAGTTGTAATCTCTTTTTCTTTTTGCTTCTGTTTCCACTCTCAGGTGGAAACACTCTCCCCTCCATAAATGTTTCTCCTCTGAAATAGAAAACTTGTGCTCAAAATTAAGTCTTCATAATTATAGGCTACATTGGATGTTTACTTCAGTTGATAAGATGAAAAGATGTTATCAAATGCAGGTCTGACCCCCAGGTATGTCAAGAATCTCCAAAAACAAGCATTCTACCTGCACTCACATATTCTAACAAATATTCTAATAAGCTTCTGACACATTACCTAACACAAATGAGCCACTGATCAACAAAGAGGAAACGCTCCCAAGTGCAGAAGAGTACTGAAGCACTGGAGGGCCAGAGGACCAGGTCTGGAGCGATGTTCTGCAGATGCGAGTGCACCGTATTGTCTAAAGGACGAGATGGCAAACAAGAGCTGCATTCTGCTTTCACACCTGTTCTCAATCGCCATGCCCATAAGGAGGGCAGTGCCCTGACCAGGGAATCAAGATGGCTCCAACGTTATAGCTCCCACACCAATGGCTTACCACTGGGGAAATCCAGTTCCCTGAGAAGTGTGAGCATGTCTCAGGTAGACTGTTCATCATCAACAAAGAGCCCACTCGTTTTTTTTCTTTGAAAGGAATGCTTTCCATAAAAACCTTGGCTTTTAAAAAAGTAACAAACAAACAAATAAAACCTTCTTAGCACAGAAAGTTCTTGTACTACCTTGGCTTAGATCATACACAGAAAGCTATTTTCGCCTTCTGCTTTGAGAACAAACAAGATTCCAGTGGCAAAATAGTCAACCTGCCTGTCCTTGGAGCACTTGATTGTCTTCTGTCTCATTCCACTTGATGTGATATTGGTCTCTATTTTTGTCAGCCAATGTTCCTTTAAATTATGAATTCAACAGAATGAAAAGGCTTCATGGTCAACTTTCTGGGACTCTGAAGGATACTAAAGGTTGTAATTTTTATATTTTAGTCAATGACAAAAAACTTCCATGACTGTGCATACTGTTACAAAATCATACCACAGAGAAAAATAAACCAGCCAAATATACCCAGAGGAACCATGTCAAACTGCCAACATTAATTCCTCTAACCTGGCTTTGACTCAGCTTTTACAGCATTTGCCATGCTCTATTGTATTTTTTGGATGTCCAATTCTTGGCTTCTCAGGCCTGGAGATTTAGCTCAGTGGTGCCGCTGCCTGCCTTGCAAGCACAAGGTCCTGAGTTCAATCCTCGGTACCAAAAAAAAAAAAAGAAAAGAAACAATTCTTGGCTTCTCAAGAACAGAACATGCAAAGATTATTATTCTACAACAAAGAAATTTCTAGGTAGGTTGATTTTTTTTAAGTATTGTGATTATGCTGTAGTCATATAATACATATATTTACATAAGCACAACTTCTGGTCTCCTACAGTGTGCCACAGAGAAAGAGAAATCTACAGAGGGAGGGAGACTCTCACCTGTGTAAAACTTGACCATTCACGAGGATAATGAAACGTGGGCTTCCTGTTCCTCCAGGTGTCCCCATCCATGGCCTCTCCTTGCAGGGACATCTCACGGGGGGGTAGGATGGCAATGTCACTCTTCATGATTTTATTCACATCTGATTTCACAATCAGATGGCCACCCCAAGAGGGGCTCGTTCACAGACTCGCTGGAAAGAAACAGGTCGAGTGTGTGATTGCATACACTGGGACCATGCAGATGTCCCAAGGGCTACAGTGGGTGCTGTGGTGGGGTGCCAGGACCAGAGGCCCTTTCCCCAGCTGCTGGGAGTGCTGGTGCCCAGCAGCAGACAGCGAGCAGCTGAGTCCTTCTCCGAGGAGGCTCACTTGCCTTCAGCTGAAGAGACATATCTTGCCTGAGGTTATATAGGGCACTAAGACTCACCTGTAAAAACTGCTCCATGCTTGGTATGATACACCGAGACCTTCAAATCCAGTGCAGGCCTAGCTTCCGATGCTCATGTCCATCTGCCACATCCAGCCCACTACCCTCCCCAGCAGGTATTGACCTACTGTCCTCCCCTAGAAAATTTCTGCCAGTCTCCATCCCAGAGAACCTGAGCTGCTATGGGCTCTACATGGGGAATCTCCATCCTAGGAAGAGGAGAGGGTGGAAAACAGAGACACTGTTCTCTCCCTGACCCTGTAGGAGGGTGTGTGAAGGAAAATAGTGCCACATCCTCAAGTGGAATGTGTGCTGGAGGCTGGACAGCATCTTCGCCATTTTCCTTACAGTGGGAGAGACGCAGTTTCCAGGGCATATTCTCCAGTGTGGCGGTGTCTTCCTGGAGCTGAACCCTGTTTGCTTCTTGCCCAACATGGAGCGTGTCTCGGAGCCTTTCCGTCCTCCCTTGGGCTTGCAGAGGAAACTCCTCCCCTGCCGAGGTCCAAAGCTCCAACTCCACCTGACCCTGGCATCCAGAAGGCCCGACATCCAGGAGGTCCCTGAAGATTCTGGCCTGGAAGTAGGGAAGAGGCTTCTTTTCAGATGCAGGGAAAAGAGCATGGCGCCCACCCCAGAAGGAAGCATGAAGGAGCCACCGTGCTGTGCAGTATGGATACCAATCCCCTTCTTCCCTTCTTCCTTTCTGTATTCTTCTTCTTTGTGAGAGCAAATGTGTATTTGGAATGAGCTGGCTGGACTGCAGATCTCTTATCCCATCTGAGCCTGTCTGGGAGGGATGGGGAGATGAGGTTATGGATGATGAGTGTCATCATGCTGGCGCACCAGCCTCCTACAGACGGTCCCTTCTTTACAGAGTTTGCAGTCTAAGAGAGCAGTTCCAAGAGGTAGCCCTCAGGCAGCAGCATGAGCATCGCCTGGGAACGTGATGGAAAGGCAAATTCTTGGGCCCCATCCCAGGCCCACTGAGCCAGAAACGAGGCGGGTGGAACTGGTGTTCTAATAAGACCACCAGGGGATGCTGACTCATGCACGAGCTTGAAAATCACTGATCTAGTAATTTTCTGTCACAGGAGGTAACCAGCATTTCCCATACAGGGGCAAGTAATAAGTATTTTGGATTTTATAGGCCATGCCTGTCTCAACTATTCAACTCCAGCAGTGTAGGACTTCACATTTATGACAGTACAGAAACAAACAAGGGGGTGTGTGTCTGTGTCCCAACAAAACTTTACTTATTCATGAAGACAGGTCCCCCTCCTGAAGTAGGATAAAATAATAAAGCTTGGTAGAAAGGAGACTAGGAAAAATCATGATTTAGTACTTTTGAGAGAACTGCAGGGCCAGGGATTAGCTCAGTGGTGCCACCACCTGCTTACAAGCACAAGGTCCCAAGTTCGATCCTTGGTACCAAAAAAAACAAAGAGCTGCAGCTTCAGGACAGTAAAATTACTCAGGGTGAAAAATGCCTTTTTCACTTCCAGGAAACATACACACAATAAAAAACAGATCCTCCCCCCCAAAAAAAGCCAAACAAACAAAACAAAACATAAAGGGTTTTAAAGAGACAATAAACCTGTAAACTGGGCTCAGGCTTTTCATCTGTAAACTGAACCTGTATAGACTCTCAAATACCAGGCCTCCATTCTCAAGGAAACGGCTGTATTGAGTGGGTTGCAACTCAACTTCATGCAAATGGTTTGCATTCTAACCCAGCCCTAGTGTCTGACAGACACTAGGAATATTCAGCCCAGAAATCTTTTCTGGTACTAAGGGATTGAACCCAGGCCTTTGCACTGAGACACATCCACAGCCCTTTTTTGCTTTTATTTTTATTTTATTTCTTTTAAGTCCTTTTGAGAAGGTCTCACTGAGTTGCTAAATTGCCCAGGTTGGGCTCAAACTTGCAGTCTTCCTGTCTCAGCCTCCCTGAGTGCTGGGTATTACAGGTGTGCACCATCATGCCAGGTTTACATTCTAGATCCCAAGACCACATAAAAGCCCCAGCCTTGGGCTATAACGCATCTCCTTCTCTGAGGACCCACACTCCCTTCAGAGTACTTTTTCTGCTTATGAAACCTTTCTGTGCCTCTCATGTCTCACTATTCTCTGAGATTAAGTCAGCAAATCTACAAGCTACCCCTGGTGGGGTAAGGAGATGTCCTCTTAGGGGCATCTCTATATCCTATCTTGTGACACACCCAACATTTCTACCTTTTTTCTGATTTCTAACTCACAGGCAATCTTTGGATAATAATTTGTATTCTCAGGAACACCTGAAAGAGAGGAATCTCTATACAGAATATTCGTGTATTCTGGTCTCTGAGGTATCATCATTATAAATGAATACATTAATCTTGAGTTAGAGTGAGTCAGTCACAAACAAACGAGCTTTTATGAGATTGCTCAGAATACTCACTGGAGGCTTAAAACCCTCTATAATGGACATGTGATAGAAGATGCCTCCTCCAAAAATGTCCACAATCTAATGCCATCAGCCTAAGAGACTGTAGCTGGCTCTGGCCAAAGGGATTCTGCAGATACAATTAACTTCTAGGTTTTGACATATGGAACATCTTGGCTGATCCCTGTGCACTCAATGTAATCACAAGGATCCTTATAAGAAAAGGAGATGAGAGGGTGGAACAGGGTCAGAGAGAAGTTTGAAGTCACTGCACTGCAGGTTTTGAAATTGGAGGAAGGCTCTGTGAGCCAGAAATGCAGGTGGCCCCAGAAAGACTAGGATTCTCTCTTACAGCTCCAAGTAGAGGGCGGCCCTGCTGACCCTTTTTTTTTTCTAATTTTTTTAAAAATTTTTATTTTATTCAATTCCCTCCACCACCTCCACAACATAAAACAATAAATATGTACCATGTTAAGGCACTGAATTTGTGGAAATTTGTTACAGCAGCAGAAGGGAACAAATACAGACAGGGCACAGGGCTGGCCAAGCATTTTACGCATGCTTTCTTTGGCTGGTCTTGCTGTTAGTGCAGGTATTGCTAACTCATCCACTCCCTTCTCCTGAACTGATGAAGGCAGGGGATTCTTTCATGTTGTGATTTTGGTCTTGTATGTCGTCCAAAGGCCCATATGCTAAAGTCTCAGTTGCCACCCTGTGGTACTACTGGGAGGTGGTACAACCTTAGAAAAGTGGGCCTTTGGGGTGAGCCCATGAAGGGCACATAGAGACCTCGGCCCCTTTCCTTCTCTCTCTTCAATCCCCTGCCACCGTGCAGTGAACAGCCCTCCTCTCCGGTGTGCTCCTCATCATGCTGCTCTGCCTTGCCACAGGCGCAAATCCTCAGAGCCAACCCACCATGGACTGAAATCTCTCGGAAACTGTGAGCCAAAATAAACATTTCCTGCATTGAAATTGCTTATCCCCAATTATTTTGTTACAGTGATGGAAACTTAACAAATACTTTACCACCCTTCTCCCCAGGGAGTCAGTTTTATCTATTGGCCCAAACTGCAGTGCAAGAATGGGTCAGTACCTGGGTGTAAACAACAAAACCTATTCTGATTAATGGAAGGAGAAAAAAGAATCTGTGAAAGGCCATCAGGGGGCTTCAGCCTCACAGGAAGGTCAGCACATAGTATGGGTGCCGTACAATAGGAAGAATACCCGAATCACACTTGCAGACTGGGCCATGCACTTTGGCCACCAACACTGTTACACACTGGAAGCCACCACTGTTCCTGAATGCCAAACTGACATCCTCAAAGCAAATTCCACACGGGGCTGACCCTCATGGAGCTGTTCCTCATTGCTCTACAAAAGGTCAGGTCTCTTTCCTTGCTACTTGAATGTAGCTGGTGGATCAGCAGCATTGAGCCTCAGGCTGCAGTTAGTCAGCTTTGCATTACTATAGCAAGTAGGTGAGTAATCAGTTCACAAAGAGAAAATTCTATCCAGGCTCACCATGTCTGAGGTTGTAGCCCATGACTGATTGGCTCCATGAGGCCATACACCCTGACAAGAGCACTTCTTAGCAGAGCAAAGCTGCTTACCCCATGGCCAAGAAGTGAAAGACGGGGAGGGAGAGGACTAGGCTCCCATAATCCTCTTGGGAGGCACAGACCCAATGACCTAAAGACCTCCCGCTGGACCCAGCCCCTTACAGCATCCACCATCTTCTAACAGAGCCACCCTGAGGACAATACCTTTATCACATACACCTTGGGGATGCTCCAGATGCCTCCATTTAACAAGATCCCTGGGGGATTCCAATGCAGTGATGTGTGAGAAGCTCTGTTCCACTTCACCCCAGCTCTAGTGTGAGCAGCACAATGTGTAGGCCCCTGTCCCTTCCCAAAAACCCCAAGGCAATGCCCCAGAAACACACTGTTCAGCACAGAGCACTCAAATATTCACCAGGCAAAGGAGACAAGGGAGGCTGAGGGAAAGTAAGGGCCCCCAATGTTGTGATTGATTAAAGAAATACAATGGCAAACTTCCAAGGCTGATGTTTTAAATCAGAAAATATGTATGATATAAGTTGTCCAGGTACCATAAAGATGTTTTATTCATTACATCTGATTCAACCAGACCTGGTGTCAGCTAGGACTTGGCATACCCTGGATCATCTGTCTTCCACACATGGGAAATGGCTGCCTTTGATCATTATTTGGCACAGTTGCTACAATTTGTGAATTGACTAAAACAAAATGAACATGGAGAAACAAATTGGTCTTTATCCTGAGTTTCTAAAGAGATTCTTTCAGAGTACAAAGAAAAGTGTTCTTTAAAAAATACACAGGGGACAGGGATGTCACTTGGCTGTGGAATGCTTGCCTAACATGTGCACACCACAGTGTGTGGCCCTGTCCAGCACATGGCATCCAGAGCAGGATGAAACTGCAAGAGGAAGACAGCTGTGACCTCCAAACTGGCTGGAACATCCCACCCTCCCCACTCGAGAGCTTGGAGGTAGAGAAGGTGGTCAGTGAGGAGAAAGGGAAGCATGTATCGGGACTGAAGCTACCACCTTTCACCACAATAGAGCAGGTGGAGCTGTTCAAACTTGAAATCTCCCCTAAAACTCCTGTGCTAATGGCTTGGTTGCCAGCTGATGGCTTTTGGAATGTGATGGGTCACAGAGCTTGGACTTTATCAGCAGATTCATGCATAGGCTGATTCAGAGTTTGATGGCATTTTGGGGAGACAATGGAGACTCGGGGGGTGGGTTGCAGTTGAGGGGAGTGGGTCACGTGCTGTGACCCTGGGGACTGCAGGTTGTCTCCAGTCCCTTCTTCTCGAGCTGTTTCCCTCTCTTTGCTTCCCAGCTGCCATGAGGTGAGCAGCTTCGCTCCGCAAGGCCCTTCTGCCAGAAGCTTCTGCCTCCCCTCAGGCTCACAGTAACCGAGCTGCTGGCCATGGGCTGAAACCTCTGAACCAACACTCAAACTAAACCTTCCCTCTCTGAGTTGACTTTCCCAGGTATTTCATCACTGCATTGCCAGGCTAATACGGAAGCTTTTTAAATAAAGACAATTTTCTGAAACTAGAAGCAAAAGACCACATATTGTATGATCCTATTTGTATGCAATATCCAGAAGGGACAAATGCATAAAGACAGGAAGTAGATTGGTGGTTGACAGGGGCTTGGGGAAGCAGAGAATGAATGGAAAAAGTGACTGCTAAGGGGTGTGAAATTTGGGGACTGGGATTTCTTCTTGGGGTGATGAAAATGTTCTGGAATTTGACAGTGGTGATGATTACACTATCACATGAGTAAACCAAAAGCTACTGCATTTTATAGTATGTATATGTCAATAAAAATAGAAAAAGAGATAAACAGACAGGTATACAAATATTAGAAACTTAATGCATGAGTAAAAGTGTAAATTTAAAAATCAGTTGGGAAATAAAAGTTTATTCAATACAAACCATTAAAATGTTTGGATACTTAGTTAAAAATAGCTCCCACTTTCTACTGAATATCATTTAGGCAAGCATTTATATACATGTAAATAAAATTATAAATTATATTGATAAGTTGGAAGGAAGAGGAAGAAAGGAAGGGGAACAGGAAGGCAGAAATGAAGGGAAGGAAGGAAAGGAAGGTGAGGGAAGGAAAGAGAGAGTTGAAGGAAGGAATGAAAGGAGTGAAGGATAGAAACAAAGTTCTGTCTGTTAGTGAGCAATTGATGGTGGAACCCAAAGGTAAATGGCTCCTTAGAAACAGTGCTAAAGGCTGTATGGTTATGAAGACAGGCCCGATGGGACCAGCATTTGGTGATCAGGCTGGGTACCCACCAGATGTTTACAACCCAGGTTTAGTGTGCAAAATGGAGGTTAAGACAAAGCAAAGTTAAAACCCACGCTACAGAACTACTTGATCTGCTACCACCTTCCCCGTCCCAGCCATGTTCTTGGAGACAAAAGATTGGGAACCAGAGTTCAGGGAAAGACCACATCCAGTAAGGAGATGACCAGCCAAAGCCTAGGGAGAGAACCGATGCACAAGAAAGCCTCCACGGTGAGAAACTCACAAGGGGCAGAGGGCCCGAAGAACCGTGCTCTGGTTCTGAGCTGTGTGACCGCTCCTGCTTTCCCGTGTGTTCAGTAAACATGATTACATGGGGACATTTCCCCCAGCAATGTGCTGGGGGACCGAAGAAGAAGGGATGGGCTCACAGAAGGGGACAACGGGAGTCGGAGGGGAGTGAATGGCAGGAGGAACTGTGTATAGACAGCCTCAGGTGACAGAATTGTGAAGCAACAGCACTCAACTGAAAAACCATTCCAATGTTCTGGGTGGTTTGATTTTGTCAAATGTCAAGCAAAATAATGTTCTAAAAACAAAGGCTCTATATACCATGACTGTCCATTCAAAGGGCACATATTTACTGAGGACCTCCTATGGTATATCTACTGCTAGGAACAACTTTGGGGTCATGACCCTATCATTCCCTCCCTGTCCTTCCCCGCAGCTTTCTTATAGAGATAGCCAGGGATGGTTGTACATTTCTTACCATCACCACAATGATACAGAAAAGCTCATCTCACCCTCTCTCCCCTCTGTCTCTTCCTCCCCACGCCCTCCTTTTTATTAGGAAAAAGAATGCATCCATTTTTGAGTGGTTGTCATCTACCTGTCCTCTGAAGTTCTTTGTGCTTCCCACAGCCAACTGTAGGACCACCCCAGGTTAACGTGCTCATGTGACATCCATCGTTTCTACTTCCCCATCCCATGCATCTCCCCATGGCAAACACAGGGAGAAAGGGCAAAGGTATGGGTTCAAATCTTTGTTTTTCTACTTACCCACTATGTGACCCAGAGATATTCATTTTACTGCTTTGTTTCTTAATATGAACAATAGCATCATATGCACTCAGCTGGTGGTTTTGGAAATCAGAGACAATTGTACACAAAGTGCCTGGCTGCCAGAGCATTCAGCAGGTGGCTGCTGATATTATCATGGCAGAGTAGGTGTTTTGGCACTTGGCAGTGTCAGGTCTGGTAGGGAAAGGGTAAGAAGGAGAATTGGGAAGGAACATAAAAAGATTGTCCACAGAAGACCTACCATCTCATCAGTATCACAGGTAAGGCACCACGTCCCACATTCCCATGACCCTTCCTTGAATAGCAGTAGATTTAAGACATAAACCCACATGAAAGTGTTAAGGTCAAACGTAACTGAAAACTCAGTGCTATATATCTTTTAAGTACATGATCAAGGCTATCATGCCAATGATATAGTATATGGCTATCATATACCCCCAAGTTAAATATGAGGAGAAAGCACACAGCTCCATGGTATTCTTTCCATAAACCTGTTACATAACTCTAGACCAATCACAAGAAAAGCATCACACGTGCCCAAATTGAGAGCACCGACAAAATACCTAACCAGCACTGCTCAAAACCACCAAAGTCGTGAAAAATAAGGGAAGATGGGAATGGTCACAGGTCAGAGGACTCTAAGAAGACATGACAACGAGGGCGGGTGGGTGGAGTGCGGGACAGTAACCTGGCAGCGGCAGAGAGAGGGAAGATTATAAATGTCATCGGTTTAACTTAGGGTTAGCTGATGAGTTCTGCTGACACTTCCTTAAATACCTTCTGGTGCCAAGGTCTTCACGGGAAAAGTTCGGAAAAAGTAGCAGTGAGGAGAGGCAGCATTCACATTGGATATGACCATCCCCATCACAGTGCTGGACTCTGATCTCCTGCTGTACTGCCGGGGTCACCGGACTTTGGACCGCTTTAAGCTGGATGACGTGACCAATGAAGACTTGATGTCCATGTATGGGTTTCCTCGACAGTTCATTTATCACCTGGTTCAGCTCTTGGGGCCAAGTCTTTCCCGACCTACTCAGTGGTCCAGGGCCGTCAGCCCAGAGACACAGATCCTTGCAGCACTGGGCTTTTATACCTCAGGCTCCTTCCAGACGCGGATGGGAGATGCTATTGGAATCAGCCACGCATCTATGAGTCGTTGTGTTGCCAATGTCACCGAAGCACTTATGGAAAGAGCCTCCCAGTTCATTTGCTTTCCAGCTGACGAAGCCTCTGTGCAGGCTCTGAAGGATGAATTCTATGGGTTGGCAGGGATGCCAGGGGTGGTAGGGGTGGTTGACACTATCCACGTGGCAATCAAGGCACCAAATGCTGAAGATGTGAACCTATGTGAACCGCAAAGGTCTGCATTCTCTAAACTGCTTGATGGTGTGTGACATCAGAGGGACGCTAATGACGATGGAGACAAACTGGCCCGGCAGCCTACAGGACTGTGCTGTGCTGCAGCAGTCCTCCCTAAGTAGTCAGTTTGAAGGTGGAATGCTCAAGGATAGTTGGCTCCTTGGTGACAGTTCCTTCTTCCTCTGCACCTGGCTCATGACCCCACTTCCCCTCCCGAAAACCCCAGCAGAAGATCGCTACAACCTGGCTCACTCTGCGACCCACAGTGTGATGGAAAAGCCTCTGCGGATGCTCTGCTCCCGCTTCCACTGCCTGGATGGGTCCAAGGGGCCGCTGCAGTACTCTCCAGAGAAGTCCAGCCACAGCATCGCGGCCTGCTGTGTCCTGCACAACATCTCCCTGGAACACGGCATGGACGTCTGGTCCTCCCCGCTGCCAGGGCCCATGCAGCAGCCCCCAGAGGAGGAGTCTGAGCCCATGGAGTCCCTGGACCTCGAGGCCGACCGTAGCCGCCAGGAGCTGGTGCTGGCGCATTTTAGCTGATGGGGAGACTTTACAGGGGGCGCTGTGACAAGCTTTCCTGTGCTCTGCCACCTCCATCCACGGTTCTGTCAGCTGTTGGCTGCCATGCGTGCAGAGGCTTGTCACGAATCCACACTGCATCTGTGTCTTAGAAGGGCTGGGGCTGTGCCAGGATGTCGTGATTCCAGCCAGGTGGTGGCGCATGCCTATGATCCCCGCATGTGGGAGGCTGAGGCGGGAGGATGACTGAGTTCAAGGACAGCCTGGGCTACACAGCAAGACCCTGTCTCAAAATAGCCAAAAAGTAAAATTAGAGAATATATTGATTCTTTGCAATTGGGTTAACTAAACCAAAACCAAGACCATGGTTCTCTGCTACCTGATGAACTCCAGGTCAAGCTCTACTCATTTGAAAGGTCACTGGTTGTGAACACAGTTGGGCATAAAAGTCACAGAAAAGGGAAAAACAACACTTAGACAAAATCTTTTTTTTGGTTTTGATGATCTGGAAATTACAAATGAAAATAGTATTAGTACTGAATTATTTGGGTAGTATTTTGATTTTTCTGCTTTGCTGACTGTGTATACAAACAAAGAGCGGATTTAGTTGGGGAATGGTCTTCTGATTAAGTAAATGGCTATTGTTCCAAGTTAAAAAAAAAAAAAAAAGAAGAAGACATGACAACAATGTGACAGGTTAGATGGTTCTGGAAGGGAAAGAGGCTGCTCATGGAAGACGTGAGATCAAAATATGGTCTGGGGTTGAGCTAGTGATCATTTCTGGAATTTAATAGCAATGTACCAGCCCTGGCTTTTGACTTCTACAGAGGTCTCAGAGTGATGTGAGATGCTGACAATGGAGAAATGGAATTAGAGGATACAGGAACTCTTTGTATTATCTTTGCCATGTTGCTTAAATTTAAATGACTTCCAAATAAAATACATTGACATGTTTTTTATAAGCTCCATCACATAGCACAGGAACTGAGGCCTCACTGTGGGGGTGTCATGGGTAGACATTAGAGATACCTCGATTTGATCCAGGTCATCACGAAGTATCTCTAACCTTCCCCTCACATTCCTAGATGAGCTGTCCTTTTCTTCCTTCCCTGCAGCTCCCCTGCTGTCACCTCGTCCTTGGACAGTGAGTAACACTGCTTGTTTGCAGTAATTGTTCACCATAAAAACACTGCTGCTGCCTGTGTGCAGAGCAGACTGTGGCTTAGGAGCAGAGGGCCCAGCAGTCAGTACCTGGGGTAGGCAGCCCTCGTGTGACACTGAGAGGCTGCCCGTCACCAGCTCTCCCATGACATCCACAGTTCTTACAAACTCAGCTGCCGGATCACACAGTGTGAACACCTCCTGTCCATCCTGGTCCTCTCATCTCCAGATTAGTAAACTTCGCCTGTTCTTTGAGCTCACGATCAATGACCAAGCACGCAGTGGGTGTCAGCCCAGCAGGGACAACTTCCACAGACCATATATGCTCCAGAGCTGCCCAAGGTTGGCCAGGCCTTGCAGTTCAACTTCTTTGTCTACCCAGTTTTGCTTATTTCCTTCCCTTCCGTGGGTAACAATCTCTAATAACATCCTGCAAGCTCAGTTCCATCTGAGTGTCTGCATCAGAAGAACTCAATCTGCAGCCTCTTTCAATAGGGGGTGGGGACAATGTGTTTCTCAGTCACCAATCACAAGATCTTTTACCTGATTTCCCAGCCTCTTTGCAGCTAGAGGAGGTCATGTGACTCCATTTCAGCGAATGAAGCATAATCAGAATTCTACTGAAAGGCAGACATCGGTTTAAAAAAGTGTTTCTGCCTTCAGGAAGGGGGAGAGACCCCACTGATGTAGCCCTTTATGCTTCCATTTTCTTCCCATCACAGGTTTGAAACTGGAGCTGCTGCCATCTTCTGACCAACAGGTGACACACATGAGGGCAATGCCGAGAAAGTTACAGAGACAGTGACCCCAGCACTACTGAGCCCCTGAACTGACACAGCCACCACTGACCTCTAGACATCATGATACATGGAAAAATAAGTGTCCCTGTGTTGCAGAATAGTCATTTTATGTTACCTGCCACAGAACGTATCTCTAATAGACAGCAAAGAGAACAGGAGCCTGGATATGTTGAGTATATATTGCAGTGCAGCCCAGGACTAGGCTCTTTGAATCTATTTCATTTAATCTCTACAACAGCTTCAGTAAAATACATTTGGGGACCTTTCCCAGCCCTGTCCAAGGCCACTGACTTATTTTCCCCAAAGGATGGATCCAGGGTGGCCATATTCTCTCCAGCCACCTGGCCTTGGAAACCAAACCTGGAAATTGGGGGGCCCCAAACCAATGGCTCTCTCAGACATATGACTTTGACAACACAAACAGAAGAGCTCCAGCACTTACAGCAGAAGAAAATACATTCTCACTGCCCCCCCCCACCTCTGCCTCTCTCCTGGCTCCTGATAGCTCCTGAAATGCTCACAATTTTTGTTTAGAAAGATCTCAAAACATGAAATGCGTTAGGAGAGCAGGATACACTTATTACTTAAACACTTTGATGAACAATTTTGCTTTCTTTTCACTTAGGAAAATAGCTACCTGGACATTTATAATTCTGGTATCACTTTTGGAAAGCAATCAGGTCCCAAACTACTCAGGCATAAGAGGGGTTTTTGTAGGCTGGTAAACATTATGCCTTTCTGCCTACATTATCCAGACCCTGTGTGCCCCAATAGAGAAAGGTAGAAAGCACCTGTAAACCACTGAGAAAAAGTCAAGAGCCAACCTCTAGGACAGAAAGTGCCTTATAATGGGTAGCTCACAATCAAGTACCTTTTACACAGATTTTTCTTAGAGAAAATGGGTCTCCCTTTGAGTTCTATTCTACCAACCCACCAATATAAGACCAGAATGTACCATGAATTTTAACCCTGAGCACCCTCTGCCACTTCTTTCCTCTATTCTTCTGTTCCACAAAGGTTTATTAAGTGCCAGACAGTTTTCTAAGAATTAGGGATACAACATATTTTTAGGTTTTTTCCTTTAATTACTTCTCTTCTCTTGTAATGTTAGTAATGACTAAAAATTATCCTGTGTGCACCATGTCACAGCCACAAAGTCATTTAATCCTCATAACAACACAATTAAACACTCTATAATCATATTTCATGTGAGTAAATTGAGGCTTAGAGAGCTACACTACCCCAAAGCCACACAGCTAAACTACAGCAGAGCTGATGCCCAAGAACCAGAAAACTGATCTGCCTTCATCTTGCAAGAAAATTATTTTGCTTATTTTACATCCAAACATTTCTTTGTGTGCCATTTGGCCAATTACTCTCCCTTAATTCTCTGAAAATCCTTCACCAGTCAATACAATGATAAAAGTGCAAAGAGTGTTAATCTGGGATTTTCTTTATTGTAATGAGAATGGAATGGGTCTGCTGTCCAGCATATTACAAGGAATAGTACCACATTTTTCTGAAAGGACTCATCCTTTTCTCGACTCTCAGATCATGGGATTCAGGGGGATGTGGCTCCAGGGAGAGCACGTGACTGAGCCCAGGCCAATCCAGGTATTGGATTCCCTTGTCCACAGCAACAGCCCTAGGGATATGCATCTTGTCCAGTCCAGCTCAGGAAGATGTGCTATGGGGAGTAAGCATCCACCAAGAAAGAGGCTTTCATGTTTATCTTCTGGATTTTAATTCAGAAAGTATAGATATGAGCTGCCATCAGCCACCTTGATTCCATGGGGAACCTAGGACTGAAGCCAATAATGATGAGCCAAGCTATGCAGATACCCAGAAATTTCTCCCTGCCAAATTCCCATGTGAAACCTTAACTCCCAGTGCGATAGCATGTGTAGATGATCATATTTAGGTGAGGTCATGAGGATGGGACCCTTGCCAGGCATAAGTGACCTTACAAGAAGAAACATTCCAGAGCTTGCTTTAACCTCTTTCTTCTGGCCAGATGAAGACACAGCAAGAAGATGGTCATCTACAAGCCAGGCAGAGAGACTTTATCAGAGACTAAACCCTGCCAGACCTCAAACTTGGACTTTCTGGCCTTCAGAACTGTAAGGACACCGGTGTCTGCTATTTAATCTACTTAGCCTATGGAATTTTCTTATGACAGCCTGGGCTAACACACACCACTAGGTCCTTGTTACATTCACTGAGCCTTAAATCCAGCTATGCCTTAATCTAAGAATTCCACGAGATCCCATTTACGTGAGACCTAAGTAATTTATTTTTGTTTGAACCATTTTGGATTCGCTGCTGGAAGTTCTCCCCTACCCTATGATCCTAGAAGTTCTCCCCTACCCTATGATCCCGTAAACCCCTTGGAAGGGAGACTGTGGTTTGTGACAGAGCAGCCATTCAGTCTGTGGCTTCCCCTGTTAACAAACAGGACTGACTCCAAAATTACAGAAGTCATTCCTTCATAGGTACTTTCTAACTTACCATGTAAATTCTCTACCACTAGTGCATTATTATTACCAAATGAGAACAAGGACCCATTTTATGCCAGCCATGTGCAGACTGTATTCACATTGGCCAAATAAGATACATGCCATCAAATACATCTCCTCCAGGTATAGTGAACTTTGCCTGAATAAAATGATTGTCTCTTCCTGGTGCCTGTCAAATCTTTTCTTTACATCTCTATCATCATCCTTCCCCATCATCTCAATCTTTCCAGCCAGACTGTGAGTTCCATGAGGGCAGTGACCACATCTTCAAGTTTGTGTCCCCAACCCCTAGCATGGTACCTGACACACAGAAGCCATTCCACAATTATTTAATCAGTGCATGCATGCAAGAATGATTTTTATCTTTAATCTCCTTTCCCAGTGGGGAAAATAAAATTGTATCTTTATGATGGATATTAGGTAGAGAATGTTCTAAAAACTCCAGGAAAAAGATTCAAACTTTTAACAAAATAGAAGCTTGTTTTTCTTTTATGTAGCACTCCTAAAGGGAGCAGTGTAAGAACAATGAAGTAGTTCAGCCATCTACAACATATGGCTTCCATTCCTGGGTCAAAAGTGTTCTCCTGTTCCCCAATCCCATCATATCTCAGAAAACAGAAAGTTGGGTACAGGCAAAGGAGAATGAGTTCATTTTCCTGAACAGTGCAACACAGAAGTTGCTGCTCACCTCCAAGAGTCAGAACTTGGCCAAATGGCCACCTAGCTGCAAGGGAGGCTGGTAAGGCAGGTCCTAGCTGGACAGCCTTGCGCCTAATTCAACTATTGTTGGGATTTCTACTGTTAAAATAATGAACTAAGGAATATTCCTGGACAGTGGCCAGTTATACTTTATAAGGATTTAGGAAAAGTGTGCATTTCTTACAAAAATTTAAAATAACTTACGGATACTCTCATCAATTGTCCACATTACCAAGCCTCCTTCTTGTAGCATGATTAAGGTTAGTTTACACACCTTCATCATCATGGTCCCATCAACCCCTGTCCTGTACAGACCTGGAGCCCTGTCTTACCCTTGACATATATTCTGGGGACTGGGGCTCCCCATACCACTCCTGCCCCCACCAAAAAACAGTCCTATATCAGAGTTTCAAATACCTACTTTTAATGCCGAGAGAAGCACAATAAGATGAGAGCAGCCAGACATGAGTTTATAATTTTCTATCTGTGTGACATTTTTTGTACACGTTTGTGATAATGAATACATCTATCATGGGGAATTGGCACATATACACATCACATATTAATTCTTTCCATTTCTCCTTCCTCTCCCTTCACTTCTGTACATTCCAATCCCTAAATCCCCCTCTCATCTCCACAAAGTCTACCTCCCTGTTTTCTACTATCTTTTGTTTTGTTCTTTAAATTATTTATAATTAACATTTAAATTCAAAGAAAACTATGTTATACTTAATTGTCTGTGCCTAATTTATTTCATTTAGTATTGTGGTCTCAAGGTGCATCCATTTTCCTACAAATGGTTCAAATTTATCCATCTTTATGGCTGAGTAATACTCCATTGTGCACGTATACCACACATTTTCTTTATAGTCTGCTTCCAAGATTTAGCCATTGTGAGCTGTGCTACTATAAACATGGGTGTGCATATTGTCTTGTGCCTCAGTGTCCTCATCTGTAAAGAATTGGAAATGGTAATGTTACATACCCTTAGGTAGGTAACATTTCATTTCTCAGCTGTAAAGACATTGGCATAAGGACTGGCACACAATAAACCCTCCATAAATGGTCACTGTTGCTTTTGCTTCCAGTCCATCCATGCTCAGACACTACGTGTTGGTCTGGACCTCCTTGCATCCTTACTTTCAACTGCTTCCATGTCACCAAGCAGGGTCCTGGAAACTTGGTTGGTCACCAGGGCCCCACCTGCCTGTGAAGACAGCTGCTTACTATCTTGCTGATCCATGAGGGATGCAGACCATGCACTTCAACCTGTCAACACACAGTGGGCCTGTGCACAGCCATCCACACCTGCCTGGCCCATTTCACCTGACAATGGCTCAGTCACAGACCCGAGAAGTGTTTGTAAAGAGAGAAGAAGGACCTGTAAACTGAGCCAAAGTCTAACAAATATTCTAATTTCTTTGAAGTGTGCCCAGGTGAAAAGAGATACCCACTCCTTCACTCTCCTCAAGAGAATTTCAACCACAGAAACAGAACACATTTAAAAAGCAGAACTCTTTAGAGCAAGTGATAATGAAAGCTCCATGTATGGAAATGCAATGAGAGATGCCAGCCTAGCACAACAAATATGCAGCACTCTGCTCAAGAGTTCCGGCACTTTCCCCATCTGTGGAAGAAGACGGCAGGAAAAGAGCTTCAGTTGCCCTCTTAGTGCACGGCCAAGCCTGAATTATAAATAAAATCATTTTCATTTTTCTCATTCTTTATTTCTTGGCATCTCTCCCCATCTACCCTCCACCTTCATTATGAATTCAAGAAAACCACGATTTAGGAAAAAACAAGTGACCTTGATTCCACAGGCATAAGAAGGGCTCTCTCCTCCTGATGAATTTATTATAACTCAAGACGATGATTAGCGACTCCGCTTTCATTTTCAGTGGGTCTTTTTTGCTATCAGGATATTAATTTATTAATTGGTTGCAAATGTCATATGGACAATTCGAACATTCTTAAGCAAAAAAAATAGCAAGGTGGTGGACACATCTACAGCCAACTCAGTAATTCTTGACAAAAGTGTCAAAAAACATATATTAGAGAGAGGACAGTCCCTTCAATAGACAGTGGGGCTGGAAAACTGGAAACCCACATGCAGACAGCTGAACATAGTCTTCATCCCTCACACTGTAAAAAAACAAAAATCAACTCAAAATGGATCAAAGTCCTAAATGTAAGACTGAAACTCTAATGCTGCTGGAAGAAAATGTACGAAAAACACTTCACAACGTTGGTGCAGTCAATAACTTCTTGGTTATGGCTTTAAAAGCACAGGAAAGAGAAGCAAAACAGACAAATGGGAACACATCAAACCAAAATGCTTCTGCAAGAAAAGAAACAGAGTGAAGTCACAATCTACAAAATGGGAGAAAATATTTGCTACCTATTCATCTGACCAAAGATTAAGAACTAGATTTTATAAGGAACACGAGAAAATTAACAAAAACAACTAATCCAATTTAAAATGGACAAATGAACTGAATAAACACTTCTCAAAGGAAGAAGTACGAATGGTCTACAAATACATGAAGAAATGCTCAATGTCATTAGCTATCAGGAAAATGCAAGTCAAAACTGCAATGAGATATGTCACCTCAGTGAGAATGGCTATGTTTGTTTGTTTGTTTGTTTGAGACAGGGTCTCGCTTTGTAGTGCGGGTTCCCTTCAACTCTCTGTGTAGCCCAAGTTGGCCTCAATCTCTTGGTGATCCTCCTGCCTCAGCCTTTCAAGTGCTGGGATTACAGACATGCATCACTATGCCCAGCTTTAGAATGGCTATTATTAAAAAGAGAAAAAGAAAAACCAAAAAGGAACTCTCAAATACTGTTGGTGGAAATGTAAATCAGTACAATCATTAATGAAGAACACCGTGGTTGTTTCTTTAAAAACCAAAAATCTATTCACCAGGTTTGATGTGGTGTTAGATTCCACATGGTAGACAGGAGCTCTGCCCTGAGCTACAGTCCCAGCCCTACATCTCCCACACGATCCATCTGTGCCTCTTCTGGGTATTCATCCACAGGAAGCCAAATGAGCAAACCAGAGACACCTGCATTCCCACATTTACTGGAGCACTTTTCACAACGGCTAACATATAGAAACAGCCTAGGTCTTTAGGTCCTAGGACAGTAGCTGGCACATACTGGCTAAATACTAAGTATTAAGCTTCCGGCATCAATCTGTTCCTATGACATAAATCAGGTCCCGTTCTTCTCTCCCCTTTCCGGGGTTCTGCCTTTGGGGCACTCCTATCTCTCCAGCTCTTCTCTAGGAAAAGGAATCAGAGCTAGAGAAGGTGAGAGAAAGGCCGGACAAGTTCTTTCTTCCACTAACTTGCATCTTATTGTGTACGTCAGATACAGGAGCTATAACTACTCAGTGAGCCAAGACTTGATCAGGACTTGCAACCTCCATGACCCACCGCCCCTGTCTCGAGACTTACTGGTCACTGCTCACATCCTGGTACCTGGACCAGTTGCATCATGGGCCCTGGATGGGACTCTTGGCTTATTTTCATTCCCACCAGCACATGTTGCCACAGATTTCCAACTTTTGGTGACACCACACGGAGGAAGCAGTTTTTGTTAAGCTCAGTTATGACTTTGGGGTTCTGGCTTTTAAAAGTGAACTCAATAAGCTATATCCACCAATGCTCTCAATAAGGCTCCTATTCCTGTCATCTCAGACAAGCCAGTGTCCCTGCCACTGTAGCCTGATGCTTCAGCCCCACCTCCAGGGACTCTGTTCCCATGTGCCATTGTGAGGCCCTATCTTATTTCCTTGGGACTCTTGCTGTGCCCTAACCCCAGCTGCTGCTGTTATTAATGACTGGCATTTCAGCACTATTTATGCTCTGTCTCGGTCACTTTCCTGTTCCTGGACACAATACTCAACACTCACAACTTTAAACAGGAGAAGTTTATTTGGCTGAGTTTTTAGAGAATTCAGTCCATAGCCAGGGCTCCAAGGCAGGAAGGGTCTGGGGAAGGAGAGTTGCCCACACCAAGTGGCCAAGAAGCAGAGCAAGAAGGGAGGAGCCGGGGTGGGAGATGCACCCTTCCAAGTTGGGTGACCTACTCTTTCCATCAGGACCCTGCTTCCCCAACAGCACATTTTATTTCTGAGATTTTCAGTAGATTCACTCACTGGTGAGTGCAGTGCCCCATGATCCAATCGCCTTCCAAAAACCCCACCTCTGGACACATCACTCATTCAGGACACTTTATAGATCTAAGCCACCACATGCTCAGTGTGTGCAAGGTCCTGATTGCTCACAGGTAGGCAGGTTGTCTTCTCATCTCATGGAGCTCATGAACAACATGTGGTTGTAGCTTTGATCAAACACAGTGATGAGGCTCAAATTCAATGGGGGTCCATGTCTGGGAGAGAAATCTGGTTCTATGACCACAGATAAAGGTAAGATACAAACCTGACCTAGATTGTTTGGGAAGGACGACGTGGCCAAACGGAGAAGAGCTCTCAAACTGGGAGCTGAAGAATGAGCTGTGATTACACAGGTGCAGCACCACAAGCAGCAGGTGTGGGGATATTCTCTGCCTGGGAAATAGTTTGTACGAAATTATAGGACAGAGAAAACCATGCACACCCAGGGACTGACAGAAGGCCGGGAGGTCTGGAGAGAAGGAGAATGCAAGGCATGGAGGTGGAGGTAGAGGGTGCAAGTAACAGAATAATGGAAGGCCAGACAATGAAGGGCATGCTGCCTGTGACAAAGATGGTAACGCTGCTCTTGAGAGAATCGGAAACGCACTGAAATTTTACACTGGTAAGTGACATGATCAGCTTTGGGCTTGGAATAGAACACGGTGGTTACTGGGATGAGGAAACAATTGGAGAAGACAAGAAAAGAAGCAGAGAAACCAGTAGGAGATACATGCAAAGGTCAGGAAAATACATTATAGTAGCTTAGGCTGAGATGCTAGAGATGGATTCGAATGTTGTATTGGAGGTAAAGCCATTTGGCTTTGGTAATGGCTTAGATGCTGGAAGTGAGGGACATGAAGGTATCCAAAACCCCAGGGTTTCTGGCTTACACACTTGCGTGGATACTGGGCCCATTCATAGGGAAGAAACACTGTGAAAGAGCCAATGTAAGGGGACAGAACATAAATTCAGTAGATGTGAAGATTACACTATCTACATGGAGGTGTCCACTAGTGAATGGTCTAGGCTTAGAGAAGAGGTATGTGCCACATGCCAGACACTGGGATGGTGGGCAAGATGAAACCACATAGAGAGAAATGTTTGCCTGAGAAGAGAAGGCACAGGCAGAGTCAGGCAGGAAGAACCACCATATTTAATGATGTAGAGCCGGAAGTGCACAAGCACTCTGTGATCCCAGCACTCTGGGAGCCGGAGGCAGGAGTATCACAAGTTCGAGCCCAGCCTGGGCATCTTAACAATTTCTGAAGATCTTGTCTCAAAAAAGACAGTAAAGGCCGGGGATGTAGCTCAGTGGTTCCGCCGCCTGCCTCGAAAGTGCAAGGTCCCGAGTCCGATCCCCAGTACCAAAAAAAAAAAAAGACAATAAAAAGTGGGGGATGTAGATTAGTGTGAAGGCCTAGGTTCAATCATCAGTACAAGAAAAAATTTGAATGATGTGGTAGGAGAAGATGGGCTTGCAAAAGATGAGGGAGAAACAGCTACCACAGGAATAAGAAGAAAGCCAGGAGAAGGGTGAAATAAAAACCAAGAAAATACTGTGTATTAAGAAGGAAGGGGAAGCCAATAACACCAGGGATGAGAAATCAACACTGACAACACTAGCAAATGTGCACCAGATCTAATGACAGGAATATCACGAGTGCCCTTCACTAAACTTGTCTCCATGTAATGCCAAGAGCAGGAGCCAAGAGTGACAATGCTGACGAGTAAGATGGAAAAGAACGGAGGAAACGACTCCTGACAATTCTTTCAAGAACCCCAGTGCAGGGGGAGGGGCTGTTGAGAAGAAGCTCAAGAATACATGGGACAAAAATGAGCTGAGGGTTTTTAGGGACAGAAATAAGCAACTGAAGATTCAGGTCTCAGCTCATCTTTTCCCGAGACAGCAGTACTTTAAGGCCACAACTTAGCCCTTCATTTAGGAGCCAACCCGGAGCCACCAGAACTTCTGAGGCATCTGAGGGGAGGCCAGGGCTTGGACAAGGGCTGCACATGAGGGTTTTTCATAAGTGTTCACTCCTTTGCCTTCAGACAGGATGTCCTTCTCATCCACATCGTGGAGGCACACATGTTAGAGATATCCTTTAGCTTCATTATTTCACCTGATGAGTAAAATTATAAATTTGTGATGTAAAAATGATGTTTGGAGATATATACATATCACAGAATGGCTAAATCAGGCTACTTAGCATATACATTAGCAATACGTGACTATAATCCATTTAAGACACAGGGAATACAACTGCAAGTATATTTTTAATAAGTTCATAGGGATATATTTACATACCAAGAAATTTGCCCATTTTAGGTGTACAAATGAGTGATTTTTAGTAAATTTACCAAGCAGCGCAACAACGCTACAATCCGCTTTCAAACGTTTTCATCCACCCAGTAAGATCCCTTGTGCCCAGGGTGAAAATAAGAACCAAGAGAGACTAAGTAAAGGTGCAAATTTCCAATGATGAATGTCATTATATTGTATACCTAAAATGTACCTATGGTTAGAATGAATAATCGATAATGCAAAATAGGAAGAAAAGGTCCAAAGGGGTAGGGGTAGTGGGAGGGGCAGGGGAAAGGAAAGAAGGGAAAGGAAAAATGCTGAGAAAGGGAAAAAACGGAAATAAAGTCTTTGTAAATAGGGAAGGGTGGAGGGCATGAAGGGAGGGCTAGGAATGGGGAAAAAATAAGAACCAAGATGCATCATGTAAAGGTACAATTCCCCATGAGAAATGTAATTGTATTGTATACCTAAAATGTATCAATAAAAGAATTTAACATAAAAAATAAATAAATAAAAGGTTAGGTACACAATAGCATTCATTGATTAACACTTGTATAAATAAACAAATAAGCATATTTACTCATCTAAAGAGAAAAAAAAAAAAGATCCCTTGTTCCCATTTATAGTTCATCTCTGTTGCAACTTCCCATTCCAGACCACTATTAATCCACTTTTTGTCTCCGCAGATTCATTTTTATAGGTGTTTCTGATAAGTAGTAGCATGCAATATGTTACCTTTTATGTCTTATTCCTTCCACTTACATAAATGTTTTCAGGTTCATCCATATAGCGTGTGCATCAGCACTTCATCCCCTTTTATTGCTTTTATTTACAGCTCACATATTTTGGTCCAGCCATTGCTCGGTGGGATGGGCTTGCACTTTTGGAACATTTGAATATGCTGCTACGGTTATTCACACGCAAGCGTATGTGTGAACATGTCTTCGTTTTTTTCGGTCAATGCTCAGGAGAAGAATTGCTAGATCATACGGTAAATATATGTTTGAATCTTAAAGAAACTGCAAACTGTCTTCCAGCTGGCAGTTACTGTTATGCAGTCCACTGGGTCTCATGTCAGAACCTACAGGTGTTGTGCCGGGTGCCAGTGTATGAAGATGAATGAGTCAGTTCCCACCTACAGGCAGCACCCAGTCTAATCGTTGAGAAAATTGTTGATAACGTTACAGACCAATGAAACTGCTTCCTTTTTAAAAGGAGTAATAGGATCTGTCAGAGCTTTACATGGTTAAGGTTGTCTGGAGGGAAAACAAACCACATCGCTCGGAACACCCCTGACTGCATCTTATCTTGGATGCTAAGCACAGTCAGATCTGGTTAGCACCTGGCTGGGAGATAGCTAAGAGCTTCTTCCTTTAAAATATATATTGAGAGATGATTTGCTTCTGACAGCAATAAGAAATGGCCAAGAAATCAGAAACAGTCTTATTTTCAAAGATCAATTCAGCAGTGTAGAATAGATATTCCACATTCTGAGAGCTTAAAAAAAGAGCTGTTTGCTCACACACAACTAGAAATCGGGAGGCAAGAGGTGCAAGGATATGACTACCTCTCCAGGAAGTCACCAAAGCCTTGGGCCTCTTCTGGACTCAGACTCCACATTTACAAGATTGGATCTTTGTCTTCAGACTACAAAGTGGAGGACAGAGCTCCAGCTTTCATGTCACCGTTCCAGGCAGCAAAAAGGAAATAGTCAAGAGCAGGAGAGTTTGTGCCAGTTGAGTTCGCTAGTTGGGTTTTGCCTCCTGGAATTCGCTGCCTCCTGGTTCTCTTGCCTCCTGGAAGTTGCTCCAAGATTTCACTGACATTCACTGGCCACAACAGGGCCATGTGACCACCCTGTTTGCACAGGAGGGCGGACCGTGAGTGGCGCAAACTGGACATGCTGCTGTTTCAGTAAAACAGGTCCATTTGTGAGGAAGAAGGAGAGAACAGGTATTGGTGGACAGCCCATAGTCCTACCTTCCTGGAGCGAGCAGTCGAGTGAAGGAAAAGGTATGAAGAAGTAGCCTGGTACACAGTGTGTCCCTGGAGCCTGCACTTTGGTTCCCCCAGAGGGACCTGGAGGCTCCCGGTTGTATTTGGAATTTTACACCAGGAAGCAGGTTTAGAGGAGACTGGAGGAGGGAATGGCTGTGCCTGTGGAGGGAAAGCCAGTGACAAGACAGGTTATCGAGGTTGTCATGGTAGGCATGGGGCTCCCATTTCAGAGCGACGGTGAGGAAATTCTCAAAATCCCTGCCACTGTCAACTGAAGGACGGGGGTACAGAGGGGGTCTGGTTTCTGGTGTTAGTTTTAGTTGAGGATTGCACTGGGCAGACAGAGAGAGAGAGAGAGAGAGAGAAACACCCTGGTCCAGAATGTAGCTGCAGCCCTGAGAGCAGGCCCTTGTAACAGCTGAATCTGAGCTCACAGAACCGGAGTCAGCAGGCAGCCTGCATCTGCTCCTTGGGAGAAGGGCAGATTAGTGATAAAATCTCCTCGTATATTCTAAAATGAGAGCTGCCCAGTGCCCCTTTCATGGTATGTGACTTCTGATTATGCAACATTCTGCATGTGATTCTTAAAAATAACTTCACTGAGATAACATAATGATGCTGTATGCCTTAAAATTCACCTATTTAAAGTATACAACGCCACAGTTTTTAATGTGTTGTGGTATCTTCCCAATGGCCAACGATGTTGAGTATTATTCATGTGCTTGTTGGACATTTGATATGTCCTTTGGTGAAATGTCTGTTCAAATCCTTTGCTGTCCATTTTTTAAATATACTTTTATTTTAATTTACATGTTACTGTGCATACTTTCAGGGTACAGTGTGGTATTTCAGTACATGTGTACATCATGGAATGATCAGATCAATTTCTATTTGTTAAGCTATTTGACTTTTTATTATTCAGTTGTAAATGTTTTCTACTCATTCTAGATGCAAGTCCATTATCAGATTGTCTGCTGCAATTCTTTTCTCCCATTCTGTAGCCTGTCTTCTCATTATTTTGGCAGTGTCTTCTAAAATGCAATTTTTTTTATTTTGATGAAATCCAATTCATATTTATTCTCATGTTTCTTTTGCTTTTAAAACCGAGGTAAGTGCTGAACCCTGTCGGCTTAGCAGTGGGGAGTGAGAGGGGGTGAAATTTAAGGAAAGCTATAAAAAATAGTTGACATTTATGCTGGATCTTCAAGGATAAGAGGAGTATACGAGGCACAAAATTGAAGAAGAGCTTTCTGGGTACAGAGAACATTGGGATGGATTTTCTCCTAATCCGCTCTACCTTTTTGCCACAGTTTATTACAAAACTGATTAAAAACAGGAGCCCCGCAGATGCCAGCACCATATGCTACACACTGACAGGGACTGTCCCATCTTGCAATTATTAAAATAAAGGCCATTCATTTACAGAAGATTTAATTAAAAAGTAATGCTGCATCTGCGCAGCCTCACCTGGAACATGCCAGCAGCGTTAGGAGGTGAAATCTTCACTTGTGAGCAGGGTGGCAGCCCTGAGATGCAGGTTAGAAGTCCGAGCTCTCCCTGCAGGTCTCACAGCAGGGGGACGGAGCCAGGAAAGACCCTCTGGGCCCAGCCCACCCCCTGAGCACGGGGCAGGCAAAGCCCTCGTGATGAATGGTCCCCACACTGTCACTAGTAGCCTTGACACAGCCAAGCGAGACAGTATAAATTCACCTCCGATGCATTTAGCAGTAAAGGGAAATTCCCAAAGGATTACGACTGTGCTTTTCTGCAGACTGGAAGAACAGTAGTTTAGCATCCAAAGTTACATTGCCCTGCTGAAAATAAGCCAGAATGGTACTTCTCCTGCCCTCAGTGAATACCATGAGATTCGTATCCATGTGCTGTTTCATGTAAGCCCAAATTGCCAAACAGTGAAACTGTTTATGAACACTAGAAGTACATGAGTGTCCTCCTTCCAGTAGTCTCTCCAGATTTTGATATCTTTTTAGTTCTTGTCAATCCCACCAGGAAAAAAATGGTGTTGAAATCTCATTTTTATTTGCATTTCCCTGACTCCCTAGAACATTTTTTTCTTATGTATATTAGGCATTTGCATTTCCTTCTTGGTGAATTACTATGCATATCCTTTGCCCAATTTTCTGGGAGGTGATTCATCTTCTTATTAATGAAAGTGTTTTTTGTCTATAAAAAAACAAAGCATATATATGTATATAAAACAAAGTATATCCTACTGGATATGTTTCCATCTTGTTTGCCTTTAGACTCTGTTTATGGTACTTTTTCCATACTAAATTTTGGGTTGCTCATTTCAAGATCTCTCCACCCAAGAGAGGTCCCTGGCTGCCTGGAGCCCCACTCCATACAACCCACACCATAACCACTGGCGACCAGCTGAACAGTGAGGACCCTTTGCCATTTGCCACACCCACCATGACCAGCTTAGCCAAGGGCGCTTGCAGCCCCCCACCCCCACCCCAACCCCCATGCCTCTGGTCTCCTAGCTGTGCTGCTGCCTGGTTCCACACTACAAAGGCACAGGGGGTCATAAAGGCCATTGTCCTGAGCTCCAGGAGATAGAGCAGAAGTGAACAACAGAGAGAGGGCCTCTCTCAGGCTGCTTGATGAAAACTGAAGCCCACTGGAAAAGTGAAAAGAATCTCTGCAATAAAAGGCACACCAGACCACCGTGCTTGGTAAGTTGGAGGGATCATCACTTCCCATTGGAACCTGGACTATCTTCAGGGGAAGGGCAGTTGGAACCTGCAGTAGAACCTTGCAGAGTTCAACCCTGAAGGAGGACAGGGAGCTCAACTTGGGACCTGCAGCCAGAAATCTGCCTGAATCACATGAGTCTGTGACTGGCTTGCTGAGACTCATTGACTTATAACTGCACACTGCTGCCCATGTTGTCTATTGTGACAGAAGAGACATACCCTGAAGGTGGCCCTTCATTTTTATTTCTTATCTGTTATTTTCAAAATTATTATTATTTTTTGCTCTTATTTTTAATATTTTTCCTACTCTTTATAAATTTTTATTTTTATTTTTTTTCTTTCTTTTCTCTTTTCTTTCTCTCTCTCTGCCTCCCTCCCTTGCTGTCCCACACTGTTCTTCATCTCCCTTTGTGTTCCTGTTCTGCCTCTAATTCATATTTCTTCTCTATTTTTCTTTTCTTCTCTTTCCTTCTCTCGCCTGTGCCCTCTGGCCTCACTGTTAACCTTCCCCTATCCCTCTACCTACCTATCCCTCCCTCCCCAACTCCTTCTAACTCCCCATCCCAAAGGGTAAAGTTGCTATATTGAAGAGTTTATTCACTATAAACCTATGTTGGGTTGGTCCTTGATTTTGATTTAATTCACACAGTTAAAGGTGATAGATTAATCACTACCACAAAATGTCATTTTCTAAGATGTTCTTGATGCTATGGTGTTGCTGATTGTATCACTTGGGCTAAGGTGTTGTGATTTATCTAATCAGTTATCCTTCCTGGTATAACGAAAATGAGACAGCCTCAGAGTCACTACAGAATCAAAACCTAAAGACCAGCTATATCTGGAAGACATCTCTGAGAAGCAATCATTCCATCAGGGTTCTAAATACAAGCAACAAAGATACTTAACAGTAAGCAATTTCGAAGTATCAACCCAGGAATTAAACCAAGGACAGTACCAAAAACAAAAAAGAGAAGACATTTAAGCAAGGCACAAACGCAGACTTTCACCTCACCAAAGGAAAAGTCTGATAATCAACCACCTGGACACCCTGAACTGATAGCACAGGAAGTAACAAAACTGACGAATGAGGCCCTAGAAAAATTCAAAACAGAAATAATTTCCCAGATAACTACAGAGATGGTGAGCAAAGTGAAAGACATGATTAGAAGCTCTAGAACAGAAACAGATTTTTAAAAAATAGATGAGCTCAGAAACATGCTGGAAGCCATGAATGCCCAGCATAAGAAAGAAATGGAAACCATGATCCCCCAACATAAGAAAGAAATGGAATCCATGAGACAGATTCAAACAGACATTCACGAGATTAAATCTCCACTGAAAGCATGCATAGCAGATTATGGGAATCTGAAGATAGACTATCAGATATAGAAGACAGGATTGTGGTTAATGACCATGAAAACAGAGATTTCTTAAATATAGTAAGGGGCCATGAGAAATCAATCCAGCAGATGCTAGATGATGCAAAGAAGAATAACATAAGACTGATAGGAGTCCATGAAAAAACAGTAGAAAGTACAATTGACATAAAAAAAACTGTTCACAGAAGTAATCATAGAAAACTTCCAGACAGAGGTGGAGAATTGGTCACACAGATAAGTGAGGCATATAGAACTCCACCCAGCCATGATCAAAAATAAATCTACACCTAGACATATAATAGTCAAGATCCCAGAAACCCAACAGAAAAACAAAATCCTACAAGCAGTGAGAGAAAAGAAACAAATCACCTACAAAGGAAGCCCCATCAGAATCAAAGCAGACTTGTCAACATAAACCCTCAAGTCAAGGAGAGCCTGGAGTGAGGTATTTCAAGCCCTAAAAGAAAACAACTTCCAACCTAGACTGTTGTATCATCCAAAATCATCTTTCAAAATTGATGGGGAAATTAGATACTTCTATGACAAAGAACACCTGAGAAATTTCATGAACACCAAACCAGCACTCCAAACAATCCCAAGCAATATCCTAGAAAAAGACAATGAAGATCACAACTCCATGAGGCCCAACAGAGGGAAGCCACCAGGCAAGGCAAGAAACTAAAGGGAAAGGGGAAAAATAAGAAATAAAAGAGCCAACAACAGTAAAACATCATGACAAGGATGAGTCAATATCTATCAATTATAACCATTAATCTTAATGGCCTCAATTCACCAATCAAAAGAAATAGACTGGAAGAATGGATTAAGAAGGAAAATCCACCAATATGCTATATACAAGAAACACACTTAATTCATAGACTGAAAGTAAAAGGATGGAAAACAGTTCTCCACAAGCCAGAAACCCTGAAAAAAGCAGAGGTAGCTATCTTATTTGTAGACAAAGTAGATTTCAAACCAAAACTAATCAAGAGAGACCAAGATGGTCACTACATCCTTGTGAAGGGAACAATCCAAGAGGGAGAGATGACAATAGTAAATATACATGCACTCCCTTTCCGGTCAGGTCTGCCCTGTGTCGGTGGCCCCACGTGTGTTGGGCTAGAGAGTGTGCATGAGAGCCACCGCTCTGGGCTGTGAGCCTGTGCAGTCTGGAGTGCGGAGGTCCTCTGTGGCCTCCAGGATGTCACCATGCCTAAAGCACCAAAGGGAAAAAGAACAGAAAAAAAAATCATCCACCCTTACAGTAGAAAAGCTGCTCAAATTATAAGAGAAGCCCAGAAACAAGAAAAGAAGGAAAAATTGAAGAATGAAAAGGCTTTACATCTCAACCTTACTGGTAAAAAACTGCAGTGGTTTCAAAATGAGCTGGATCCCCCAAAAATGAAATATTCAAAGAAAGATGCTTGTGAATTAATTGAAAAGTATTTAAAACAATTCAGCAGTGAGCTGGAGCAGATTGAGTTACACAACAGCATCAAGGACAAGCAGGGAAGGTGCCACCAAGCCCGGGAGATGGTCATCAAGCAGACAATGGAACCTGAAGGACAGCAGTATGAAGCCTACGGCCTTGAGATTCCAGACATTTTACACGCAAGTAGTCTGAAAACCTTTAGGGAATGGGATTTGGAGCTGAAGAAATTGCCAAACATTAAAATGAGAAAACTTTGTGAGAATGATGCAATTGCTAAGAAGCACAAAAAGAAAACTCAAAATTTAACTATAGACAAAGATTTAGGGCAATTGGAACTAAAAGGCAAATCAAGTGACTCAGATGAAGAAATGACTCCTGTGGCCTAATTGTCCTTACTTGAGTTGAAAATAAATAATATGAGAACTTCAAGTCACACTCATTACTCATGAGAAATTATTATCTAGTATTTGCTGTTTAACTCATTCTCTCTCACAATGTGAATCACAATTGCAGTTTCAAATATGGTATTGTAATTTTTATTTAAAAATGAAAGTTGTGTTTCATTTACATTGTTGCTAAAATAGAAGATAGGTTCTGTTTTTCATTACTATAACAAAATACCATAGGCTGGATAACATAAAGAAAAGTTTATTTAGCTCATGGTTTTGGAAGCTGAATGTCTAGACAGCACAGTGCTGGCTCTGGTGAGGCCTCCTCTTGCTGCTACACGTCATGGTGCATGGTTATCACAGTGGTGGGAGGGCACGAGAGGGGAAGATCACATGGCAAGACTGGAAGCCAGAAAATGGAAGGGTTCCATAATGACAACCCACCAGGCCCTGTCTCTTAAAAGGCCCAAGAGAATTAATTGATTTCAGGTTAGCTCCATTTGATTATTATATTATTTTCTGCTTTCTCATTGTGAAAAGTGATAGATTTTATTCAGACCTAAAGGTTAGAGAACTAATGATTATAATTGTTACTTCTGAGATACATTACTTAAATTAATATATTAAACATATTTCAAGTACC
>NW_004624790.1:177220-289782 GCF_000247695.1 Heterocephalus glaber | reverse complement strand
GAGACATTTATAGTTAAATGGATGCACATTGAGGTGATACTCTTAAGTGAAATAAATAGGACACACATGTGTAAATACCAAATAATTTCTCTAGTGTGAGAAACTGAAAGGGTAAATAAGGATTAAAATGATTAAGATGAATAATTGATAATTTGAAATAGGAAGAAAAGGTCCAAAGGGGTGGGGGAGGTAGAGGAAAGGAAAGAGGGGAATGGAATTAATATGAGAAAATGAAAAAATGGAAACAAAGTCTTTGTAAATATGGAGGGGTGGAGGGGTTGAAGGGAGGGCAGGGGAAGGGCAAAAAATAAGAAGCAAGAGAGAGTATGTAAAGGTGCAAATTTCCAATGATGAATGTAACTGTATTTTATACCTACAATGTACCAATAAAAGGATATTTAAAAAAACAAAGGGGTAGGGGAAGTGGGAGGGGTAGGGGAAAGAAAAGAAGGGAAAGGAAAAATTATGAAAAAAGGAAAAAATGGACACAAAGTCTTTGTAAATAGGGAAGGGTGAGGAGTGAAGGGTGCAGAGGGAATGGGGAAAAATAAGAACCAAGATGAGTCATGCACAGGTACAAGCACCCAATGATAAATGTAAATGGATTGTATACCTAAACTGTACCAATGAAAGAATTTAAGGGAAAAAAAAGATCTCTCCACCCTTAGATTCTATAAGTAGTTGAAACTTCCATCTGCGTGGCCATAGTTCTTCTGTTTCACACACAAGCTGAGATGATGAATAGATCATTAATCCATCTTCAGTGTGTGTCTGGATGTATGAGTGTGTACGTGTGTGTGTGTGTGTGTGTGTGTGTACGAGTGGGAGGGGGCAAAGGAACTCAGTGTTTTCTGAGTTCTTCTGATCCATCTGCAGAATCACATGTAACACGAACCAAGCTTTAACTTGCACTTGCAAGCACATCATGTTAGCAGAGCAACTGAGAAATTCTGCCTTCCTCTCTCCCCAGTTCAATCCCCATCTCCAGCGTCATTTAAGAGGGAAGCAGGGCTGCCCCCAGGGGCTCCTGTCCTGCATTCCCACACCCAGCCTGTCTTGCGCTCCAGGATTCCCCTCTCTCCAGGCCACACAGCCCCTTGCTCCAGGCCCCTACTCTCTCCCCCTGAGTATTCCAGGCTCCCTCTGCCCTGCACTGCCCAGCCCCAGTGAATCCCCTTCCAATCTGCTCTCGAACGCAGACCCCATCTCATCTCACCCTGGCCACCAGTCCCTGCCTCGGCATCCACTGCCTCCTCGCACACGTGGCTGGTGTTGTCTCCCAGCATGCAGAAAACTTCAGTCGAACTTGTGTGGCCTCATTTCTGAAATCGTGCCTCCCAGTTCCACACACTGGCCAGAGCAAACCACATTCCGTACTTCAACAACTCAGACTTCCTTCTAAGCAGATTTCAACCTTGCCTACGCCCTGCTCACCTACTGACACTGGACACACACTTGTCTGGGTCCTGCCCTGATCCAGGGAGGCCATGGGGGGCCCCTGCACCCGCAATCCAAGGCGACTCCCATGGTCCTGGAGGTATTGCCTCCTGCCTGGCTACAGGCAGAGGAACCCTCTGGCAGCAACCCTCCCTCAGCCCAGCCCCACCCCACCGCCAGTCTCCACACCCGGAACCACCTCTTCTTCCCAGAAGCGATTTAGATGCTCATCCTGTCTGCTGCCTCCCAACCCCTCGGACATCGCTTGTTCAAGTGTTCACCACACTGCACTGTACTGTATGACGTGAGTTTAGCTCTGTATCAAGGACCTGCGAGAGGGCGGCCTCCAGTGTTCAGAGGCGTGCTCGTGTGGGTGAAATGCGATCCAGCAGCCTCGTAGGTTACGAGAAGTCTTCGACGACAGGAAGAGTCAGTCCGTGTTCACTTTCGTCTCGTTTTTTAAGAAACCGCCACAGCCACCCCAACCTTCAGCACCCGAACACCCCACTGGGTCAGCAGCCACGGACACCGAGGCCAGACTCCCCCAGCAGGGAGAGCACACGCTCCCTGAGGATTGGGTGACTGTTAGCAGCTCTTTAGCAATAAATATCTCAGTTAAGGCATTTACACTGTTTTTAACCTTGTACACCACACTCTTAATGGACTTCAAGAAAGTGCAAGCATGGATTTTAAATCCACTTGGAAATCAAACAAATTTCGTGTGACTCCCTTGGTTGCATTATTCTCTTCATTGTGGGGATTTTGAGTCGAAGTTGCTTCAAGCTGTGTCCACCGTTGCCCGATTTCTCTTCTTCCACTCCACCCTCCGAGTTCGGCAGAGGTGAGAGTGCGGACTGTCCTGTCCACCACTATACCCCTCAGCCCAGTCGACAGCCTAGTAGCAGGTGCTGGGCTCTTTGCAAGCGCTCAGATCTGCCGTTCAGGACCCGCGGGAGCCGCGCCGTCCGCCGGTGCAGACGCGCAGTCCGGCCTGCAGAGGGCGCCGGCGCGCTGCTCGGTCTCCCCCGGGAAGCCGCGGGAAGCGGCCGCTGGCTGTCAGTCAGGCGGCGCCGGACGCTCAGTGGCCGCTTCGCTGCGCCGAAGATTCGGGAGGAGTTGTTTATCCCCGGCCGAGGCTTAAGCGCTGAATGCTGCCCCTCAGGTCTGCCGAGCAGCGCCACACCCCCGCCTGGCGGTGAGCGGAGCTGAGCCCTAGCGCCCGGCGGGTTGGGGTGACGGGCCGGGGTCGGAGGGGAGGAAGGCGGCGATCGGGGGTTCGCACCCCGCCCCGGGGGAGCGGGGTGCCCCCGCGTGCCTCTCGCCCCTCTGCCCCGAGGTAAGGACCGACCCTGAGCGTCGGAGCGGGCCAGCCCTTCCCGGGGACCACACTGCCTCGGCCTCCGTCAGCCATGAGCGCGTCCCGCTGCCCGCCCGCTGCGCACCCGGCGCTGCCCAACGCCTCGGAGCCCGGCGCGCCCCCTTCTCCGGGCAACCAGAGCCGCGGCGGCTTCTGCGAGCAGGTCTTCATCCAGCCCGAGGTCTTCCTGGCCCTGGGCGTCGTCAGCCTGCTGGAAAACGTGCTGGTCATCCTGGCCGTGGTCCGCAACGCCAACCTGCACTCGCCCATGTACTTCTTCCTGTGCAGCCTGGCCGCGGCCGACATGCTGGTCAGCGTGTCCAACGCCCTGGAGACCGTCATGATCGCCGTGGTCAGCGGGGACTACCTGCGCCTGGAGGACCGCTTCGTGCAGCACATGGACAACGTGTTCGACTCCATGATCTGCATCTCCCTGGTGGCCTCCATCTGCAACCTGCTGGCCATCGCGGTGGACCGGTACGTGACCATCTTCTACGCGCTGCGCTACCACAGCATCATGACGGGGCGCAGGGCCCTGGGCCTCATCGCCGGCATCTGGGCCTGCTGCGGCGTCTGCGGCGTGGTGTTCATCGTCTACTCCGAGAGCAAGATGGTCATCGTGTGCCTCATCACCATGTTCTTCGCCATGATGCTGCTCATGGGCACCCTCTACGTGCACATGTTCCTCTTCGCGCGGCTGCACGTGAAGCGCATCGCGGCGCTGCCCCCCGCCGACGGGGCGGCCCCCCAGCAGCACTCGTGCATGAAGGGCGCCGTCACCATCACCCTCCTGCTGGGCGTGTTCATCTTCTGCTGGGCCCCCTTCTTCCTCCACCTGGTCCTCATCATCACCTGCCCCACCAACCCCTACTGCATCTGCTACACTGCCCACTTCAACACCTACCTGGTTCTCATCATGTGCAACTCGGTCATCGACCCGCTCATTTACGCCTTCCGCAGCCTGGAGCTCCGCAACACCTTCAAGGAGATTATCTGTGGATGCGGTGGCCTGAACTTGAGATAGGATGGAAGTCAGGACCCGGAGACTCACCGCCCAGGCCCCCTCGGCTCCACACCCGGCCGCAATGCTTAGAAAGGAAAAGGAACATTGCTGGGAGACAGAAAAGTGTGTCACCGACCATGAGGTTCTTTGGAAAGGGACAGAGAACAGGCTGGAGGGGAGGGCCTGGGGTGGGGCGGCCAGTCTCCAGCGAGGCCCCAGCGTGTGTCCGCCCAGGCCAGGCGCCTGCCTGCCGGCTGCCCACTTCACGGGTCCCCTGGCTGCCTCGTCAGCCGGGCTGGAGGAGCCTGGTGAACAGGAAGGTGGCTCAAGTATCCTGCAAGCAGAGCTGTTCTCAGCTCAGCCCTCCAGCTGCCAGCTACACAGGTAGCTATCTTTGTGCTTATTCTGTGAAAGATTGAGTTCCTAGCCTATTAGCTTATTTACGGTAAAACAACAGTCTCAAGACAGCTATATCTCTGTGGAAGAAGCGATAAGATGCTGCATGCCCTTCTTACCCTCTCATTCATGCCAGCTTCTAAAACAGCAGGGAGCTGTCGCCCGCTTCTACTTCTGCTGCTCTTGTGGTGGTTGCTATTGTTGGGGTTCTGTGCATGAAATCTAAGGTCGCTTTCAAAACCTGTTGGAAAAGAGAAAGTCCTGTGGGTGATCAGACTATAACTGTTGTGTTCTCGTATTTTAAGACCTTGCAATTTCAAGGTATACGTTACTTTTTTAAAAAACAGAAAGATATTCTTATTATTCTTTACTGCTTTTAAAACAAGAGAGGAGCTCGTGGGTGGAAGGATATATATGTATAATTTTTTTTCCAAGAAACTGTTTCATTGTTCTTTGAGAAACTGCAGAACTACCCTGTGGCTTCCTCCAGAGCTCTTTTCTGCTCAGAGTAACTGTGACTCTGTCACACAATGAAGTCAACACTTCATGTTTCCGAAAGAGACCATCTTCTGGCTCATTGTCCCTTTTGCGCCGCATGATGTTAGAGTTGGGTGACACTGTTATTCACATTCGTACCTTGTCAAATAAAGCAATTCCTTCCCGTGAGCAGGGTTAGATTACAGGCCAGCGCTGTGTCTGGCAGGAAGTTGGGAGCATCCGCCAGGTCCTTTCTTGGCCTGGATCCTTTGCATTTGTCACACACACACACACACACACACACACACACACACTCGCACTGCCAGGAATTCATGTATTGTGCTGCATCTTTGGTGTGCCATCATGTGTTTATCTTATGCTGAAATATATCAGGATGGGGGTGTACTTGAATTTCTGCTCATATAAAACCAATCGTTTCTTGTGATTTTGTTTTGTATGTGAAGAATTTCTGCCTGTATAAACAAAGCCTCTTGTTTCTTGTGATGTTTGGAAATAATAAAATGCTTTGTGGCTGCTAAATGGTGTCACACTGTGGTACACCTCCTAGCATCCCCCTGGGTCCTGCCGTAGCCACTGCCTGTTACACTGAAGCCCAGGAACCGTTGCATAAATGGCTCAAATAGCCCCCTTCATCAGACAGCCTTTTCTAGGGCAATGCCTTTTAGCCTAACTACCAAAACCTCCCATTTAGTTTCCAAAAATACCAGGTTTGGGGCTTCTACACCACCATCACTCCTCATTATTTTAATCCAGACACCCAAATAACAAGACTCATCTGCTGCCACTCAGTAAGTCAACATGGAAAAGGGAAAACAAATTGTCTGGAAATTGTATTAACATTTCTTGGAATTATGGTGTGCTTTTTCTGTGTAAACAAGAGGAAAACAACTCACTTTTCTTCTTTTTACATCAGTTCCCACATTATTTCATCTCATGCTATCACCAAACCCCTAACATAGATGCGTCAAGGTGCAGATGAAGAAACTGAGTCCCAGGGTTTTGTGGCTGTGTCCAGCAGGAGTCTTGCCCAGGGGTGGGCCCTAGGACTCTGCAGCTGACTCGGACACACATCAGGATGTGGCCGCTCATTGGGGGACACTTTCTTCTTTCTTTCTGTTTTTCTTCCTTTCATTCTTCTTTTCCCCCTTTGGTACTGGGAACTCAACCCAGGGCCTTCCACTTGCTAGGCAGGTACAGTATTCCGCCTCTGAGCTACACTTCCAGACCTTTTTATTTTTTATTTCAAGACAGGGTCTCACTGAGTTACCCAAACTCGCCTCGAATTTGCAATCCTCCTGCCTCAGCCTCCTGAGTAGCTGAGATTACACCACTGCTCCGGGGTTGAGGACCACATGTCATTGGGGGCTTTTGGAGGTGCCCGATGTGAACTGCTTATCTGCAGACCACGGTGCCGAGCACCTCACGGGCATAGCTGCGTGGACCCTGCAACAGCCCTACAAGGAAGATGCGTCATTGTCCTTAATTTTGCAGAGGAAGCATCTGAGCAAAGACAGGTTGGGGACTTGTGCTTAGGAATTCTGCTGGGTGGGATCCAGATGGCCCTGGGGACATGCGCGGCCCGGGGAGCCCCTGCTGCCTGGTTCCTCCATGCACTGTCCGTATGTTTGCAGCTGAGTCCAGAAAGAGGTTACTGAATTCAGGGGGTCCAGCTTGTCGTGTTAAGCGCTAAAATTTTCCTAGGACTCCAGGTGGCCGGGGTGGGAGGCACGGGAGAGGTAAGTTACAGACCCTCTTCCTGGCATCCGTTTCTCAGGAAACTTCCCTGAAAGTCGGGGCATCCCGGCCTCCTCCACCACCCCGTCTCAGGTGGGCCTGGGGCGCCCACTGGCGGTCAAGTTTGAAAATGCGAATTTCCCTCCGGGGGCCCCCTAGCAGGACTTGGGCTCTGCTGCCAATGGACTTTCCAGCTCTACGCTCCCCACCCGCCGCAACCAAACACATTGAAAATAATTCATTTGGCAAAATAAAAGCACAGCACGATTTTCATCCATTTGCTCAGCGACACTCGCCTCCCACCCTCATCTCCAAGTCCGAGGCGTCAGGCGCCGGTCGGCCGGGTGCACGCTGGTCTTCTGGGGTGGATTTCGGTGCCTTTCGGTGGGGCTGGGAGCTAAAGGAGCCACGGGCCTCCTTGGCCGGAACCCACCTCAGCTCCACGACATCCGTTCTCCGCACAGTGCCCACCGCAGTCTCCGAAAACCAGGAAGCAGAGCAGAGCACACGTCCGCGTCTCCTGTCGCATTCTGAATAAAACCCAGCGGCTCAGCTGGCCACTGCTCAGCTCTCCTGTCCATAGCCCCTCCTCGCTTACCGGACTCCGGTCTGCCGGCCTCAATCCTGCCCCAGGACCTTTGTGTGTTCTGTCTCCTCTGTCTGAAGTCTCTTTCCTGACCTTCCTGGGACTGATGCCTCTGATTACACATTCTCCACCCCAAGTCCCCAGGAAATGACCTCGGTCATTCATGTCATCACTGTTTTATCACAGATCTCTTATTGCGATTATGTATCTTTTGGTTTGTTTGTTTGATTCTCATCAATCTCTCCAACTAGAAAGCAGTGCCAGGTAGATAAAAACAGTCACTAAAAATGGGTTTGATGCATAAGTGACGACTCACACATTTAAATCCGCAGGCATTCCAACCAAGACAATAGAAAACAGAGCGGTCTCCAATGTGGGTGAGAACAGCACCCGGTGTTGAGTTGAGAAAAGCAGTCTGTGGCTTCTGCACCAGCAGATCAGAGGCCGAGTTCAGACACCTGAAACCTCGCAGGTCCATGGGGGATTGTGACCCCCATGACACACCCACCTGAGGGAGGCACCTGCACCAGTAAGCGCTGATCACCCTTAAAGAATACCAGCCCCAACACCTCAGGAGCCGGAAATCCCTCCCTGTCACCCTTCTCATGGGGATGTCATCTACCGTATGTGAACATGGGGGCATGCAGGGGCCGATGTAGATCTAGAAACTGGTAAGAGCTAGATGACAAAATACAGAATTTAAAACAAAAAAACTCCTTCCACAGAAGAACTCAACATTTTGCATCTAGGAACATCTTTATAGGACTGAAATTACTATGATGTTATCCAGTGCTCACTGCATGCAGATACAATCTAAGCACTTAAATATATTAACTCCTTTCATCCTCACCAAACCCCACCAGCTAGGCACTGTGAGCTCTTAGCCCAGAGATAGGGACCTTTGGATCACAGAGGTTAAGTCCTCCACCCAGGCTAGAGAGCAGGTGAGAGGGGATGGTAAGAAAATGGTCACCAGCCCTCTGGGTCACAGCGGACATGCGCCTAATTCACCTTCCTTTAGTGCTCAGAGAGACACAAAACCCACAAGGAAGGACCCCTGAGTCCAGGCTGTAACATCAGAAAGGAAGATTTGGGGGTCCAGACAGAACTGGCTGTGAATCCTCAGGCTAGTCTTTTCACTTCCGGGAGCCTCGACTGCTCTGCTGTAAAATGGGGGTTCCACCTTCTTCCTTCTGGAAGTTTCTGAGGCAGCCTGTTGTTTTTTGGTGTTTTGCACACTGCCTAGGTGACACAAGTCAATGGCTGTCACCATGCCTAGAAAATAGTCAGTCTCAGAAAAGGTGCTGTTGGAGTAAGTGAAACAGCCTGGCAATTGAGGAGGGCAAGCAGCACATGCCAGGGCTTGCATGTTACTAACACAGGTCACTGCCCAGGGCCCTGGCCAAGGTCCGCAGCCCCCACAGATGCCTCTGTCAGGGAACTTACTACACTGTTGACATTTTCTGTTGACGTCTCTCTCTTTTTTTTTTAACCAGGATATGAGCTAAACTAAAAATGGGCAGAGAGACAAGGGCACTAGTCAATGCAACAAATGTAAGCATGGAGCTCTGACAGCAGAGTTTGCAAGCCGAGATGTCTTGATTCCCAGAGTGTCCAGTCTCTGGAGTCAGAGAGACTTGTATTCAAGCCCTGCGTCTCCTATTTGCCCTGTGACGATCACTGAAATTCAACTTTCTCAGCTGTAAAATGAGTCACTAACAAGTACTCTGCAGCTGGGGTTCAAGGCTCTCTTAAAAAGCAAGTAAGAGATGCGGATGTAGCTCAGTGGGGGTAGATCAGTTACTCAGTGTAGTGATTAGATCTTGGGGATGTGATACTCATCAGTAGATTAGTCACTGATGGGTTTACGGCTAAATGTGATTCAGGAGGCGAAGCCTGGTTAGGGGAGTTGAATCACTGGGGGCATGGCCTGGACGGTGTATCCCTCTCTCTCCTCGACCTCTCTCTGCTTCCTGCTTGCCATGCCAGGAGCAAGTCTCCTCTCCCATACCCTGCTGCCAGGCTGCCCTGCCTTGGAACCCACTATGGACTGAAACATCTACAAACCATGAATCCAAATAAACCTTTTCTTCTTTAAGTTGTGGGTTAGGGTATTGTGTCTCAGTGATGAGAGAGCAACTGAGACACCTAGCATGAGTGAGGCCCAGGGTTCAACCCCCACTACCACAAAAAAGAAAGAGTGAGTGAGAGGTGGGGGGTGAGGGGATAAATGGGAAGAACTCAGCATAGTAGCTCAGTCCTCCCAGGATCTAACACTGGTCCTGAGCAAACCCTCAGGTATCTCCCCGTGGTGTCTAAGACCTATCTCAAAGAAGCTACACTCACTTTCAGCTCATTCACCAGGAGAAAGAATCACTAAAGAGAAATCAGAGCGATGCCCCTCTAAGTCTAAGAAGGGCTGCAGGCGAATCTTGTAAGCCAAGTAGGACTCCAGCAGCTGCTATGTTGTGACTTTATCATTAAATCCTCCATTGGTTGGCATAAGGGAGGCTTTGGGACACATCTCTGGCACTGTATTTCTGGACTCATTTGTGCAAATTCATTCAGCTGTATTATTTGTGTGTTTTTACTGAGGTGTCATAAGTACGCAGAACAGTCCTTGCAATTTGTCCTCTCCGCCACGTTGCTCATTCGGTCACAGCAAAATCGTGACTACTTTTCCCAAGAGCAGTCAAAGGAGAGGAGGTGGAGAATGTGGATGAAGTTGTGAGCTCTGCCAGCCAAAGAAACACATTTGCACAAAATACCCCAGAGGTCAGCTCATCTGCACAAACACTGCATGGGTCACTGGCCATCAGTCAGCCCGAGCCCTCACTGCTTCACTTTTAATGGTAAGAGGAAACAGTTCTTGTGTTCCACCCATAGATTCTGTGATGTGTGCGGGATTTTTGAAGAAGTTAGCACATCCTACACGACATCAGAGGGAACACAAGAGCGTTGTCACAGATGGTCCTTAGGGAGAAGTGACCCAAGAGTGGCTTTGAAGGACTCTGTTTATCAGGAAGGAGGAGCTGAAAGGATGGAGGAGCAAAATGGAGGAAGCTCAGAGCTGACATTCAGCAGAGCACAGAGCTCTGGGCTCCAGGGACTCAGGAAGGAGTCCTGTTGTCTTGGGCTCATTGGGTCATCCTCGGGGCTGGCAGCGCCACACTCAGTGCACTCAAATCTCCAAGCCTTGTCCTTGTCCACCGAAGTTGTAGGTTACTGTGGCCTCCACACTACAGCTCAGGTGACACTGTCCCCAGCTCTTCTCCAGCCTCAAGGCAGTGGCTGGCCCACACCTGTCAATGGGGGCAGGTGAAAGCGGCCCTGGGATATCAATACCTGCACTTGACCTACTGGGCCAGTGAGCCCTCCTCCACCCAGGCCTCTGGTTACCCAACTGTATGGGGCGAGGGTGAGGCTAACATCAGAGGAAACAGGCAATGGAAGGGAAGAGACTTCTGTTGCTAGTAGTTGGGTGTCAGGATCCAGCTGGGCGAGAAGCTACTCTCATCCTGGCATTTCTGCTACTAAGCTATTAAATGTTGGTCATTTTTAGCCACCGGTATCTGACAGATACAAAGGCCAATGAACTGTTTCTTCAGAGGCTGAAGTCAGGGTGGAAGGCGCAGAGAGAAACCAGGTGGGGAAAGGAGAGGACACAGGGGCTGTGACGAGCAGAGTGAAGGGCTCCAAGCCCTACAAGACCAGCTCAAATTTGATCTGCTTTGCATGCTGAGCTTACACACCTGCAAGATTAATTAGCTTAAAACAATATAAATGACAAGAAATCCCTAAAGTAGATCATCTAAGGTAAACTCTGATCTGAAGTATTATACGAAGAGTAAAAAAGAGGCCGAGCACCACTGAGATCGTTAATTAAGCAGTGAAACAGAAGGTGGAACCCTGGACAGCGGCACGGCACTGCCTGTGTGCTAAGCCCTCCCCTCCTCTTTGGAGACCACATGGTTACTGGATGGAGCCCTGTCGCACCCCTGAAGTACAGAATGCACTGACACTCTGGCAACCCAGGCTCCCTTAGCTGCCAAAGCGCCAGGGAAAGACCCACTTTTGGGGGTGGAGTCTCCAAAAGCTGGCAAGAAGCTGCAGCTCCGGGGCTGGGGACTGCCAGGCGAAGGCCAGGTGGTCTGCAGTGGGGGAGTGGGTGACCGGTAGGAGAGGCTCATCCAGAGGATGGTGGAGAGGGCAGAGAGAAGGAAGAAGGAGGCACTTTGCATGAGGTGCAAAGAAAACCTTCTTCTCGCCCCCCACAAAATGTTCAGTGAGATGATGGGAGTTACCAGTGCCTAGCGTGATGACTTACCCTTTGGGGAAACTACAAGTGCTGAGTTCAACTCCAAACTTGGAGCACAAAACACACCAGGGTCCCCAGAGTGAGAGGAAGAGGTTCAGTTATTTATACCCATCTCTCTTCCTCTTCCGGTGAACCACCCACACTGGGAATGGGATGAAGAGGGGTTCCACCCTGCACCCGGCAGGGATGTGGTCCAGCAAAGCACTCAGAACTTATCTGAGGACGGAGCTCGTGAATGAACGGGGACAACTGGCAACGTCACATTCAATACATTCAAGCAGACTAACGATGGAACACGGTGCCCACCATTCAGGGCTGGTCAAGACCTGAATTCCATGTGGGGCCCCACCCTCACTGCGTCCCTCAGAAGGAGATGGTTTATTTCAGCTCCTTCACAAAGGAAATCAAGCGTGATGCCAGCACTGAGGTCGAGCACTGTTGAGAAGTTCATGGAGGTCATCCAGGAAGGCTCCTTGGCTTATAGCAGTGCCAGACACCACTGACATGACCCCTATTGTTAATATCACCCAGAAATCCAGTTCTTATTCCCAGGCTTCTCCAACAGGAATGTGTACCACATGTCCTAGGGATCTTGTTGAGGGCAAGATCTGATTCACGGAGGTTAGGATTTAAATGCCAAGTGTGCCCCAAAGACTCGTACACTGGGAACTCGATCTCCAGCAGCAATGTCCAGAGGCGGGGCTTGTTGAGGGCCACGCCTGGACCGTGAGACCATTGATTACCTCCATTACCCACTGAGGAGCTGAAAGCTGAGTGTGCCCAGCTGGCAGAGCCCACCCACAAGGGCTGTCCCTCACGGGCTGTGCTCTACCTCCAGCCCCTCCTGCTCGCTCTGGCTCTCTGTCCTAGCTGCCTCGAGGTGAGCGGCTGTCCCCTGCCATGACATTTCTGCCTTGGAGCCCAGCCATGGACCAAAACCTCTGAACCTGTGAGCCAAAATAAGCCTCTCCCCCTTTACGCTGTAAATGCAGGTGTTCCATCCCACAACGGGAAGCTGATTAATGCAACAAGGCTGGATGGGGCCTGGCACTCTGCATCTCCAGCAGGCACTGAGTTGCTGCTGATGGTGCTGGCCTGAGAACCCACTAGGCATAGCACGGCCTCCTGCAGCTGAGATGTAGGCACAGGACAAGAGGATTTTCCACACCGGAAGGTCAGAACCAACCTAGCTTCCTCACAAGCAATTGTATCAGCTCAATCTCATGAGTCCAAAGGAAAAGGCTGGGGAAATCCAAACAGATCCTAATTGAAATCTTCTTGAGTTTTCCTTCTTAAGGAATCATTTTTCATTCTTCTCCCCCTTTTTGGCAACATCTGCACAGAGCACCCACTGGTAGGAATGAAATGAAGCAAACAAGGAGCTATCGGCATCCCAGAAGGGGGTGTGAATCACCACAGGTCCACGCTGACTCACTCCTGCTGGCCTGGTTTAGCAAGTCCAGCCAGAAGAGCTCAGAAAGAGTGAAAACGAGCTGTTAAGCAAGCAAAGCATAGAGCAGGTGAAGAGGGTGAGGCAGGGCTCTGAGAGGCACTATTGCAGGTTCTGGGGGGGACAAAACCACTCAGAAAAGGGGCCCTCAAATGCAGAGGCACCTGAAAAGCTGGAAAAACAGATTCCCGGTGCTGTCCCTCTCCCCAGAGTATAGGACTGGACTGGCAGGAAGTGCTCAAGCTCCCTCAGGAAACTTGGGACATTTGATAGCATGGAGTCGGGATCGGACACTGTCATTGCAGGGCGCTGCCCACCCCTCAGACCCCAAAGTTTCCCATCTGTGCAGCAGGACTCCAAACTGCCTTCAGGAGACCAGTCCTTGTGCATGCTGTGCCTTTCGGTGGGGCTGGGAGCTAAAGGAGCCACGGGCCTCCTTGGCCGGAACCCACCTCAGCTCCACGACATCCGTTCTCCGCACAGTGCCCACCGCAGTCTCCGAAAACCAGGAAGCAGAGCAGAGCACACGTCCGCGTCTCCTGTCGCATTCTGAATAAAACCCAGCGGCTCAGCTGGCCACTGCTCAGCTCTCCTGTCCATAGCCCCTCCTCGCTTACCAGACTCCGGTCTGCCAGCCTCACTCCTGCCCCAGGACATTTGTGTGTTCAAAACTGACTTGATTTTGTGTGACTCCTTCTCCAAGACAGGCCCAGAAAGGGAAATTTGCTAGAGACAGAAAGTAGATCGGTGGATGCCTGGGGCTGGGGTGGGGTGAAGATTAATGGTCAGCAGGCCCAAGGGACCTTATGGGACAAGAGAATGTCCTAAACTAGAATGGAGCCAAAAGCAGCACAACTCAATGTAATTACTGATCGCACACTTGAAACAAGTGAATTTTATGACAGTAAAGTATATCTCAACACAGTTCGTTGAAAAGGCCTTTCCCTTTTAGAGGAAAGACAGAAGAAGCAGAGGAGTGAGATGATCCACTGCCCCAGAATCCAACAGTCCACATCCCAGCCACCCCGGCACTGGTGCTTGGATTGGTATCAGTGCTCAGTGCTGCTTAGATCTGTCTCCAAGGACAAACAGATGCAAGCTCTTTGAGATCTGGATTGACCCATGTGGGAAACCCACTTGCAGACAGCACACCTCAGCCCTTGCAGCTCAGACCCCAGTGCACTGTGGGACAGGCCCTGTAAACATGCTCAACCTCCAGAGTCCCTGGCCCCTGACCTCCCAAGCTTACTTCCCTTTTCAGCAGGTTACCAGTTGCTACTCCCAGTCCCATGTCAGATCCAACCACGGGCTTATTTCACTGGTCTCCTCTGTAGGTTGCTAGGTAAACTAGAGTGTTCAGTTAAATCTGAATTGCAGATAAGCCACCTATCATTTTTCTGTAAATATAAACCAAATATTATACAGGACATATTCATACTAAAAGCATCTCCATTTTTGCCCGGCATAGTGGGGCAAACCTGCAGTCCAGCTACTTTGGAAGTTGAGAAAGAGGATCATGAGTTTAAGGCTTGGGTAACTTAGTCCCTGTCTCAAAATAGCAAAAGGACTTGGTATTTAGCTCAGTGGAATAGCTGTCACAGCACAAAGACCTGGGTTCAATTCCCAGTATTTCCAAAATTATTATTCTTTTTTCTGGCAACTCTACAAAGGAAATGAATAAAGCGATTTGAACAAAATACAGTTTTATTTCCTGAATCTCACAAATCTACCCCCACAGTGCTTTTTATTTCCTGGAACTCTTTCTCTTCCCTGCCCCTGGTTCTTAATAGAAACTCCAACCCCCAAATCCTGGTAGGACTTCCTATCTGAAAATCTCAAGGAGGAGCCATTGTGTTACCAAGGTTTCCCTTCTAGAAGACTCTTGAGCTGCTGCTGCTGGTGCTTTCCACAAGCTCTGCATTTCAACAGTAGGAACAGCCCTGACCACCCAGCAAAGACAAAATTTGTTCTTTCTACCTTGATCAAGGGACACCACCTCCCCTTCCAGTATAGTGAAGGGAAATGCAAAGAACAAAGAGCATCTGTCTGGAGGGTGTTTTGTTTTGTTGCTGGAAACAATTTTTAAAATGTACTCCATCTTTGCTCCAAAAGTACCTATTAGGATGGGATGGCCCCTTTCTCAGAAGACCTAAAAACTCCACCAAACACTCTTAGACCTGATAAACAAATTCAGCAGAATGGCAGGATACAAAATCAACACATAAAAATCAACAGCTTTCCAATTTGTCAATAGTAAACCCTCTGAGAAAGAACAAAAACAATTCCATTCACAATAGCCCCAAAAAGAAATTAAATATCTAGTAACCAACCTGATTAAGGAGGTAAAAGACCACTACGATATAGAACACTTAAGAAATTGAAGAAGAAAGACAGAAAATGGAAAGACCTCCATTGTTCATTTATCAGCAGAACTAATATTGTTAAAATGTCCATATTACCAAAGCAATCTACAGACCCAATATGATCTCTATTAAAATGCCATCATGGCTGATGTCCAGAGGTCCCCTCAAAGCCTCACGAGGACATAGGAGGGGCTTTTCAGAGGTGGCTGGATCTAGAGCGTGTGAGGCTGGGATCAAGGGTGTGTGATTGTTAAATTGGTCCACTGATTGGTTTGGCATAGCTCTGGAGGTGAATAATAGGAAGGCCCACCCTGGGTGTGAGTGCTACCTAAGGCAGGAGACCTGGATAGAATATAAGGGACAGAAAGAGGCCTGCTGTGGTTGCTCATCACTTGCTGCTTGCTGCTTTCTGCCTGCCATGGACTGTTTCTCCTCTGCCACGCCACCCTGCCTTGGAGCCAGCCAACTTTGGGCTGAAACCTCTGCAAACTGGGACCCAAATAAACCTTTCCTCCTTTAGCTGTGGGTGTCGGGTAATTTATCTCAACAATGAGAGAAAAATAACTAAGATAAATACCAACAACATTCTTCACAGAACCAGAAAAAACAATTCTAAAATTCATATAGGAACACAAAAGACCCAGAATAGCCAAAGCAATCCTAAACAACAAGAGCAAGGCTGGAGGCAACACAATACCCAATGTCAAATTAGCCTACAGAGCCATAGTAATAAATATAGTAATAAACATGGTACTGGCACAAAAACAGACGTGTAGCCCAATGGAATAGAACAGAAGACACAGAAACAAACCCCAGCACCTAAGGCCATCTGATCTTTGACAAAGGGACCAAAAACACACACTGGAGAAAAGATAGCCTGTTTAACGAATGGCACTGGGAAAACTGGATATCCACTTGTAGAACATTATGACTAGATCTATCTATCTCTCCTCTCTCTCTCTCTCGCTCTCTCTCTCTCTCTCTCCCTCTCTCTCTCTCTCTCCTTTCTCCCCCTCCCTGTAATAAAGTCAAATAAAAATGGACCAAAGATCTAGATTTAAGACCAGAAATTTTGAAACTGCTAGAAAAAAACCTAGGTTAACCACTTGAAGCCAGAGACACTGATAAAGACTTCCTGAATAAAATCCCATTGGCACAGAAAATGGTATCAAAAATCAACAGGGCCAGGGATTTAGCTCACCAGCACTGCACCTCCCTTGCAAGCACAAGGTCCTGAGTTTGATCCCCAGTAACAAAAAATATCAACAAACAAGATTACATCAAACTAAAAAGCTTTGCACAGCAAAAGAAGTAAGAGTGAAGAGGCAAACTACAGAATGGGAGTAAATTCTTGCTAAATATTCTTCTGATAGAGGATTAATGTCTAGAATACATAAAGAACTAAAAAATTAATTTAAAAACTTAAACAGCTCCATCAATAAGTGGAAAAATGAATTGAATAAACACTTCTCAAAAGAAGAAGTAGAAATGGCCAATACGTATGTGAAAAAAAATGGTCAACATCTTTAGCCACTAGGGAAATGTGAATCAAAACTACACTAAGAGGGCCGGAGATTTAGCTCAGTGTTTCCGGCGCCTGCCTCTCAAGCTTAAGGTCCCGAGTTCAAACCCCGGTACCAAAAGCAAAAAAAAAACACTACACTATGATTCTGTCTTACAGCAGGCAGAACCGCTATCATTAAGAGCACAAAAAATGATGAATGCTGGTGAGGATGTGGGGAGAGAAAAACACTTCTACATTGTTGGTGGGAATGCAAACTAGTACAACCACTGTGAAACTCAGTATGAATAATTCCCAAAAAACTACACTCCCAGGTGTACTACACTCTGTAGAGATACACACACATCCATGTGTATGGCAGTTCAATTCACAGGAGTGAAGCTGTGGAAACATCCTACAGGCCCATTACCAAATGAACAGATAAAGAAAATGTGACATATATACACCATGGAATGCTACTCAGAGGAAGGAAAAACAAACTCATATCATTTGCAAGACAATGGATGGAACTGATGACCACAATATTAAGCAAATTAAGCTAGACTCACTCAGAAAGTTAAACATCTCATATTTTCTCTCAGATGAGCAATCTAAAAATATACAAGGGGTAACTAAAAAATACGTTGAGTACTTAAATTTTTTAAAACTTAGATTAAAAAGCACACTACCAAGAATGATGGGATAAGTGTAAGGGGGTATACTCTGAGAATTTTGAGGGGGATTCATAGCAATGTACCTGTTACCATAATAAATTTTTTAATTTAAACATTCACCACGTTTTATTATCTCCCCTCATTGATCGACTGCTCATGGCAATTTCTGTCAAATAAAAAAAAATCTACTTCATTCACCAGATCTGGCATCATGTGACTTCTGTGTCTTCCTCAAAGTCAAAATGACCGTGAAAGGTAAATGTTTTGAATGAATTCAGGAACCAAGGCAGCCAGGATAGCACAACTAAAAACACTCATGAAAGAGAACTTCCAGAGCTGCTTCAGAAAGTGGCAAGAACCATGGGATGAGCTCGTTCGAAATAAGGGGAAGTTTTCTGGGATTTTTTTTTTCTTTTTCTTTAATTCATTTTATTTTTTACATTAAAAGGTCAGTAAAAGTTGGATAAAGTAAAGTGATTTTAAGCAGTAAATCAATCTTATCAACAGAGCACAGGGCTAGCCAAAACCACAAGGCAGCCTGCTTTGGAATATTTACATGAAAACAAATTAAACCTTGCAGGAGAACTTCACCCACCCTTACAAAGTCTTTCTGTGACCCTAGCACATAGGAGGCTAAAGCAAAACAAAAACCAAGAAAAAACAAATCATTTTCAATATATTCACATATACATTAAAATATAATACAGATCGTCAGGGTCAAGGGTCTTGGGAGGGGACGCGTATGGTTCTGTGCACTGACAGCATCGCCAAGGAGAAGACCCAGGTGGAAAGTGGAGTCGAGCCAGGCTTGGCCAGGCTCTTCCCTGGGCCATTGCCTCTGATGACCTCTAACCACAGCCCAACTGCTCAAAACTAGGGGGCATCTGCAGATGGAGCTCATTTTGTGGCTTTCGGGTGACACCTGCAAGCTTGAGTCCCCAGGGTGACATGTCATCAGTCACACAGCCCGACAGTGGGTGGGGGCGGGACACAGGCCCACAGAATTTCTTCTCCCAGTCTGGCCTGTCTGATCAGCCATCTTCCCACCCTGGCCCCACTGGTCACTCTGACTCCGTGTCCTCTTTGAGTTTGTAAACAGCCCCAAACTTCTGCATGTACTTCTTTATGTACTCCTTGGTTTTGTGTTTCACATTCTCATGCCACTCCAGGTCCTCAGGTTCTTAACAGTACTTCAGCTCCTTGTTCATAACACCATGAGTCAGCTTTCCAGCTAAGTGTTGAAATCATCAGTTGTGGTGATTCTGCCTACTTTGCAGTCAGGTGTCCAGTAAGGGTTCAGGCACTGGACGATGAACTGAGACATCTCTTTTCTGAATACTTCTTTGCTTTTCTTAGCCAGCTCACTGGAAGTGTCTTCTTCCTCTGTCTTGGGCTTTTTTGATGTCTTCATGGGGTTTTCATCATATGTTGGCATTCTCAGATCTATCTCAGCTTCATACTCAAGACTGGCATCATCTCCTGGGCTTTCCAAGTAGGCGGATCCCACTGAGTCTGCCTTGTGATCACATGGCAGTAATAAATCTTCCCTTCTGGATCTCGGGCTGTCCTCCAGTTGGGAAGTAAGACAATGGTTTTTGGTTTGGGAAGATGGGGGTGGCAGATCGAGTAGATTATTTGTCACAACCATCTCCAGTGGCTGTAAAGGTTGTGGCTGCCCTGGAGTAACAAGTGTGGTTACGGCTGCAGTTGGCTGTATCACCACTGCTTGTGGGTGAGCTGTGAAAATTTGCTGTCCCTGGATATACTGAAGAATTGCCTGGGCATAAATCTGTACAATTGGTGGAGTTGTCTGTGAATAAGGAGATGTCACACCATAAACACTTGGACATGTCTGTCCTTGATAATATATGGTTGCTTGAGATTGTGCAGGAGAGTACTGCTGCTGTACACTGACAGATTGTTGGTTTGAATCCCAAACACTGTAATTCTGTCCCTGGACTGGGCCTGGGCTTGGTACCAGCATGACAGCAATGCTGGAGTCTCAGTGTACCACACCATCACTTTGGGCCACATACTGTGAACTGGACACTTCCACAAGGGCTACCACATGTGGCACCACTGGCACTGGTGGAGGGGTGGCAAGGGGTCCTGTAGAACGTCCCACCAAGGGCTGAGCATGATCGCAAGGAGCAGGAGAACACACAGGGTCCATGCTGGGAGTGGGCAGGAGCACTTTTCCAGCATTTGGGTTGCTGGGGTCCACGTAGGCCTGCATGGGATAGCCTGGTGGGTAGCCTGCAAAGGGGTGATGGGGGGGCATTATAGCCCAGAGAGTCATAGGGCAGTGGTGATGTCATTTTCAGATTCTGCAGCTGCTGCTGCTGCTGTTTCTGAGCCTCCCACTGAGCCACTTCTTGCTCAAACAACTTTCGGCGTTCCTCTGTAGAGAGTTTATTGCGGTCTTTAATTCGTACTTTCTTTTTAGAAGTTGGTGTGTCATACCTGTCATCTGACCTTTTTGTTCCCCTCTCATAGGCAGAAGAAGGTGGTGAGAGTGAGTCCCTTCGTTTCCTCTTCTCTTCACTCTGAGTCTGCTTATCTGGATCTCTCTCTCTCTCTTGACCTGTTAGGAGTCTTTGGGGCAGCTGTTTGATCTCTGAGTCCAACAGCATCTCTTCCTCGCTCAGTTACTGCACTCTCCTTTTCAGTTTGCCTTTTCTTTGGAATTCGATACACCTCCTTTAGGTCTTTCCAACTGTCCAGTAGCTTGGTGGCCAAATCACTCATATCCACTGTTTTATCTGGCTGTTCTTGGCTCCTCTCACTCTCCACATCAGACACGCCCTCCTCTTCATCCTGGGATGGTGTTTCCTCAGCAATGGGTTCTTCCAGCTTGTTGCCACTGCTCCCTTTGGGCTCCATCTCACGTCAGCTTCGGTTCCAACCTTCGTAGTTTACTGGCCTCCATAGTGGTTTCACTCTCAACTTTGGATTCAGGCAGCTCTTCAGGGAATGGCTGTCATGACTGCATCTCTTCCTCTTCCTCCACAGTGACATTTTCTAACTGATCAAGGTCCTCTTTGCCACCCTTGCCCTCCAGCTCACTGGCTGCATCAGAGATTGCACCATCCATGCTATTTTCACTTATAATTTTAAGCCTGCAAAACATGAGCTTCTTGGGAGTGTCTGTGTCAGCCTCCGGGCTCAGCTTGGTAGAAGGATCAGGTGTACTGAGGGGGGGTGTGCACGTGATGTATTTTCACTGGAATTCCCATCTTCTCCACTCAACCAAGGAGCGGTGGTCTTGGTCTGAGACCAATGCTGAGTAATTGGAAGTACTGTGCTTTCCTCCAAAATATCTTCAGTAGAAATGGGTAAGTCCTCCAAGGTCTTCATGATCTCTTCCTGAAGCTTCTGGTTACCTTGCCAACCATCACCAAGCTCTGCCATCCAGATCCATAACAAAGACAGCCTATGTCATTCCAGAAAGGACTTCTGACAGGATTGTGAGTGTGTATTCTAAATAAGCTTGAGACAGGTAAGTTTCTGCTCCAAAGTTTCAGTTCAAATCATTAACTAGGATAAACTGAGGACGTGGATTTTATCAGAAAGACCTTCATCATTTTCCATCAGTGCTTTTAGCTCTCCATCTACTGAATCCTTCTTATGAGAGTGTTCCCTTTTCATTTTCCCTCCAGCGGCTCTGATACTGACTGTTTTCTCCTTCCAGGTAACCCTGGCAATTAGCTGACCCGCAGAAACATTTTTGAGCTTCTTTTCCGTATCTTTGAAACTGATAGTCAAATGTTAACTCTGAGCCTGAAGGAACCAGTTTGGTAGTTAAAACAACAACAACAACAACTCTCAGTTGTCCATTCACAGTCCATTTTTGGGTTCACAGTTTGGTTCACAGCTGTGATTCACAAAACGAGAGCAGTTTCCTTTCTGAGTGGCATCTATTATCTCATCGTTCTTCGGGGCCACGAAATAGTAATGGATGTTTTTGTTTCATACATACTCCTTCACCCGAGCTTTAAACTCTTTATGATCAAGTACCTCTCCACAATATTCCAGGACAAAGGTGTTCAAAGGAAGATCTTTGGCAGCTCTTAAGCCCCACCCTTTCTTTTCTGTAAGAATGACTTCCACATCTCCGTGCTGTTTTCTCTGAAACTGTCTATTGGAGCAGTAATCCCCATTTGGACACTGAGAAGAACATTCTATCATGAGGAGATGATTCAGACAATCTTCCCCACATGCTGTTTCATCTTGAGCTCTTTCATCTTTGGAAAGAGGTGTACACTCACATTGCATTCACTTAATGTCCCGGTGGGATTTATTCTTCTTTCTTTTTTGTTAAATAAACATTTTCTTCAATAAGATCAAAGTAACAAGGCATCTTCCCCTGCTTGGCACATTCCTTCCATCGCTGTGGGTCTCTGAAGTCATCCATGACACAGGAAGACCCAATCAGCTCTGAACCCAGGGCACTGATGTCACTCCCTGCTCTGTATCCACTCTAACTTTCTTTCTATCTGGAAGCTCACCATCACTTTCAGAATCACTTTCCAATTCCTGCCTCCTTTTTGTAGGAGGCCCTCGATCTTTAATATCACTGTTTTCTAAGTTTTTTTGAAAAATCTTTTCTTTCATTTACAGCTAAAGAGTCCCTAATGGATTTGCTGCTTATTTCAGGTGTTTGCACCAACCCCTTGTCCTTCTGAAGGGACAGAAGAAACTTAGTAGACTGGCTTAAAAAGTGAGATTCAGCCCGTCGATCCCAATTCTCTTCCTCTTCACGATCATCTGTTAGGGAATCTGGAACCTGCCCTTGAATTTGGTCATAAGCGACCCCAGATCCAGGAGGTCTCCCTGCTGATCTTGGATCTCAGTAGCCATTGCCTTGCCAGTAATTATGGTTCCCACCATATTGTTCTGCATTTTGCTGATACCTGTGTGCACCACAGACTCCATAACTGCTGTCAGGTTGTTGATATGTGGTAGTGGGCTTTTCTTGTTGAGAGAAGTTCCACCCTAGGTTTCTGAGCTCTTCTGATGAGTGCAAGCCATCCATGCATGAGATATCACAAGAAGAAGAAGAATTCAACTCTGTTTTTCCAAGTCTACTATCTGGCCTGTTAGGGGAAGTGGTGGGCTGCAGAGACTTACTTGGGATAGCTTCAGAATCATCAGAAGCATAAACTGGTAGCTCTTCTTGTTGCCTAGATGTTTTGTCTTTTGTTATTTCTTCTGAATTTGAGTGACCCGGAAGGTCACATTTCACATCTGTATGACTTGCACTATCAACACCATCACTCTGCGAGTGGGCAGTCTCAGGCAGGTGGTTATCTACTTGTTTTCTGCTGGATTGTATAAAAGAAATTTCTGGATTCTCCTCTGTGCCTTTATGAAAAAAGAACTTTTCCGTTTGAGGACAGCCTTCACTTGCTATATTCTCAAATTTTTCCTCATATGAATGTCTCCTTGACTCTAATCTCTCATTTTCCCAATGGTCAGAATAATGTTTATAACTTTGACTGCTCCAGGAAGAACATGGACTTGTTTCTTCCATAGGCAAAGTAGAATTCTTTGGCACAACCACAACAGATTGGAGACGGTTTCTTGGAATACTGCTGTCATCAGAACCTGTATCTTCTGAATCACTTTCACCACTTGAACTTTCAGAGGAACCAGAATAATCTTCATGGACAGTAGACACAATTTCAGGGGCATGACTACTACTATCACATTTTAAGGTGTAAGTTACACCATCGTCTTCCATAGTTAAATTCAAATCACAAGAAGAAAGTACAACTTCTGAGTCATTAGCTATATGCGCATGCCTCCTTACTCCTTCTTCATCTAAAGAGATTTCTGGTCTTCCTCTTCTATCAGGCAATATGGAATTCCCTTCTTCTTGAGCCTCTTGCAAACATTTCCCAGAGAGCTCATTATTATGCCTGTTTTCCCAAGAAGCAAATGCCTTTCCTGAATTAGAAAAGCCACTACCTACGTCTACTATTTTTTCTTTCCCTGTATGCTTTAAAACCTCTGTGCTCTTTTTACTCTTCAGCACTCCATCCAGAACTGGAGATGTGTTCTCACCACATGGCAAGAGTCAAACTGTCCACTTCTATTCCTGGTGGAAGACTCTGAAGAGATGAACCAATACTTGAACTCCCAATAGGTTCATATAAATCATCCAAATGATTAACAGAAGCTGAACTAGTGCTACCAACACTCTGTTTATATTCTTCACATGTAAATTTTGAGTGCTGATCTGTCAGATTTCTCTTATCACATACAACTGCTTTTGATTCCAAATGTACATTATTAAAGCTATTTGAAGAAATCTTCATAACTGAAGGCTTAATATTTTCAGCTTCAGAATAACACAAAGAAGGGTTACTCCCATTTGCAGTACAATATCTATCTGAATCTTTGGTTTTGCAGCAAGAAACTCTCATATCAACTGGTTCTTTTACTGTTTTAGAATAATCTGTAGTCATAACTGGCAAAGACATGATGTTATCATTGCATGGTGACACCAAAGGTTCTGTTTCTTTAAATGGACTTTGTGACTTACTATGCTGCATACAAGTGTCCGCCAAGTCTTTTTCCTTGCACCTACTAATATTCTGAAATCCATTTGATGAAGACATGCATGCTTTGACCAAAGGAGATACCTCTGATCCAGTCACACTATCATCAGATGTCATCAAAACAGCATCAGTTTTATAAGTGCAAAATGTTGTCACATCAGATTCTGCCCCAGGCAATCTGTTTATATTTAATGCAATGGGACAAAAGTTTCTTAATTTATCATTCTTCACTTTAGATAAAGAGTCCAATTCTTTAATACTATCATGGCTATCACATCCTATAAATTCTGACTTAAAACATAGGTGATTCATCTAGCTTTTTTAAAGTAGGTGAATCATTTAACCAATTTGATGGAGGTGGAGACCCAGTCTTTTCTCTTTCAGGAATTTTACTAACTGTTCTGAATTCACTACCTTTTGAACAAGGAGTCTCTAAACTAGAAAAATGAGACTGTTTGCTTTCCTCATTTAATTCTGTACAACAGAAATAATTTTTAAATTTGTCAAACTTGGGTATAGACTTTGAAAGGACAGATTTGTAACGGGAAGCACTATAATCATGTTTGGAATATGAGGACCCCCATCGGAATCCCAGGTCACTAGGAGGACAACAACATCTTTTTATTGCTTCATATTCTGAAGTCCTTTTGGATTCTCTCTCTACTATGGAAGAATACTTTCCTCTTCTCTCTATCTCTAAGTAAGAGGTCTCAGTTTTGCAGTCCCGATCAGATTTAGAATAGGATGATGTTCTCAGGTCTCTGTAAGAGGAGGAATGAGATGAGGTGCGCCTTGAGTATGTCATCTCATATTCATCTTCAGAGTCAGAACTCTCTCATCCCCTGTTATCTATACATGGCCGAGAATAGCGTGTCCTCTCCATAAGGAGAACTACTATGGTAGTGTCGATCAGAGTCATAATAATGAGATCTTTCTGACCGGGAATAGGATAGACTAGCGCCAGACCCTCTGTCAGATCTGGAACAAGACCTACTCCGCCTTCGCTCTCTTTCTGATCTACATCGGGAAGATACATACCGAGTATCTCTTTCAAGTTTTGAGTAGCTAAAATATTTATCTTCTCTGTTTTAGACCTTGAAGATTTTCCTAAATCTTTACTTTTTAAAGGTGCTGAGCTCTTTTTTGTTTCTTTCCTTTTCAATGTTTGCTGAAATTTTTAAATCATGTGATCTTTGACTGGAGGAAGTCCATACAGAATCTTCATCAGATTCTGAGCCAAAAAATGAGCCTTCAAATTGTGAATATTTCTTCTTAGAAACTGGTTTTTTAGAGCTCAGACTAATCTTAGAACTATCTGGAATTTCTTCTTCCTTCCCAATACGGGAATCTTCTTTTTGTGAGGGACCATCTACTGGATCATTCAGATTGTGAGTTTTGTGTTCTTCTGAACTGTTAGATATAATGTCCTGCTTAGTAGCCACTTCTAAAGACTTTTACAAGTGTAACTGGCGGTTCTTTCAGAGTTCTAACTGCTACATCTACTGGTAAGGCTAGTGGTGCGGTCACAAGAACAGTTACTGGTGTGTGTGGCGAGGCCACTGCCCCTGTTATTGGTGCTGGTGATGAGGGTGCTGTGGCTTGGGGAGCTGGAAGAGGTGGAGGTGGAGAGAAGGCGGTGAGTCTATAGTTGTTGATTCTGCTGTAACTGCTGGTAACTGTACTGGGGGAGGAGATGGAGATGCTACTGCTGAGGTAGTAGCCAGCAGCAGCCTGGAAGTTACATGAAGCAGATGTTTTTTAAAATGAATTTTGCCCAATTCCACTCTTGATTTTGGTGGGGGAAATTCTTCTGTAGTAGCTAAGGTATCTCCAATGTCCGCTTTAATTTTAGGAGTTGAATCCACTTGAGATAAAGCAGGGGAGTTGGAGTATCATTTTATTTTTCATTGCCAAGTGCAGTAAGAAACCTATTCTGCCAAGTTTTTTTGTAAGGCTGAAGCTGAATGACACCTTCTGTCGTCCTTGTTCCTCCAAATTAACTTTTGTCTTGGGGCCTTTGGGCAAAAATCGACTAGAGGCGACACCTTTGAGCACTGGTCCTTTGATGAAACCTGTTTTCTGCACACTTTCAGTCTTTGCCTCATTTTCTTCTTCTCTCATAAGTATTTATGCCATCTTTCTTGCCACTTTGTGAAGCAGTTCTGGAAGTCCTCTTTCGTGAGAGCCTTCATTTGTGCTGTCATGGCTGCCTCCATGTCTCGCAGTCGGGTGCTCAGCTCCTAGAAATCCCCCATCTTCGGAGGCGGCTGCTGTGGCGGCAGCTGCTTCATCGGCCTCGGCCTCGGCTGAGGGGCGCGACTCGAGCCCCGTCCAGCCGCAGGGCGCCGCCCGCCGCCGCTCTCCTGACACCTAAGGGGAAGTTTTTTGAGGAGGATTGATACCAACGTGTCTCTTACTGCAATAAGTTTTTTAAAAATTTAAACACTAACTGTATGTTTGGATCACACTGTGTATTGAGATGAAAATAATCAAAATATAAGAATGTACCAATATCCTTCTTCTGTATTACTAATAGGCACTAATAAAAAAATGAATATTTGCAGTTTTCTTAAAGTACCTGTTTGTACTTCATTTTGTGCTTATTAAAATCCTCTCTATACTCTAGGAGGTATAAGCTGTTATCTCTTTTTACAGATGAGAAAACTGAGGCACGGGGTGGTTAGGTAACTGGCCAAAGACAGGAAACCAGTGAGTGGTGACATTCTTAGGACCACAAGTTCGAAGAATAAAGCCCTGATTTCCTGAAGACTGTCCCAGGAAGCTGATGCTCGTCATCTCTAGCACAGAAGTTGGGGTGTGAAGTCCGTTTGGGAGGTGCTGACTCTGAGTGACCTTGAGAAACGGCTTCCCTTCTCTGTGCCTCAGTTTCCCCTCTGTAAAATGAAGATAATTATGGTACCTGCACTACTGGATTGTTGTGAGGATCAAAAAGAACAATGTGACTCTTAGCACAGGGCCTGGCACATACGAGACACCAAAGAAGTGACACTATATTTAAGAAAATGGGGTTTATATCAATAAAGAGCAGACTCGGCTGCAGCTCCAGGCTTCATCGCTCCTGATAAAATCACAGGATGGAATCACACAAACTCCAAGGCCCATCATGGGAGAGCCGTGCTCAAGTCGTCATGAGAAATGCCCAGTTCGGTATCAGAGGGTAATGGGTGGGGTTCCCCGCCCCTCCCATGGCTGGAGAGTGACTGGGCGAGAGAAGGGATGCCAGGATACTCTGCTTCCAAGTGCCGACCCCAGAATCCCCCCCACACACCTGACCCCAGGTTTCCACACTGACTGCAGAATAGCCCCGAAAAGCTGGCAGATTTACTTACTACCTGCTGCACCTTGGGTCTGACAGAGGGCTTCAGTACCAAAACCCTGGCGTCTGGTGACTGCAAAGCCCCTCCCCAGGGACTTGGGCTTCTGTGAACACCATTAGGAGGTAACACATGGATCTTGTTTTTCATGAATTTTCATCAATGTGATACATGTGCTTTATCCTCTGACGACCTGGGTATAACTGAAATACAGGGACAGAATTTTCACTTTCATCTTGAATGGTGCAATACATTTATCTGTCATGAGCCCGGAAGCCTCTATAAGGAAAGGCTTGGTGGATTGCTCATCAATTGGAGACTGGATAAAGAAGATATGGTTGTTTTTGGTGGGTTTTTTTGGTACCGGAGATCAAACTCAGGACCTTGTGCTTGCGAGGCAGGCACCAGAACCACTGAGCTAAATCCCCGGCCAAGATGTGGTTTTTTTATAAAATGGAGTACTACTCAGCCATAAAGAATGAGAAACTAGAGACATTTATAGCTAAGTGGTTGCACATTGAGGCAATACTCTTAAGTGAAATAAATAGGACACACGTGTAAATACCAAATAGTTTCTCTGGTGTGAAAAACTAAAAGTGTAAATAAGAATCAAAATGTATAATTGATACTGTGAAATAGGAAGAAAATGTTTAAAGGAATAGGGGAAGTGGGAGGGAAAGGGGAAAGGAAAGAAGGGAAGAGGACAAATATAAGAAAAGAAAAAAATGGAAACAAAGTGTTTGTAAATAGGGAGGGGTGGAGGGGGTGAAGGGAGGGCAGGGGAATGGGGAACAAATAAGAACCAAGATGGATTATGTAAAGGTACAAGATCTCAATGATGAATGTAACTGTATTTGTAGACCTAAAATGTACTGATAAACTACATGGAAAAAAATAAAAAAGAAAGGCTTGGTGGTCTGCTAGGTGAAACAGCATTCCCCCAAGATTCATGTCCACTCAGAACCTCAGGATACGACTTTGTTTGGAAAGGGGTCTTTACAGCTCTAGTTATGTTAAGGATCTCAAACGAACTCATCTTGGGTAGGGGTGAGCCCTAAATCCAATGACCAAGGGCTTATGAGAGAGAGGAGAGCCAGAGTTGCACAGTCCTGTGGGGAAAGGCAGAGCCAGATACTGGAGCGATTCAGCCAGTGGCGAGGGGACTCTGAGGATTGCTGTCCACACTGGGGGCTGGGACAGGCAAGGACCCTCGCCTTGCAGATGCAGCCCTGCCGACCCCGTAATTCGGACTTCTGGCCTCTAGAATGTTTCGAGAATAGATTCCTATTGACTTAAGCCACCTGGCTGGTGGAATTTTTTTATGGCAGCCTCAGAAAATCAATCCAGGTGACTTAACTCAGGGGGGAATTAAAACACAATACTATCATGAGAATTCTAAGCAAGGGGGAGAGGGATGGGCAGAAAGAAGAGGGAGCCAGGGTGGGAAGGCCAAGCAGGAAATTGAGGGAAGGGCTCCAGCATGTGCCACCCACAGAAGTGCCCCCACCAAGGTCCCCCACATCCACCAGGGCCCCTGCAAGCTGCTTCAGTGTCAGGCGCCGTGCCAAACATCTGTGTAGATCTGAAATGATCATGTCATTTCCTCCATCTTATTGGTCTTCAAAACCGCACAGCCAGCATCTCCACTTGGATGTTCATTCGGAGGCTCCGAGAAGCAGTAACTCAGGCGCGGTTACACAGCCGGAAAGTGGCAAAGACGGGATGCGTGGACAAGTCCAGCCCAGAAGCCTGGGTTGTTTCCATTATGGCAGAATAATGCCATTCGTAGGACTCTGCTAGGAACAAAGATGTCTACCATTTCATCATGAAAAGTAAGTTGCTAATGTATTTGAAAGTTTAAACCATTTGAAAAGGAAAAATTAGCATGTGTTTATAAGAGAAAATACCCAGAACTCAAAGTCCAAAATGTTTGCCTCGTATCCAAAGGTGAATCTGATAAGCTAGACACCCCCCTATTGGGTAAATCTCCTTCTGAAGAGAAAAAGACCAAGGTGTGTCTGGCGTTACAGGTCTATGCCTGGATAATGACTAGATGTTCAGTGCACTCCCCAAAATTCATTAATTTAATGGAACAAGAAGTGGACTGTTGCTGCCGAGGGGAAAAATATTAATAATTATACATTCTCCAGATTGAAAGGTCAGACCGTCCCACCCCAGTGAAATTGTCACACGCACCATTAACCATTTAAGCCAGCGAAGTTCTGCCTTCCGTGTTTTGATGGATTTCCAGAGCTGCTGTTAGATCCAGTGCCTGTCTGCCAAGCAGTGCAAGGAGCAAAGCCACAGTAAAGAGGTACATCATGGACCAGCAGTCCTGTGAGAGCAGAGAGGCCACGGCTGCGATCCGCTGCCCTTTGTCACTTGGAGCCTGCAGCTCCTCACCCTGTCCACTGCCCAGAGCCATCCACACGAAGGAGAATTACTTCCCTCAGGGCCCACGCTGCCCTTGGGCTCCTCTTGCAGTCTTGTAGCCAGGCCTCCTTGGCAATGCCTTCGCTTCTATTAAGCAAATCACTACTTTGCACTTTATTCTGGGAGCCTTTGCCAAATTCTCTGTTTCTTATGAGCAAGATTCTTCTCCTGGGTTATCCACAAACTCGACTGGCTGACTCAAGGAATGCAGGAAGGAGGGGAGACAAAACAGAGTGAGAAACCAAGGGCCCGCGTTCTTGGCCCACAGCTGGCAGTAACAGGAGGTGACCTTGGGCAAGTGCTGACCCTCATGAGGTCTCAGTTTCCCTGCATGCCACATGAGAAGGCCACACTTCATCTCTGGCTTTTTAACTGACTTCTGAGGGCCTCCGGGGACCACAAAGGGGTGGCCATGTGGCCTCCCATGTGTACACTGATTCTGCATCTCACCCACTGGGTCGAAAACATGTCTACCACCTACTTGCCGAGTGTCAGGCTTCCTGGGAGCCAACTTGTGAGTGGTTTCATTTGACAAGAGACAGATGGCCCAAGAATTCATGAAACCAGTAGTGAGTGGGGAGCCCAGATAAGAGCCAGGTTCTACTACCTCTGCATCTCAGCTCATTGCCAATGTTACTCTGCTTTTCCCAAATACTAGATTTTATTTGAAGAAAATTTTATACTAGGGTTTTTAAATTTTTAAAGCATTCAACTAAGTATAACAAAGCATCATTTTCTGCCCATCAGTCTGGTCAAAATTGCAAAGATGGATGACATCAAATGTTGCCAACCATATGGAGGGAGGCAGAGTCACAGGGCTTCTCTGTGGGAATGTGAACTGAAGCTGCAGAGTAGCCAGGAAAATACTCAGCCAGGTATGCCCAGAGGCACCAAAGGAGGAGATTCACTCCATCAATGCTGGCATCAGGGAAAGTCTGGAAACAACATAAGTATGAACCCCAGGAGAGTGATTAAATAAACTAACACGCAAGTACTGTGAAATACCATGGTCAGTAGTGAGAAGTATGAACTGACTAGGAAAGAACTCCAAGTGAAAAACAAATTGCAGAATAAGATCTGAAGTATCATTATGTTTGTGTTAAAACATACATACACAAAGAAAAACTAAACATTTCATGTATATTTTTGTATATGAAAATTAGTGGAAAAACATCTGAAAAGATATACACTAGCATGAAGGGTTTCAGTTTTTGACCATTTAGTATGATACTGGCTGTTGGTTTTTCATAGATAGCCTTTATCAGGTTGAGACAAAAACCTTCTATTCCAATTTTCTGTAGGGTTTTTATCATGCATTCATGTTAGATCTTGTCAAATGCTTTTTCTGCATCTATGGAGATAATCATATGATTTTTGTGCTTGGCTCTATTGATATAGTGTATTACATTTATTGATTTGTGTATGTTGAACCATCCCTGCATCCCTGGGATGAATCCCACTTGGTCAGGGTGTATGATCTTCTTGATCTTCTGCATTCTATTTGCCAGTATCTCATTAAGGATTTTTGCATCTATGTTCATTAGTGAGATTGGCTTATAGTTCTCTTTTTCAGTTGGGTCTTTCTCTGCTTTGGGGATCAAGGTGATGCTTGCTTCCAGGAATGGATTTTGGAGTATTGCTTCCCTTTCAATTTCACTGAAGAGTTTAAACAGTAGTGCCAGTAGTTCCTCTCTAAATGTCTTATAGATTTCATCAGTGAAGCCATCAGGACCCAGGCTTTTCTTAGTTGGTAAGTTTTTTTATTATGTTTTCAATTTCATTGGTTGATATTTGGTTGTTTAGAATTTTTAGGTCTTCTTCGTTCAACTTTTGTAATTCATATGTATCTAGAAATCTGTCCATTTCTTCTGTGTTTTCCATCTTATTGGCGTACAGGTTCTTGAAATAGGTATTGATGATCCTCTGGATTTCTGCTGGGTTCATTGTTCATAAGTTCACACTTTTAATTCCTAATTGCATGGATTTGGACCTTTTCTTTCCTTTTTTCAATAAGGTTGGCTAAGGGTTTGTCAATTTTGTTTATTCTTTCAAAGAACCAACTCTTTACTTCATTGATTTTTTTGTATCATTCTCTTAGTCTCCATTGCATTGATTTCTGCTCTGATCTTTATAATTTCCTCAGTTGTATGAGCTTTGGGTTTGTCCTGCTCTTCTTTTTCTAGAAGCTTGAGGTTCAGCATTAGACTGCTTAATTGGGATCGTTCTGTTTTCCTAATATGAGCATTCACTGCTATGAATTTCCCTTGTAAAACTGCTTTCATTGTGTCCCATAAATTTCGATATGTTGTATTGGCATTGTCATTTAATTGTAGAAACTGTCTGATTTCTTCTTTAATTTCCTCTCTGACCCATTGGTTGTTCAGGAGTGTGTTATAAAAGATTCCATGAACAAAACCTCAGTCGCATGGGAACTAGCACAAAGAATTAACAACTGGGATCTCCTCTTATTAAAAAGCTTTTTGCACTGCAAGAGAAACCACCTTCCAAGTGAAGAGTCAACCTACAATGTGGGAAAAAAATTTTAGGTTGGAACAAACAGACAAATCATGAATACAAAGAAAGCACTGTCCGGCATGTTCCTTCTTGGAATCGGGGGTGTGGAGAGAGAAGGAGGGAGGATATTGGCATTTGAGATCCCTGTAATACTGAAGAGTGGCTGGGATGAAGGAGGTGACTCCATGGCAACAGTTTTGAAGACATGGTTTTTTTTTCTTACATAAGTGGAAAGATCTGCAAAGAAAATTTCATCATATTCTACTTAAGAAAAAAATACACATGTAGAAAGAGGATGGTCTGGCATACTGATGATAGAAAGAGAAGTGAGCCTTTACACACACACACACACACACACACACACACATGCACAACTCCCCAGACGAAAACCTTTACACACACACACAAACTCCTCAGAGGAAAACCTGGACCAAGAGGATCCACGATGAAGGTGACAATGTTGGGATACATTTTCGTTTAACCTGGAAATTTATTTCTTCAAGAACTACAATCCCATGAATGTGTGACACACCTGGAAGGAATTTGAAGGCAAAATTAGACTTGGCTAATCATTAGGGAACCTATACGAGGAGAAAGTGACCTCACTGTTAGAGATGGAAAAATCATTCAATTTTGGAGTAAAACCTCTGGCTGTGACTGTTATGTGAGGGCCTTCAGTCAAAACTCAAACTCCATCACACACTAGAATTCACAGTGGAGGCAACTGCTGTGAAAGAAATGAATCTGAGCAAAAAAGGATTAAAGACAGCCCACCTCTTACTCTAGAAGGGAAACATTACCCGAGCCAGAACCCCTGAGAGTGCAGAGTTAGAAAACCCATAGCCAGGAGTTACAACTCATTAGATGTCATCAATTCATGCAGGGGAGCCTTGGGCATGTAATCACTGTGGGAATCCCTGTTTTCTAAGCTCATACATCCTTCATTATACGGCACACCATTCATAGAGGAGGAAATCCTTATGAATGCGATCAATGGGTCGGAATCTTAAGAATAGTTCATTCTTCATTAGGTGCCACCATGAATTCCACACCAGAAAGAAGCCCTGGGAATGTTTTGCTTGTGGGAAATCCTACCTGGTGATACACACCTCACTGCCCATGAGGGTGAGCAAGGGGACAACAGAATCAGAAACCAGATGGGCACTGCAGACTGAGGGGCAAGCAGGATTTATCCACAGACATTGCTTACAAGGTGAGGTGTAGGAAACCACAAGAAATAGGGTGGTAACTCAAGATACTAAGCTCAGAGACAAAGAAGAGCAAAAGGTTAAGATCTAGAGGAGGGGGGGCAGAGAGAGACAGAGAGAGAGAGAGAGAGAGAGAGAGAGAGAGAGAGAGAGAGAGAGAGAGAGACTTGTTTGAAAAGAGCCATTGTCTTCTATCAGGGGTACAGGAGGAACCCACACCCCAGCCTCATTGGCTCCTCCTCCCACTCTGATCTCCTACCCAGGCCCCACTGGCTGGGCCCATCAAAAGCTGAAGGTCAGGAAAGCCGGGATGCAGGCAACTTCTAGGGCAGTGAGCAGTGTAGAGAGGTGACAGTGGGTCTGAGAAGTATGCCCCAAACTGCTGAAGGAATGGAGGGACAGTGGACACCAGTGGATCTAGGTGTGGGCTGTCACCCAGCAGGAGGAAACTCAGAACTCTGGGGGCCTCAGGGAACACAGAACCAGATGCTGTGGTTTCCCGCGGAGGACACCGGACACTGCACAGCAAAAGCCAGCTGTGCACTCAGAGCTGCACGAGAGAGGCATGAAAGGAACCTGCAGGTGCTGAAGTGGGAACCTGAAGGGCCGCATCTCCTCGGATCCCTGCCATTCTGCAGAGCTCTTGTTTCTCACCTTCACCTGGTGAAGAACGAGGCTCTGCAGTGCTCAGGTGAGTCTCCCAAGGCCGTGCGGTGGGTGGAGGTGGGATCTGAATCTGCAGCTACCTGCACCTCAAGCTTGTGAGTTTTCCACATTGCAGGATAAACTCCTCTGTGAGTGAATGTAATGGGACGTACAGTTTTAAGGCAAACATGCCTGCATCCTGACTCAGTTGGGGCTCAGAACGTGGTACCCTGAAGTACACACCTGCACACGCCGAGGGCCTTGAGCTAAAGAAGATTGGGAGAGCTTCAGAAGCGAGTTCTCCCTGCCTTCCTGTCTCGCTTGCTTTCTCCCCCAAAGTGAGTCATAGAGCCCAAGTTCCTCTTCCCCAAGGTGGATCATAGAAACTTAGAAAAGTCACCCTCTCCCTTACTCCCTCAAAGTCCCTCGCTGTAAGGGGCTCCTGGCCCATTCTCAAGAGGAAGGAGACAGGCCTGGCTGCATAGAGAGGCCAGGAGGACTCTGAGCAGGGGGCCCTGCTGAGTCCCCTCAGTCTATGGTCATCGGATCAGACCCTTTACCCAGCCATATAACTACGCAGCTATTCATGCTTCAGCAAAACTAAATGTGAAAATACTTCCCTGGATCTTATAAAATCACTTATAAAATTTCCAGTGTCATGCAAAACTTTGATTAAATAAATTTGTTATGCCTTTCTCTTGTTAATCTGTCTTTTGTCTAGGTGTGTGGCCCTGACCCTCATGATGGATGAGGAAGGTATCATACCGTTCCACTCCTACACAGCCATTAATATGCTTTCTTTTACAAAGCATTAACAAAACCATCTCTTCGGTGCCAAATTCACAGCTCCAGGTCCTGGAAGAAGCAAGTTAATGATTCATTTAGTAACCCCCTTGGTGTGCCTTAACATTTGAAATAAAATGGGCAAAGTGCTTTCGCATGCTATAAAAGCAGCAACAGCTGGAGAGCATAAAAAGGCTGCATTATAAAATGTGCTTCTATTTATAATTATTGGCATTTTTGCCTTAATGGAAAATGAAAATCCTACTGCTTAATACATCGAACTCCTCTCAAGAGAGAGCTACTGGAAAATCAAACCTACCTTGACCACCTGACTCCACTCTTGAACTTCCTGAGATTTCAGTGCCCCTGAAATCTTTGAGATGATTTGGACCCCAAGGGACTCCCTTCTCTTTCTTAATTAAGAAGTGACTTTTCAGCTGAAAGCTCCCTCCTACAGGAAGCCTTTCCTGACTGGTGAAGCCGCCAGTGATTTGCCTACTAAATGGCTGTGCCTACTTTTGCAAAAGGCATGTTTTTAAAGGATAATTTACATTTTTTATTGCCTGTTCCTCCCAAAACAAGTTACAAAGAGCAAGATACTACTTCCATTTTAAAGACAAGGAAGCTGAGCCTGAGAGACATTTAAGAGGCTTACTCCAGGGCTGGAGATTTAGCTCAGTGGCTCCACTGCCTGCCTCAAAAGCACAAGGACCTGAGTTCGATCCCTGGTACCAAAAAAAAAAAAAAAAGAGGCTTCTCCAATAAGGTCACACAGTGTGATAATGGCCATGGCAGAGCTTGAAGCAGGGGAACTAATGTGGCTGCACACCCCATTTCTCAAGGGTCATCTTAGGTCTGCTTCCTGTACCCATGTAATTATTAATAGCACTCCCTGACACTCTGCAAAGAGGCCCAGTTTGAGATGTAAATATAGAGTGTAAGAGGGCAAGGAAGAAATATGTGAGGATTCACTGGAATTAGAGTACTGACATGAACTCACAGTTTCTAAAGTGGAGGTGAGGGTTTGGACCTAAAAGGTCCCCCAAAGACATATGCTGAAGCTTATTTGCCAGTTGATAGGCTGGGGGAAGTGATTAGATCAGAAGGGCCCTAACTCATCAAGAGGATTAATCCACTGATGAGCTCATTAGCTGGATGGGATGTTAGGAAGTGGGATATAGTTGGAGGAAGTGGGTCATGGGGGTGTAACCTTAGAGATTATATTTTGTCCAGCCCATTCCTCTCTCGCTTTCTCCCTCTCCACCCCCCTTCTCTGCTTCCTGGCTGCAATCAGGTGAGCAGTTTTGCTCTGCTGTATCCGTTTCACCTACTTCTGCCTCATAGCAATGGAGTCTGCCAACCATGGACTGAAACCTCTGAAACCGTGAGCCAAAATCAATCTTTTCTCCTTTAAGAGAAAAGATTTGTTATTCTAAGTTATTCTATCACAGTGACAAAAAGCTGACTGATACTATGTGTGTGCACATGCAAGTGAGTGCACATCCAGGAGTGTGTCTGCTGAAAGTACCTAGAAGCAAGGACAGCTCAGAGGCAACACACGTATCCAGCCTTGCCCACTCCCCAGTTGCTGCATACTAAAAGGAACCTGAGCTCTTTAGAGAAGTTGCTGATTTCATGGCTGGAGCAGGGAAGGTATATAGAGAACATGAAATATTTTGTTACATCAGAAAATACATACAAAAGTACCTGTTAGGAGCATGTCAAAGGAAGTGATTCCCACTGGCTAAATTTGGGACTTTTTGAGCATCAAAATTATTAGGGATGGCAGTGGAAAAGTCAGGAAACTGTGAGTCCATGCTATTAAAAAATAAAGCTAACTAAATAAATACACAAAAAAAGAATTGAGGGGGCTCCTTATGTACAGTAGAATATAAACTGCCAACTCATAAAAGTAAAAGTGGCAGATTTGTAACATCATTTCAGTTCCAAGGAAAAGTAAATCATTTCATTAGTCACTTCCCCATTGCTGAGACATAATACTTGACACCCACAGCTTAAGGGAGTACAGGCTTATTTGGCCCAGGTTCTAGTGGACTCAGTCCAAAGCTGGCTGGCTCCAAAGATACAGGATGGTAGAGGGGCATGGTGGAGGAAGCTACACATCCCCTAGCACCCAGGACCAGAGAGAAAAGAGGAGCTGCATCCTTGCAGTTTTCCAGGTCAGACCCCACTGACTCCCAATCAAGACCTGCCTCCTAGCAGCATCTTCACCTACTGGACTCATCCATGGGTAAATCCCCTGGAAAGCAGAGCGCCCAGTGATCCAATCACCCTCCAAGGGCATGAGACTTTGGGGGACATTTTAGATCCAAACAAACATAACCATCGAAGTAAAGATCAGTTCAGGCAAAAATAATCAAAGAAAGCTAAGTGTAAGGGTAGCCTTGGATGAGGGGTAGGGTATCTGTGATCTATCAAAGGATAAAATTATGACAATTTACCTTAAAGGTGTTGATAGGCATTGACTGCGATTCTAGACTTAGGCAATACTTTATTCTATAAAATAGAATCCGTTTTCCAAGGAACCAAGCAGAGGATGTAGGTAATATGGAAATAAAGGGAGTGAAGAAAGAAGAAACAAAGATCAAAGAGTGGACTGGTCATTTCAAAGTTGTTTTCCTTGTAAGGTAGGGACAGGGACATAGAACGATAGAAAAATAACTGATTGCTTAACATCGGTTTACTCCATTCCCCTTTTTTGTGTGTAAGGATCAAGGCAAAGGGAATGTCATTACTACGACATGGAAATTTGGCTGTTATTTCTCTAATTCTGATTCCTCAGGTGGTCAGATACATTAACAGTTTCAGGATGGCCTCATAGAAATTTGCCATTTGCTTTGGTGAGCGATTCCATTTTTATTCTTAGCCTGGTCTGATGGGGCCCAATGTAGGTGCCTAGCCCAAAACGATGGCTTCTTGAAATTTTTACTTCGTAGATTTGTAAATGTCTCCAGACAAAATGATTTTTAAATACAACAGGGCAGGGGATTTAGCTCAGCGGTTCCGCTGCCTGCCTCACAAGTGCAAGGTCCTGAGTTTGATCCCCGGTACCAAATAAATAAATAAATACAACAGAAAAATAGTTCCTGTGCAGTGGAGAAACCAGACCACACTTCAACGAGGTGATAAAAATTAACATCTGTAATGAGGAGCCATCTCCAGGTAGGCTGACCTCAGAGGGATACAACATGGCCATGTCCTGTGCCAACCGCAGATGCAAGACCTGAGTCCAGCCTCAGCAGACAAACCCAGGAAGTGACCAGTGTCTGAAGGGAACTACTCAAGAATGTCAGAGGCCTTGAGGGAAAAGCAAGAAGCTGCAGAAACTTTCCAGGTTAAAGGAGATCCAGCTGGGCATACACCTGTAATCCAGCTGCAGAAGCCTGGTCAACTTAGCAAGGCCTTGTCTCAAAATAAAATCTCCAAAAGGGGTGAGGATGTTGCTCCATGGTAGAACACTTGCCTAGCATGTGTGAGGCCCTGGGCTCAATCCCCGATAACAAGTAAATGAAGGGGACTAAGGGGAGTTGGGAACTAATTGCTAAGGACAATCCTAGAGAGGATCCTGTGACCGAGGAAAAAGTGCTACAGAGAACTCCATGGGTCAGTGGAGACAATGAAAATGTTTCGCTAAAAGTTTAGATTCAGCCCAAGGATTTAGCTCAGTGGTTTCGCTGCCTGCTGCACAAGTGCAAGGACCGGAGTTTGAGCCCCGGTACCCAAAATAAATAAATAAGTAAATGAAAATAAAAGTTTAGATTCAAATTAGAACACTGGATTGATTGTGGAAAGTACCCCGATGTGAATAATAAATTATACATTCACTCTCTGTGTTAGACAGGACTCTGTGGAGAAATAGATCCAACAAGGAGAAGGAAAGGGAGAGAGGGGAGATTCATTTTAAGGAACTGACTCCTGTGATGGGGAAAGCTTGGCATTTCCAAAATCTTTGAAGCAAGCAGACATTTGGAAACCCAGAGAGGAATACAGTGCAAAGGCAGCCTGTAGCTGGCTTCCTCTTCTTTTGGGGAAGTCAGTCTTTTCCATGAAGGCTTTCAACTGATTGAGGTCCACTCACTTTAGGGAATGTAATCTGGCTTCGCTAAAAGTGTACTGATTTAAATGTTAATCTCATCTTTAACAATACCTTCATCCAGCTGTGGTGTTGTATGCCTGCAATCCCAGAACTCTGGGAGGCTGAGCCAGGAAGATTACAAATTCGACACCTGGGGAATCTAGCTACCTAGTGAGATCCTGTTTCAAAATAAAAAATAAAAAAGGACTAAAGATGTAGCTCAGTGCAAAGACCCTGGGTTCAATCCCCAGTACTACCACCATCACCACCAAAAAAAAAAGAATTCCTTCACAGAAACATCAGTAATAATGTTGGAACCAATAGCTAGGTGCCATGGGCCAGATAAATTGACACATAAAATTAACCACAACACCATATGTTGAACCGAAGCAGAGGAGATGGAATTCTCTAGGCTTTCCTGTCCACAATCTTTAGGGAGTAGTGGACAAGTCATTAAAACTTACTTCCTCACAGCCAGTAGATAGGACTTAGGAAAAAGAAAGGAGAGAGGAACACCACGTTCTTCAACAAAATTATCACAACACAAAGAAGAGCTGAACACAGAGCTCTGGTGTGTGGGATGGGTGAGTCCAGGGTATTGGCAGCAGCCAGCTGACATCTTACCTTGAGCCATGAAGGACACTTGGCATCAGAACACAACTCTGCAAAGAAAATATAGAAACTGAGGTGGCCCAACGCTCACCTTTCAGTTCATCTGCAAAGCTGTGCACAGGTACAATTTCTAAGTGACATGTTCTTACCAGACGACTCTCCAGAACTGTTAAAAATGGGATAGGTCTCTGCTGACGTGGAAAGGGCATCAGTGCAGCAAAACTGACTAAGATCTGGGCTTTGCCACAAAACAGACCTGGGTTCAAATCCTAGCAAGGTTGCTTGTCGGCTATGTGCTGTTACATGAGTTATTCAGTATTTCTCAGCCAAAATATCTCTAGCTATAAAAGGTGATCAAAGTATTTCTGTCCATAAGGTCATTTTATGATACCACTTTCTTTGTTGAAGTTCAGGTATATATCTATGAAAGAGTCGGGAATATATTTTAAAAATATTTTTATGTGCTTTCCAAAACTGGCTATGCATTACTTTATGAAAAACATCAGCGCAGTTAGCTAAATAAATTAAAAATTATATGTTCATATAGAAAGTTCCAGAAGGATATAATATACTGTTACCATGGTTACATCTATAGATTGGGAATGTGGGGAAGGAAGAGGTAAGGAAACTTGCTTTTTTTTTTTGCTTTACACATTTAAATAATATTTTAATATTTTGAAAAGTATTTATATGTTACTTCTTTAATTCCAATGAAAATGATAAAGAGGAAATACAAAGGAAATGCAGTTAGCCTCTGCCCTGGGCCTCCAGTGACTAAGGACATTTGCAGCGAACGATGGCCCTGACTGTCCTGTGTTCCTTAATTGAGTTCTCTGAAAGGCTACCACATCACTCAGGCATTTTTCCCCTGAAATACTCAGCTTTAATACAATTCTGAGTAGAAGCATGACCATGAGTCATGATTACAGGAAGGTTTTACAGACTTTATGTAAAAATTACCTGAGGCAACTTGGCTGAAATCTGTGCCCGCAGGCCTGAGTCACTTAGAGCAATCACGGGAGGCCAGGTGCGCAGCAATAACCTCGTCAGCCTTTTCCATTACGATCTCCCTGCGCTGTCCACACCCAGGGTCTTTGAGGAAATCTTCACTTTCTGATCACAGTTCACACGTGTTATCGTGACTAGGTTCCTTTCCAACAACGGACACCCAAGTCCCTTCCTGCGTTCTGCCGCGAGGGCAGCCACATTCTGAAGAATGTTTTCCCCGGCATTAAAGTGTTTGCAGAAAACTACATCGAGTGCAGTTTTGTAGGGATAATAGAAAAGCCCTGCTGCGGGTGGTAATCTGGAAGCACTGACCAAGGGAGTCACATTTATACCCCTGCCCATCCATCTAACCATTCTCCCCAGTATTTTTAATAAATTCTCACTCTATCAGAATTCTACTGGGAGCTTCTATCGTTCCTCAAACACTGAGACAGACTCAGTCACGTTTTTTCCTATCATTGTTCATTACCGCTGCATTCCAGAAACGCACTTCCGTCCAACCTCAGTAAAATATACAGAAGCCAGGAGACAACCTTCACTCACCCTGCCTTGGGCATCCTCTACTTCCGCTATGAGATGTTAAATCTGCCTTTCTCAAACTGCAGCTATTTTTGCACTCCTCTCATGGTGATTACCACAACCGTATGCAACCTGTCCTGAAATTGATTTAAAATTTTGTAAAGGATTCATTTTTAAATTTTAATCAATTCTTTCTAAAACAAGGCATGGATGCTATTCCTAAAAATGCAACAACAGCACTATTTGTTGTATTAGTCAGGATATGCTGGTTTTGGTGGCAAAAACCATACCTAATTCTCAATGGCATGACACACGGAAGTTCATTTCCTGATAACTCAAAGTCCGGGCCACTTCAGCACTGCAGCAGTCCTCTGGGGATCCAGAATTCTAGGCTGCATCAACCTCCTGACCATCTCCATGTCAAGAAATGGTTCTGCAACTACTGATGGAAGAGTTGAGTGTCGGTAATTGAATGCCTCCATCTCTAAGCTGAACCAAGATTTCTGCTCACATTTCATTGGCCAGGGAAAATCACATGACCACACCCCCAAAAGATGAGAACTATAATCCCTCTGTGTGCCCAAGGCAGAAGAGATCCAGGTGTCAGTGAGGAGCAGAAATACCCACCAACGTACATCCTGAGAAGAGAGTTGATCCAAAAGTAAATATAAAAATGACCAGTGTTATTAAATCCTAGCTCGATACTGTTGCCTGCCAAAGGGAGATGAGCCAGAGATCAAAAAGGGCTAAAGAAATCCCAGCAGACTGAGTTCTCTAACATGCATGAAGGACAGTGACTCCAAAAACCAATACAATGAAAACCGACCAACAGCATCTTAAAGAAGATTAAGTTAGGTGATAAAGTGCCTCGCTCCTTGCTTCAGACTGAGAGGAGGAATTCACAGCCTGTTATTATTACTTCAATTCGAGAAGCTTTGTGTAAACACCATGATAATTAAAACTATACAACAACACTGAAAAAATTCCTGTGCTAAATAAAAAAATACAAACTGTGAAGGTGTAATTAGGAGATAGTGAAATCATAAAACGTCATATGAATAAGGACTAGGAGGAGATGGTCCTGCTTACTTGGTGCCTATGCCCTGGAGTCTGAGCTCTGTGCCTTCAGTTTTATTTCATCATTTAACCCTCAGAAGGACTACATACCACGTAGGGACTGCAAACTCCAGTCTACAGATGAGGAACCAAGTCACAGAAGGAGTCAAAACTCACACTGTAGAGTTCATTAGTGCACAAGAACTAGAGATTTCATCACAGATCTGATGCTAAAGCCTGAACCAGAAGGCGATTCTTTCAGTTTTGAGAGTGATTCTTACCTTCTAAAGACCCAGACAAAATATAGTGTATCACTATTTTCTTAGAGCTGATTTTGAATCCAAGCCTTCATTCTGTTGAGCTGGTAAGAAATTTGGCCCTGATTGTACGTGTATTTTGTGAGAACAGGACCACTGGCCACCGTCACCTGCTTCCCAAGGCCACACCCAGGTGCTGGGAACTTAGCAGCAGCAGCTGGGAAGCTGCCTGTGAACGAAGCTGCCATGCCATCTGTCTGAAGTAACTGTGGACATCAGATGCGTAGGTAGGTAACCAGAACACCCTGACCCAGCCTTCTATCTCCTCCCTAATGCCTTTGACCTTTCTATATTAGAAGTTATAGATAAGTGAAAGTTAGTGATGACCACCATACACCCTCCCTACATGCCTCACTTCCCTCCTGGATCAATATTAGCTAAGCAACTTTACTTGTAACCTCATAGCTTGGCCTCAGCTTGGCCCAGAGTTGTCTGAGACGTGAATTTAAAAATCCAGACAAAATGCTTCCACAGAAACCCACTTTTGGGACCCCTTCTGTCTCTCAGGAGCTTTCTTTCAATAAGCTTTTTCTACTCTTAACCTCCTTTGTCCTCAGATCCATTCTTCAGTTATCGAGAGACACAAACTCAGCACATCTGACGGGCTGGAAGTCACTTCCCTGTGAAACTACTACTCTGGGGATTTGGCCAGGGAGCAAGGATCACTACTCTGAGATCCAAAAATTTTTCATCTCTTTTAATATTTCTCCAATGTGCATTTCCACTCTCCCCTGATCCACTTTTTAGGCACAAAGTCAAACAGCTTCTGGACCCTGCAGAGTTTGTAAAGTAGTGAAATCAGCAGGAAACAGGGCCAAAGGCAATGGTAAGAGTTATCACATGGAAATTTTAGAACATGAGCTGCCAAATAATCCAATCCAGATGTTCAGCTGAAATCTTCCAATTTTTAAAATACTACGCAAGCCAACTAAAAGCATCTTGTGGGCCACTATAGGCCCCAAAAAGCCCAATCCGTGACTTACTTGGGCTTTGAAAAAAAGAATCCAGGAAGAATTTTAATTCCTTCCTTCAGGCTATTTCAGCTTCCTGCCTATCACAAACCTCCCCCAAGGAAAAGAACACAAAAGCATCTCCCAACCTGATGGGATATAGAAAGGGAAATACATAGAGAAGAAAATAATTCTAAATTCAGTTTCTTGCTACATCTCCATTATTGTCTTAAGTTATAAAAGTTCAAAGAGCATTTTAAACTCAATAACTTACCATATACTTATCAATTAGGGTGCTTTTGGGGTTGTAAGTAATAGAAGGGAAAAACTAGCTAAAACACAGAGATTTTTCTTGCGTGTGTAATTTAAAAGGGTAGGTCTGGCTTTAGGCTCAATTTGCTAGTAATTCTGACAGTGCCCCAGCAACTCGGTTTCTCCTGATCTATATAAACTAGCTTCTTTTGCAGGTTATACATACCGTGGCAAGACGGCAGCAGCCCATAGCCAATTCACTTCCGAGTTCAACTACAAACTGAATTTCTTTCCCAGGCTGCCTAGCCAGAGACTTCTTACATTTAATTGGCTCTGATTGGGTCACATGCCCACCTTTGAGCCAATCATTAAGCCTGAGGAATTATGACGTGTTTACTGACCTATCTCTAGGTAAAGTACTCCATTTTTGAAGTGTGGGTATAACCCCTACCACTAAAGCACACAGAGGAAGATTGCCAGAAGAAAATTGAAAAGTAAAGAAATTGATGCTGAGAAATCAAAAGATGTTCACCAGAAGACCCTTCCCAGACCCCTCAAGAAGTTTAAATTTTTAAGTAGGTACAGAAAGACCACCTGTGGCCAATGACTGATGTATTCCAGCATCATAATTCAGATAGAACTGGCTACATAATTTGCAAGGTCCAGTGAAAAATGAAAATGTGAGGTTGTTCAAAACATAGAGGGGGAAATGTTCATCATGATACAGAAATCTTTTTCCTTTGTTCTAGTGACCTCTCAGTTTGTACTGGCCACTTTCATTTGCTACTGGATGTTGTTCCATGTAAAGAAAAACTACAACTTTAAATTATTGGCATGAATTTTGCCTTTTATTTTTAAACCAAATAATACCAGTTTAAATGCAAATAGAAGAGCATTTGACTCTTATGCAGAATCACTGAAATTACACACACAATTCATACTTGGTAGTTCATGTTTGCATATTTATTTTGTCCTTACTGAAACAATAGAAGCACCGCACAGAAGCAGCTTGGATGCTTCCATTTCACTTCTTAGTCTGCCCACTTCTACCCTGGCTGCCTTCAGCTTATCATTGAGTTAGGAGGGCCTGAAAGGAAAGGGCTTTGGGGCTGGCCTACCTTTCCTATCCTCCTGTGTCATTGTTTTCACAACAAGTAATTGACTAATACAGAGAATTAAAAAACAAACAAGCAAAGAAAATGTGGTAGGGCCCCTTGGTCATTCACATTTCTTGGAACGACATTGCCTTCTTTTTGCCTTTCAAAGAACTTCCAGTTGGAATAGAGGAACTGACCTTTCAAGGGGGTCAGCATCCTGGCTTAGTTTGAGGCAGATGCAAGGTGCTAACTTGGTTCTCTTTGCATCTCACTCAACTCTAGCCCTAGTGAGTTCCCCGGAATTCTGTGCTACTGGACATCCTGAAAGCTGTATGCAAACAAGGCAGTAAGGTACCGCCCTGCCTTCCACAGTGCTGGGGTCACCTCTGCTTACTTATGTGTTTCAGTGTCCCATCAGACCTCATCTATAACACGCAAGTTCAAAGACAAGACTGTCAGGCATTTCGAGATGACCACAGCAGGGCATGAAGCTGAGGGCAGTGCCCCTGAGCGCACAGGACTCTGGGAGCCCCACTGGTCCTCCTCCCAGGCATCTGGCCCTGACCTCAGGAGGTAAAGCACTCCTCATACAGACATAGGCATTCTGTTTTATTCCAAGTATTGCAACCCCTCCCCACCACTAAAATACCCAGAAAAATAAAAGCTCTACAAAAGCCAATGTTAAACCCAACAATATTGCCTGTCTGGCTAATTATATGTTGCTCTGCTCCGTAGTGCTCTGTCCGTATCCCTCATCATTGAGCTGGTACCGACCGAGCTGTACAGTCTATTTGTTTTCTCCCGGGTAAATGTCCAGAAACAAATCAAGCCATTTTGTGTACCTTTGCTACGGAAGTTTGCTAAGGGAGATCGAGCCCAGGAATCAAAGCCTAGGGGTGGGAGGTGGCCTGTGGGTGACCAACAGTGACAAAGAAATGAGTCAGAGGGAGCACATTTGGAACAAAGTAGCTTTGGTTATTAAGCACCTAGGTGTGCTTGCTCAGTGCCAGCAACTGTTCTAAATATTTTATAAATTTTCTTCTTAATCCCCAGGACAACCCTAAAAGGTAAGAAATTATTGTGCAAATGGCCAAACTGAAATTCAGAGGTTGGACAATAACTGGCAACATAATTAGTAGGCAGTTGTTTTAAAAGCAGTTGCAGTGGTCAAAAAGCCCATATTCTAAGGCAATGATCTAGTTTTTCTCAGCAGGCATAACCCAGTCCTCACCCCCTCCCCAAGAAGATGATGAGCCCCTCTGAAGCCCATTAAGAATTCCTCCAGCCCACTGTTTGTCAGCCCTGATTACATACTGTAATCAAGCAAGCAGCTCTTAAACCTCTGGATGTCTTGACCAGACCTGAGGCCAATGAATGGGGTCGGGGGGGGGGGGACCCCAGGCACCAGCATTCTGTAAAGCCCTCCAGGTGGATGCCAAGGTTGAGAACCAGCCAGGGCTGGCCTGCTCTTCCAGGTACATTGGTGACCAACTGGTTCCCAAGGAAAGGAGGAACCTTCACTTGGGAATGACTTATATTTTAATACAATTGCCTTTCTGCTCCTCCTCTTCCTCCTCCTCCTCCTCCTCCTCCTCCTCCTCCTCCACTACTTCCTCCTATTCCTCCTTTTCCCCTTCTTCCTCTTGTTCCTCCTTCTCCCCTTCTCCTCCTTCAAAATATTTATTGCACCAGGAATAGTTCCAACACTAACATTAATAGGACCTAGGGCAAGAGTGCAAATTGAGATCCACATACATAAGTTTCAACATTTATAAGTTATCAGTTAGGGTAACATGGGTACATAAAATAAGTTCTATCCTCCTACCTTGACAAATATAGTCACGTACAGTAGCAACAAATGGAAACAACAAAAGCAAAAAACATATGTGCAATGCAACAGGCCGTGCAAATCACTGTGGGTAGAATGCATTCAAAATCAATTCTATTTTCTGCCTGGGACCATGCTTCTCAGGGGCAAGAGGGGTTGCAAAGAATTCTTCCCTCCCTCCCAGGTGACCCAGGCCATCTCTCTTGTCCTCTTCTACTCTCTCATGAAACCGACACCATTTTCTTTTCCTCTTTTTAAGAGGGGAGGTCTTTCATTTCCTACCAAGCTCAGTGCTCCCCACCCACCCCGGCTATCCTGGCTATGAGGTTTATCTTCACCTTCCATCCACAAGCTGCCCTGATTCTCACTCCACTGATGACATCCTAACCTTACCCCCTTTTTCTTCCCTTCCTAGACTCAATCCTGCACCCTGCAGGGCCTCAGCCACCCTCAGGCTGGTAGGGTGCTGACTTCCAGGGAAGAGACACAGGGAGAAGGCCTGGGGACCTATGGGCAGGGGCTTCCTTCCAGTCCTGGGCCCCAAGGCAGTGCAGAGGTGAAAGTCTAGAAGAGATGGGGATGCACCTTTTGGCTCCACTGGACTCTGCCCCATGGCAGCAAAGATCAGAATGGAGCTCCCTGCCCAGGGTGGGAGGACACTGGGCTCCAAGGACCTTTGACCCGATCATCTTCTCCATCTCTGTCAGGTCTTGCAGGGAGCTGAGGTTGGAAACCACATTGCAGATGAGGAGCAGAGGCTGCTAAGGGTGAAAACTTGCCAAGATTCTGCCTCCAGGAGCCAGCGTGTTAACCGAGCTGTAATTCGAAAACTCCTGTGTAGTGAGGCATGGTCATGCATGCTACCTACAGCCACGATGCTGCATGGTCTGCATGGATTGTCTCATTGCACGCTCACAGCAGACCTCAGACTCCAGGGGTAACCTCTGCTTGAATCCCTCTGGGGCTGTGGGAGTCTCAAATGGTGAAGCATTTGTGTGCACACACTTTGTCCCCATGAACTTCTTTCCAGGATGTAATCCTAGAGAAATAACTAGACATGCCAACAAAGATCTCTCTGCTCAGAATGTTTGTCATGATGATACATATCATTTTTTTAAGTTCCAAAACACCTGGATAGCCAATTATAGTAAACATTAAACTAAATATGACTCATCTAAAGAATGAATGTCATACAGACTTTAAAATCAAGTTTTCGGGAAAAAAATAATTGAATGTGGGTAAATACCCACACAGAATGCTAAGTAAAAAAAGAAAGCATAAAGTGTAGATGACATTAAATGTCAGCAAAGATATGAAGCAATCAGAATTCTCAAAGACTGTTGGTGAGAAATTAGCATGGTACAATGACTTTGAAAAAGTTCTGGTAATTCCACTGCAAGGCATTTACCCAAGAAAAATGAAAACATACTCTCACAATAAATCTTATGCAGGGATGGTCAGAGTCACTTTATTCATCATAGCTAAAGTATCCATCACAAGAGAATGAAAAATAAATTGTGGTATATGCATACACTGGGATGACATACAGTAATCAAAATGTACAAATTACCAACACAGGCAACAGCACGGCTGAGACTCAAAAGCATCGTGCTGAGTGAAGGAAGATGTATGCAAAAGACTGTATATTGTTCAGCTCCATTTACTGTACATGAAATTCTAGAAGAACAGGCTAAGCTAATCAATGCTGGGAAAGTTATAAACGCATTGACTCTGGGAAAAGGATACAGACAGGAATTCACTGGAACAGGCTTAAGGAACTTTTCTGGGGAGATTAAAACATTGGTAGAATTTTGGGATTTGTATTATATAAGTACATATATTTTCCAAAACTTGGAAAATGTTCATCTAAGATTTGTACATGTCATTAGATTTAAACTTTACATCATAAATCTATAGAATATTAAACTATAAATAATATATGCATGCCAAGGTAATTAAGAAGAAGCATATAGATATCTTCAGGTTATTTTGAATTGCACTAAAAAGAAGATGGATTAGTGAATGGATATAGGGGTGGACAGATATGCCACAACATAAGTAAAAGAAAACAGTAATGGTAGAATCTATGCTACAAGTACACAGGTGTTCGTTGTAAGATTCTTTAAAATTTGCTGCATATTTAAAATTTTTCACAATTAAATGTTGGAAATTAAAGTGTAATATATAATACAATCACAATTTTGCCACAAAAAGAAACATTTGCATAAGTATGTACGTGTCTAGAAAAAAGAAATTACTGGAAATGAATACACAAAAACTTAAAACAGAATTTTTCTGAATGATGAATTTACAAGAAATATTTTCTGCCATTTTTTATGCTTTTCACTAGCTTTAAACTTCCCTAAAATTACAATGCATTCTGTTCTGATTATGAAAGTAAAAATAAAGGTAGAAGTTTTTCCTAGATGCTCTCAGCTGATCAAGCATTTGCGAGTTTGGTGAAAAGCCTGGAACTGCACAGAAAGTAGTTGAAGGCAAAGCAGGACAGAGGGAAGAGGCAAACTTGTAGTTGAGAATGAGATCAGAAGTAAATAAAGAAGTCAACCAGGAGAATTTGAATTAAACCATAAAACCAAAAATATTACATGTTGAAAAATCTTCACATTAAACATTTCCGTCTTTTTTTCTTAAAAATGGGGAAAATGAATCTCAAAGAGAGAGACTATCCTGGGTAACAAGAAGCAGGCTCCTTTCAAAGAAGCTCCTGTCCTTTTGCCTTCTGCCTTTTCATGCTGTGGGTGACCTTTCTCCTTATGCACCAGCAGCTTCGAAGTCAGCTTGCTCCTCTCTCCTTCGGGAGCAACACACCTGGTCAAGAGCTCAGCTCTGCACTGCAGACCAAGTTCAGGCCTTCCTCATTCTATCATCATAGATGTGCTGACTTAAGGAGGTCTCTCAACTTCTCTACAGCTTCAACTTCCTCATCTGCAAAGTGCAGATAATGTCACCAATGTCTCAAAGCTGTATGAATCAACTTAGATAAATGACAGTGCATGGCTCAGCATGGTGTGCAGCATGCAGGATGTCAATCAATAATCACAACTTCAATTGGGGACATATGATAATCAAGCCCAAGCCGTGGGAAGTAGCAACTCTCTCTTCCTGCTACTGCAGGAGTGCTGCTATTGCAGTTCTTTCACACATAAAAAAGGAGGAGGAAATCATTTCTACTAGAGCTTACTGGCAATGGGGAGAAATGAGATTTTTTTCCCTAATTAAGCGGCTGCTAGAGAGATAGTTCCTCTGAAACCTATTGTTTGCTCAGAAAGTCCTTGTCTCCCGTGAAATGCAATTGCCCAGAAAAATAATTAAAATATTGAAATGTTGCCCAAGAAAGTCATCCCATTTATAAATTTACAAGACTTTTTTAGGGGAAGGTCATCAAAACTGCAGTTAAGGATATCATATCACCAAAATCCAAGCATATTCCAGCTGGATGATTCGAGGAGTCGTTCATAATTCAAGAGCCACATGAAGAGCTTAGGGGAATTATGAGGGCTACGAAAGCATCTCAGCTCTCCAGGAGGTGCACAGAGCCCACCTGCAGGCATGAGGGGGCATGGGAATGAAGGAGGACATAGGTAGAAGCCACCCACGCCTGACTGCATCATATTCTTCAGCCCAAGACTTCAGCCATACTGTGCCCAGCTTACAGGGTTGTGCCAAAGGAGTAGATGCACTGACTTCACCCCTCTCTCTTGCTCCTCCTTCCCATCTCTTGCCCTGGATCCCCTCAGCCAGGCCCAGATGAAGGAAGAGGGAAGGGAGCCTAATAATGCCAGGGTGTGTCCCAGGGCAAAAAGCAAAGCAGAGAAAACTAGAGAGGGGATACAGAAGGGCAAATAGGAAATATGCATCCAATACATATGCTTATGAATTTATAAAGAAATCAGAAGATAGATTTAGATATAGATGTTTTAGTTACTTTTTTTCATTGCTGAGATGAAATACCCAACACTCAAAGTTTATTTGGCTTACGTTTGTAGAGGTTTCAGTTCATGGTTGACTGGCTCCAAGGTAGGGTGCCATGGCAGAGAGGCATCAAAGAGGAGAAACAGTCCATGGCAAGCAGGCAGGTGAGAGCAAGCAAGGGGCCTTAGCAGCTTCTTTCTGCCCCTTTGTTCTCTATCTAGGCTACCAGGATTAGGACGGTGTCAAACCAATCAGTGGACTAATTTAGTAACCACACACCCTTAATGCCAGCATTACACATATAAGGACACAGTGAGAAGTCTGACACTTGCAACAAAGAAGAAAGACCTTGCAGAATCCAATCATATTGGCACCATGATTTTGGACTTTTGGATTCCAGAATTGTGATAAGTCAATATTTATTGTTTAGTAGCTGTTTGTTATGACATTCCGTGGTAACTTATTACAGCAGCCCAAATTGACTAAAACAAATACGTATGTAAATATGTATGCAATTTTTTACAGTACTGGGGATTGAACCCAGGAAGCACTGAACTACATTCCCAGCCACTTATTTATTTAAGTATTTTTTATTTAGAGACAAGATCTCACTAAGTTGCCCAGGCTGGCCCCAAACTTGTGATTCTCTTGCTTCAACCTTCTGAATAGCTGGGATTATAGGTGTGTGTAAAAAACACCCACTTGTATTAAATCTTTATAACAACTTTCTGATTCTTCATTACCATCATCATTTTACAGATGAGAAGACTGGGATTTAGAAAGGTCAAGGCCTGATTTCACATACGTTGCATATCTGTCCTTTCCAGTACCACCCTCAGTCAAACATAAGCAGCCATTCCCTGTACAGATCTCTTCATAAGGGCAGGCCTTAAGCAGCCATGTGTTATATCACATGACTTTCATGGCCAACGTGATGGACCATGGGCAACCATTGCCCACAAGCATAGCCAATGCTTAAGCCAGCCACTGGCATAAAAATATTAAGTGGACCAACCAAAGACCTCTTACAAGAATATGAACTAGGAAATAGAGAAGAATACAACAATGAGCTGTGGGAACAAAGTTGGGAATGTAATGAAATAGAAAGACACCAGAACAGCCTGAATGGTCAGCTCTAAAGTGTAATGGAAATGGATTAGTACAAGTTATGATATGGAGGGTTGGTAGAGAGTAGTGAATTCAGATTGGTAGCCTGCTATTTCATCAGGCCAATAGATGTGATTTATTTGGTCACAAAATGCTTTGCATGTAATTTGTATTGGTTAATAACATTTAAAATTACATAATTCATCAGTAAACTCAAATTCCTTTCCCCCTAAAATCAGGAACAGGCTAAAGCAAACCATAAGAAAAAATGAGAACACTGATCACCTCCATATGGTAAGAGTGGGGAGATGCTAGGAAAGCACATGAGAAGACTTTCTAGGATAATAATTTCCTGTATCTTGATGACCACTTGGGTTACAGAGATATATATATTTTTCAAAACTCATTAATGGTACACTTAAAATCTATACATTTACTCTGTATATACTTTATCTCTGGGAGACTTAAACAGTGAACTCTACTTAGTGGTATGCATGCAGAAATGTGTAGGCATAAAGGGTTCTATCTGTTTTGGAATGGATTTTTACAAGGATAGGTGAATGTTTACATGGTAATCTAAATAGTAAGATACAAATTGCAGCCTCTCAACTTGAAAAACATTCATAACAAAATGAAAAAATGCACTCTGAATCCTCCCTATTTTCTGCATACTTATACTGTCTGGATGGCCATGAGCTCTTCTACCCACATTGGCATGCTGTCCTCTCATTTTCCTAACAGCTCTTTAGGTAAATCCTGGGTCCTGGATCGCTTTCTGTCTTCCACAGCACCGGGCATTGGATAGCAGACAGAATGACATACTCTCTTGTTTGAGGTCCACATGGGAGGGTTCTGAGTTCAATCCACTGCCAGAAGAGCAGAGGTGGGTGACCCACTGAGTCGTAGGTACAGCCCTGCAGCTGACCTTGCCTTTGCTCCCTTCTCCCATATTGTCACAGCTGCTTTGAGCAAATCGGGCTTCATCCAGGTCATGGTGTTGCTCTAAATAGCCAACTTCCCATTTGCTCATTTTCTCTGGCTTTTAGTTCTGTCATTTGGTGACTAAAATCAGAGGAAAAAAAAACAAATTAAGTCAAACTTGCATAAGGTCAATGTTGGCAAGAGTTATTATATTTGGGAGAGAGGGGTAAACAGAGCCAGGAAAGGAATAGTGAAGTTTACTAATACATCCACCAAGTGATCCCCTAAAAGAATGGTCCTAAAGTATACACTATGAGTTAGAACTGTGTGACCTACTGTCACCGTAAAATGAGGACACCAAATCATACATGGGTCACAATTCCAATTGTGCAAAAACAAACTACATTTGAAGGAAAATGTGCCAAATGTGAGCAAGTTTGTGTTTAGGTGTAGAATTGGAATTTCTTTTTCTCTTTCTTTCTTTCTTTCTCCCTCTTTCTTCTTCTATCATTTCTGAAGGATCTTTTGAAAGCGACTTTCACACTTTCAGGCAACAATAACAAAACCACTGGTCAGAAACCAGCCGAGGTAGGCACAGGGAGGTGACCTGCCAACTCATGCTGGCCCAAAGTCTTCTAAGCTCATATGGATTCTAAACCAGCAAGGTGGTAGTGTCAGCTCTTGACAGCACCCTGCAAAATATGAGCTCGACACTCCCTTCCACCCGCAGGCTCTGAACAGCTGTCCATCTGGGTCCCAAACACTAGGGGGTTTTCTTAAAACCCCCTCCAATCCTTCCTCACTCACAACATCTTCCCCATGCCCCAAATGCATGAACTCTCCCAGAGATAAAGTATGCACCCAAATGCACAAACCCCTCTCACACAAATAGCAGAAAATTAATAGTTTCCCTTCTCCACCCTATCTTTTTAAATTAACAAACACGAGTAAACAAACAGAAAAGCATTTCTTTGTAAATACCAACCTGCAAAAGTTGGCTGATATGCTTTAGCCAGGTCTTCCCTAGCTTTCCTCTGGAACATCACAGTTCATTTTCCCTAACTCTCATTACTTGATAATAATTGAAAGACCAGCACCAGCCTGAACATTTTCAAGTCATTAAGCCAAAATGCAAAAGTTAAACCAGAATCCAGCTATTTCTGCAACTGAATGGAGACCAACTTTTATTAAATTATGCATCCAGTGTGCCTTTCATTTCCTCAGTGAGAATGTTGTTCATAAACTGTTCTGTGGGTTACTCTAATCAGTTAATTTCTGCAATCTTTGGCCTTGAGGTAATTTCATTGCATTATGCAAAGTAGATTGAAGACTTGGAACTTTTGAAAGGTAGTGATTTGGTTTTTGAACTGAAAGCATCCTTGGGTCAGAGAATATATCCCTTGGGGTTTTGTCCCTGCCAAGTCCTTTGGAGGTCTCTTTCCTTCTCACTGGATTACTCCCCCAAAATGCAGATACACAATGCCCTTTTTGCAGGGTTCCAATTGTGTCTCGTAATTGCAAAAGCCTCACATGTTCAGGAAGAAAACTAAATCAAACAGTTCCAGGCTAGACTTTAAAGAATATTGTGACTTGGACTTGTGGACAGAGTGCTGACACCAGGGTCTGGGCACTGTTTTCCAGTACAGTTTGTGTCCAATCTCATAGGTAAGTGGCTGGGCCAGGCCACCTGACCAGTGAGAAAAATTTCTTCAAAGCAGCTAGTGTAGAGTGGGACAGACATTACCACTGAGCCTGCTGTGTGTAGTGTGCAGCAGGGGACCCAAGGGTGAGTAAAACCCAGAGCCTCCTGCCCTCAGGAGGTTCAGACTCCAAGACTAGCTCTTGGCACAAAATAGGCTCCTGTCAGGGTTTGAAGTCAAAGTGATGATACTGTGAAAGAGCCAGCGGAAGACTTCAGGGAAGACTTCAATTAAGTCTTAATCATGAGTACTGATGGCAAAAAAGCTTGCTTTGTTTGGTTGTAAGCAAAGCACAGTTTTAACTCATGCCCTACCTAGTATCTCTGTGACCCCAGGAAAAATCCAAGCCCAGCTGTTCCTGTTTCCTCAACTGAAAAGAAAAAGGATAATGATTGAGTCCATTTTGTGGACTTGTTATGAGAAGTTAGTTAAGGTTTGGAAAACAACTAGGACAGTATCTCACTTAGGTTTTAATCTTTGCATTCTGCTTAATGACTTGAGGATAAATTGAGCCTGGTACTGGTCTTCCAAATATTACCAAGTTACAGGAGTTGCAAGTTTAGAGAGATGAACTACAGATGGTCCAGGAGAAAAATGGCAGAGAAACTGGCTGGGGAAAAATATCAAAGATACCTGTTCAGACTGTCATTTGCAAAGAAACTATGTTGGGTTTACTTAATCAATATTTGTGGGCACATGCCTATAATCCCAGCACTCTGGGAGGCTGAGGCAGGAGGATCACAAGTTCAAGCCAAGGCTGGGCAACTTGGTGACTTAATGAGACTCTGTCTCAACATAAAAAAGGACTGAAGATAGAATGAATATGAAGACCCTGGGTTCAATCCCCAGTACTTAAAAAATTTGTGGAACAATTCAGAAATAAAGATCCATCATATAATGGATAGTTAAATTTAGTAAATAAAGTACGAATATTAACTACTATCATTCAATGGCTACTTTATGGGTGGGTAAATGGATGGATGGATAGAAGAAAACATAGATCTCTAGCCCAGTGTTTGGAGATTTTATCTTTTAAGTGGAAGCATTCATGGTTACAGTGTATTCCAGCAGTTCTCGGTGGTTAAAGAAGGGTACAATGCTTTGTCCAGGTTAACTGTGAGGTGAACCATCAGTAATAGCTCCAAAGTTTGTGATCAATGTACAATATTTTTTCAAATTACATCAGATTCAAGATTTTCTTTCTAAAAACATTTTCCCCCCTCACTTGAATTCTGGAATGCTTCTTCCAATGGGAAAATGCTAGATGACATTACAGGAAGGATCCCTGAAGCAAAGCACTAGCCCAGCCTCTGCTTTCTGTGACGCAGCAGAGACTCTCATTGCTAGCTAGATCCTCCTATGCTTCTCTTGCGGTGAATTGAAGGCAAGTGACGAGCTACAGCCATGTCAGGAGAGATGACGTCACTGCAGAGCCAAGACACGTGGGAGGTATCATGTGACCCTCCAGATGATGTAGCTGCAGCACGCTGGATTCTCTCTTCTCCCAAATTATTAATGAGTACAAGAAATAGAAGCCCCATCAACCCACACTGGACATGTGGAGCTCAAAAAAAACAACTTTTATTGTGTTAAACCATCAAAATGTCGTGGTTACCTATTACCTTGGGAGGGCCTTGCCAATCTGGACAAATGCAGAATAATCTGGGTGTATGCATAGAGGAAGGCCAAGTGCTCAATTGTCATCATTCACATAATCTGAGAAACAAAGCTGAGAACCATTTGGAATGATGGAATTTGTTCTGTCAAGACAATGGGATTTAGGAAAGCATTTTCTTTAAAAAAAAGTTTGTGATTGTGAAACATATTACACATGCAGAAAATAATATAACAGATATCAATTTAGCAGCTGCATAGATTTAACAAAATGTCACATTTTGCCATTTTAGCTTCTGCTGTTTTATTAATCAAACATTAGAGCCATAGCTGAAATGTACGACCACCTCTCCGTGATTATGGAGGATTAGTTCCAGTCCCACGTGTGGTTACCGAAATCTCATACAAGGTGACCTCATACAAGACGGCCACGGAGATCAACAAGGCTCCTCACTCACAGGCAGTGATGGAGCAAATCACTGTGCCAGGGGCAGTAAAAAGACCAGTACTTAGCTCAGATTGCAATATGAACAGGACTGTGAAGTCACTTTGCTTTTACGTTCCTGGAATAGTGTGGGGTCTAGGTTCAATTTTCAGCATGTGGAAACCAGCTTCCATTTATTAAGAGGCTGTCTTTCTCGCAGTGAAGGAGTTTGGCCCTCTTTTCAAAGACAGGGTGGCTGACTGTGCTTGGAGTTGTTTCTGCATCTTCTATTCTATTCCGTTGATCCTGGGGTCTGCTTTGGGTTTTTTTGCCAGTACCATGCTCTTTTTATCATGATACCTTTGATGCATAACTTCAAGTAGGGGATTGTTATGCCCCCTGCCTTGCTTGGAATTGCTTTTGCTATTCTATGTCTATTCTGGCTCCATGTGAATTTTATGATTGTTTTCTCCAGTTTTGTGAGGTATGCTATTGGTATTTTGATTAAGATCGCATTTGGGGCCAGGGATTTAGCTCAGTATTTCCGCCGCCTGCTTGGTAAGCGCAAGGACCGGAGGTCGATCCCCGGTACCAAAAAAAAAAAAAAAGATTGCATTAAATCTGTATAACAGTTTTGGAAATATGGCCATTTTCACTATATGAAAAGAAAGACCCAAATCCATGCAATTAGAGTAAAAATGGCAACAATCGCTTCTCGGCCTTTTGGCTAAAATCAAGTGTAGAATAAAAATGGCAAAATCACAACAGACCCTTCAGAAATCCAGAAGATCATCAATGCCTACTTTGAGAATCCGCATTCTAATAAGATGGAAAATGCAGAAGAAATGGGCAGATTCCTAGATACATGTGAATTACCAAAGCTGAATCAAGATGATATAAAAATTTTAAATAACCTAATATCATTCAATGAAGTTGAAGAAGCAATTTTAAAAGAGCTGTCAACAAAAAGAATCCCAGGTCCTAATAGATTCACTGCTGAATTCTAAAAGAACTTCAGAGAAGATCTAATGCCACTACTCCTCAAAATTTTAATGAAATTGAAAAGGAAGCAACACTCCCAAACTCATTCCTGGAAGCAACCATTATCCTGATACCAAAACCAGAGAAGGACCCAATCAAAAAAGAGAACTTCAAGGGCCAGGGATTTAGCTCAGTGGTTCTGCCGCCTGCCTCCAAGCGCAAGGACCCGAGTTTGACCCCTAGTACCAAAAAAAAAAAAGAGAGAGAACTTCAGGCCAATCTCCTTAATGAACATAGATGCAAAAATCCTCAATAAGACACTGGCCAATAGAATGCAGCAAATCATCGAGAAGATCATACACCGTGACCAAGTAGGATTCATCCCAGGGGTGCAGGGATGGTTCAACATATGCAAATCAATAAATGTAATACACCATATTAATGGAACCAAGGGCAAAAACCACTCAATCATCTCAAAAATTGAAAGCTTTCACTCTAAAATCAGGAACAAGACCAGGATGTCCACTGTCACCACTCTTATTCAATATTGTTCTAGAAACATTAGCCAGAGCTATTAGACAAGAGAAAGAAATAAAATAAATATGGATAGTAAAGAAAGAAGTTAAATTATCATTATTTGCTGATGACATGATATTCTACATAGAAGACCCCAAAAACTCCCCTGAAAGACTCCTAAAATTAATAACCAAATTCAGCAGCATAGCAGGATACAAAGTCAACACTCAAAAATCAATAGCATTCTTGTACACAAATAATAAACTCTCTGAGAAATCAGAGAAACAACACCTTCACAATAGCATCAGGAGAAATGAAATACTTAGGAATCAAACGAATGAAGGAAGTGAAAACTACAGTATTCTGAAAAAGGAGATCAAAGAGAATATCAAGAAATGGAAAAATATCCCCTGTTCTTGAATAGGCAGGACTAACATAGTGAAAATTCCTTTCTTTCTTATCCCCCATCTTCCCTCTCTCCCATTTCTCCTTTTATCTGGGATATACACAGGAGGTGTCTGTATATGTGTAATGAGGAGTAAGAACTAATTTACTCTCCATTGATTGTGAACCGAATCAAATTCAATAGTTAGGTTCAATGTTGGCCTTATGGGGTAATTTTATTCAGTTCTCCTCCAATTCAATCTGTGACCAGAACTGTGGAAAGAATGAAGTTTGTAATTCCAAATTTCAAGTCATGTTACAAAGCTACAGTGATAAAAACAGCATAGTAATAACACAAAAACAGACATGTGGGTCAATAGGACGGAATAGAAAATGCAGAAACAATCTCAGGCACCTTCAGCCATCTGATCTTTGACAAAGGGGCCCAAAACATGCTGGAGAGAAAATAATCAATTTAACAAATGGTGCTGGGAAAACTGGCTGTCCACATACAGAAGACTGAATCTAAACTCATATCTCTCACCATACACTAAAATAAAATCAAAATGGATCACAGCCCTAAATATTAAAAATAGAAACACTGAATCTGCTGGAAGATAAAACAGGTAAAACTCTTGGAGACATAGGTACAAAATCCCAATTGCACAAGAAATAGCATCAAGAATTAACAAATGAGATTATATCAAATTGCAAATCTGCACAGCAAAAGAAACAATCAATAGAGTGAAGACACAACCTACAAAATAGAATTTGGCCAGCTCTTTCTCCAACAGAGAACTAATATCTAGAATATATGAAGAACTCAAAAAAATAGATCCCCAAAATAAAGAACCTAATAAAAAAATGGGCAGCCAAAATGAAAACACACAGCTCAGAGGAAATGTAAATGGTCAATAAAGACATGAAAAAATGTTCAACATCACTGACCATTAGGAAAATGCAAATAAAACAACACTGAAATTCCATCTTATTCCTGAAAGAATGTCTATCATCCAGAAATCCAATAATAACAAATGCTGGTGAGGCTGCAGGGAAAAATGTACCCTTCTACATTGTTGGTGGAAATGTAAACTATTACAATCACTGTGGAAATCAGTATGGAAATTCTTCAAAAAACTAAAAAGAGAAATTACATTTGACCCAGCTATTCCATTACTAGGTATCTTCCAGAAAGAATTAAAAATACTACATTAAGTGAGTCCACGTTGATAGCAGCATGATTCATAATAGCTAAATCTTAGAAGCAGTCTACATGTCTATCCACAGATGAATGGAGAAAGAAAATGTGTTTATACACAATGAGTGCTACTCTGCTCTACCACAGAGAAGGGCAGAGTTGAATCCTTTGTAGGAAAATGGATGCATCTTGAAACCATGGTGTAAGTGAAAGACATCAGACACGCAAGTATAAATATCACATGGTTTCTCCTATATGAGAAAGCCAAATACAAATAACTTAAAGAATAAAATAAAAGATAATAAAAATAGGGAGGTAAATCCTTTGCAAATGGGAAGGGGATCTAGAAATGGAGGGAAGGGAGAGGGAGAAGAGGGTAAGAGAAAATAAAGAGAATCGAGCTGTGTTACAGATGTGCACCAACTCCCCATGATGAATGTAATTATTCGCACTACAAACATGTGCCAATAAAAATGTTTAGGGCCGGGGATTTAGCTCAGTGGTTTCGCCACCTGCTGTGCAAGTGCAAGGGCCCGAGTTCGATCCCTGGTACCAAAGAAAAAAAAAAAGTTTAAATCTTTGAAGAAAAATAAACAAAGTGGATAGCATTTGCATATCTCCTATGCACCGCTTCTGATACACTTTAAATCATGTCCGGATTACTTATCATATCTAATAAATGTAAATACTATGTAAATAGTTATCATACTGTATTGCCCAGAGAATAATGAAAAGAAAAACTTTGTACTTGTTTAGTATAGACAAAAATTTTCAAATATTCCAATCTGTATAGGCTGAATCTCCAACGCAGACAGAGACAACTATGTATGTTTTATGACCTTTGTCTTCCCCACCCCATCCCATTTCCCCCATCCTTCTTTTTCCATTTTTCCTCTTCTCATGGTTTGTACAACTATTTCAAAATAAGGAATACATGGCCACTTTATTATTAAATGTCGCCCCCCTTAAGTCAAGGTTATTTTACATAAGTTAGTTTCAAAGTTCTTTCAGGAGACAAATAACCAATTTTGGGTTTTGTTTGAATTTCAGACTTTGGTGAAATTTCTATTTAACTCTGAAGCCTAAGTCATTACACACTCACCCTACTTGGTCTCAGTTTTCCTAACCGTTCTGTGCTTCTATTCCCTGAGTGTCACTCAGGGTCCAGACACAAAACGAAGGCCCCATTCAGGAGAGAAAATTGAAGAGGACTTAATAAAGGATCAACTTACACAGGCATGGACGTGACCACAAGGAGCAACCAAGAGACAGGGAAATAAGCCAGATCCAGCAATAGCGGAAAGCCATCCTCAGCCCACACCAGAGTGGGCAAGTAGAGTAGCAGAGGTCTGGAACCTGAAGAGACCCCAAACTGGAGGGAAGGGCCACTTGACAGAAGCAGTTGCTTGAGGTGAGGAGGTGTCCTTACAATCCGGCGACACCGTGGTTTCTCCCACTGTCTCCTGGTGAGTTCTACTGGACGTACCCGACTAGACTCCAGAGGACAAAGGGATGGCTCATTCTGAACAGAGAATGCCAGCTTATTAAAGGCACACAGCGAAAACCCAACACACCTCAACACATGTCCCTTTGTCATTGAACTATTCTGATGAATAGCTGAAGATATATTTATTTATTCATTCATTCATTCAAAGCGCAGCCTCTGGCATATATAAATGCTCAACAAACATTGGCTTATTGCTGTATTATTTATTATACCATATAATCAATTTACCTTTCAACTAGAAGATATGCGTAGTGATATTTTTAAAGAACAGTAGAGATGAATTCCTTCTGAAAACCTATCTTGTCGTGGCCTCGAGGACCTCTATTAATGTACGTATCCTTTTTGTTTGCTTGTTTTTAATGACACATTTGCCAAAGAATTTACTTCAGAGGTGTGTGCTTTTACTATGCACATTCAAAAAGAAAAATCCTCATTTTTTTCTGAGGAGGTCCATTTCTTGGATCCAATATCTACTGCCTGCCGGGAAAAACCAGCTCTGACAAAATGGAAGTGATTTCCTACAAGGTACCTGCTGCTCCAAAATTGTTGGAACTGATTCAATATTTGTCCCAATTCCCATGTCCAAAGCTGGTATAAGGGAGTGTTTCAAGTTTATTCATGGCTTGAGAATGGCCTGAACATGCCTCAGCACGAAGGACTCCTGCAGACTTTCACTAGATCTTCCTCCTTTGACAGCGAAAGGTAATTTCTGAAAACCAAAATACTCATCAAAATCTCAATGCTAAAGTGGAAAATATAAATTGACTATCAGTACCATTTATATTGGAGGCTTCTCTTATCTTGGGGTTAATAGTCTTGTAGCAGATATCCTCTATGGCAACCCCAGTAGCATAGCTCCGTAATTAATAGATAAATCCTTACTTATGTAGCTTCACCAGCTTTCTACTTGTCCCTTGCCAGGGCACCTGAATTCTGCATACCTCTACCTAGAAGAGGATTCAGAGGTTTACTTCAAGTGGCAACTCTAAGTGACCTTGGCAAAGTTATTTATACTTTCTGGACCTTTGTTTCTTCATCCATAAAGCAGAAATAATAATAATAGCATGGGCTTCAAAGGACTGTTGTGAAGATTAAATGAATTAACCAGTTTAAAGCCCTCAGGACAGTGCCTGGCATTCATTCATTGAACAAATATTTATTGGGCACCTACAATGTGGTAACTACATTTTAGGCACTAGTAATAGAGATGTAGAACTGCCTGCATTGACCTTGCATTCTAGGAGAGGAAGACAGACATAAAAGACATGAAAACAATAAATAGGCAGCTTATAGAGCGTGTTAGACGGTAATGAACTTTATAGAAAAAAAGACAGAGCAAGACAAGGGGAGTTCAGGCTGCCAGTAGGTTGTGGGGATGACAGTCCTAAGATGGCAAGGACCCCTCACAGAGGTGACATTTTAGCAAGTAGGTCAAAAATGATGAGCGTGTAAGCTATGAAGATATCTGGCAAGAGTGTTCCAAGCAGCAGAAAATAGCCAGGGCAAGCAGGCTGAGGCAGGAGACCCACAATGTGTCCATGAGCAGTCAGGACTTCAGAAGTAGCCATTTTAATAGATTCAGAATCAGCAGGATTTCACGATGTGGGATGTGAGAGATAAAGCAATCAGGCGTGAATCTTCTGCAAGTAAAAGGACAGCATTGCCCTTTCCCAGCTCGGTGAGTCAGCCAGCCTGTTCTTTCTTACTCATTTATATTGAAAACTTCCAGGACATCTCCAGATGCTCCTCTAATGCCAAAGCTGGTGTGCTCCATTCCTCTACAGTGTATTCCCATTCATTGTTTGACAACAAAACCTAAGTTCCTCTGACACAAAGGCACATATGCCTGAACTAATAAACCTGTCAACACCACACACTTAGGACACTCCGCACTCAGCATTAATTTCTGGGCTAAATTGTCTAAAATAGGCTGGACAAGATTGAAGTGGCTTGCTGACAAGTCAGAGCTGGTCTTTCAGCTCGTCCACAGTCATCCTGAGTCTTAGCCCTCAGAGTGTCCTAACCACTCTGTAAATCTCATGCGTATAATGGATCCCAGCCCCTGAAAATGTATGCAGGCAAACAGAGCTATGGAGAGCCTTCCTAGAGAACTACAGATGCTTCTTAAAGTTCCTCTATAAACCTACCCAGGATCCCAAGCTATGAACACTTGCCTAGAAGCAAAGTTGAAAATAACTGAACTATTTTCTAGGTATTTGTGATCAGTTAGAGGAGATCCGCAGTTAAAATGGAGTACAAAAGATAAAGGAGTACAAAAGGGAATTAAAGGGTCCCCCTCTCACTCATATCTTTTTTTTTTTTTTTTTTGGTGCTGGGGCTCGAACTCGGGTCCTTGCACTTGTGAAGCAGGCAGTGGAACCACTTAGCTAAATCCCCGGCCCTTGCTCCTATCTTTTATATCTACTCCTAATAGATCTTTGTATAAGCATCCAGACATGGTGTGTCTGTGTGCACGTGTGTGTACACATGCACGTGCGCTCATGCATGTGAGCACGTGTGTGTTTGTGTGTGTGCGCTTCTTTTCAAACAGAAGGTGGCATGCTGTACATCTTGCTCTGCGTCTTCAGCCCTAGTATGCCTGGCTCTTATTGATGAATACTTAGGGATCTTCTAATCTTTTGCTATTAAGGAACATCCTGCAGTGCATAACCCTGAACATCCCTGCTTGTTCTTATTTGGGAGCACATTTATAATAAAAGCTCCCAAAAGTAGGATTGCAGGATCCAACCACATGCGCATTTTATATTTCATAGTTTTCCCCGATGTCCTCCAAAGAGGCTCTACCAGTTTAACTTCTACAAATAAAAGCACTAAGTATTCCAATAACATTACCATGGGTTTCCAAGAACTGGAATTATTAAATTTTTTTCAATTTAAAAAAAAGAAACTCATTATAATGAAATGCTTCCTGGCTTAAATAGTCCATCCATTTCACCAATTATTCTCATAAATATAAACAATCTAACCCACATGTGCACAATTAGCTCAGACCAAAAAGCAAAGACAAGCATTCAGATGAGCCTTAAGAATTCCTGTCGTACCCTACAATGTGGGAAAAAAATTTTCGCAGCTGTACCTCAGACAAAGGACTACTGTCTAGAGTATATAAAGAACTTTTAAAAATCAGAGCCCTCAAATTTAAAGACCCAATTCAAAAATGGGCATCTGAAATGAACAGAAATTTCTCAGACAAAGAAGTAAAAGCAGCAAATAAACACATGAAAAAATGTTCAACATCACTGGTCATTGGAGAGATGCAGATGAATACAACACTGAGATTCTGCCTCACCCCAGAAAGAATGGCTGCTATCTAGAACTCAACCAATAACAAATGCTGGCAGGGGTGTGGGGAGAAAGGAACCCTTCTCCACTGTTGGTGGGAGTGTAGACTGGTGCAACCACTGTGGAAATCAGTATGGAGATACCTCAAAGAACTAGGACTAGAGGTCCCATTTGACCCAGTTATTCCCCTGCTGGGGATCTTCCCCCCAAAATTAAAAGAATCATACCACAGTGATATATGTGCACCCATGTTTATAGCGGCACAGTTTGTAATAGCTAAAGCTTGGAAACAGCCCAAGTACCTATCAGCTGGAAACTGGCTAGAGAAGATGTGGTTTTTTAATAAAATGGAGTACTACTCAGCCATAACGAATGAGAAACTAGAAACATTTATAGCTAAATGGGTGTATATTGAGGCCATACTCTTAAGTGAAATAAATAGGACACACATATGTAAATACCGAATAGTTTCCCTAGTGTGAGAAACTGAAAGCATAAATAATGATTAAAATGAATAATTGATAATGTGAAATAGGAAGAAAAGGTCCAAAGGGATAGGGGAAGTGGGATGGGTAGGGGAAAGGAAAAATTATGAGAAAAGGAAATAATGGAAACAAAGTCTTTGTAAATAGGAAAGGGTGGAGGGGATGAAGGGAGGACAGGAAATGGGGAAAAAATAAGAACCAAGATACATCATGTACAGGTACAAGCACCCAATGATAAATGTAAATGTACCTAAAATGTACCAATAAAAGAATTTAAGAAAAAGAATGCCTGTCTTAGCCAGACATAGTGGCCCATGCCTGTAATCCCAGCATTCTGGAGGCTGAGGCAGGAGAATCACTGAGTTCAAGGCCAGCCTGTGGATTCCTGTCTCAACAAAACCAAACAGAATGCCTGTCTTGTTAATGAGAGAATCTTTCTGGATAATTACTACTCTACCCATTATTAAGAGCATCTCACAATAATGTTCTATCATAATTAAAGTTCGCTTCCATTCCAAAGCAAAAATCCAAAACATAAGAAAAATCCAAAACAGAGCAAGGGGGATTTTTAATCTTTTATTAGTAGGTTTGCAGTGCATAAGAAATACATTCATCATGGGAAATTGTTACATGCACATATCGCATCTTGATCCTTTCTACTTCCCACACCCCTTCTCTCCCCCCACCACCCCACCCATCCCCAGATCCCTGAAGAGAACAAAAAAGGTTAAATGATCAAAATTCCCTGAAAGATGAATGCTGTCAAGGCCAGAATGCATTTTCATTTCAATCAGTGCCAGCGGAGAGCTACTGGACCACAGTTTCCAACGTCGCCAAAGCAATTGTTCATTAGGGCAAATTGAGACAAAGCTGTTTTTCCTTCACTGGGAGCTGAACATGCCATGCTTTCAGAATTAGACACATAGTACCAAATCCATTAAAGTGTCAGGGAGAGAGAAGTCACTCCAAACCTGGATGTATCACCCAAGATTCTGTCTGTTCATTCCAAAGGAATGGAGATTCCTCACAAGCTGACTTCAGGCAGGAAAAATTCAGTTAGATCACTTGTCAGACAGACTTCGATTCAGGTGTCCAGCGAATACCATCCACAAATGGACTCTCTCATTGTCTTCACTTTTCTCTTCTTCCCCTGGGCATCCCAAGAAAGATGGTTCCCAGAAACTGTAGGGCTACATCCCATACACAGGAGGGATAGCATCTCCTCCTCTGAAGGCCTAGAACAGAACTGCTGGGCTCTAAACCACAGCCCTGATGCATGCTCACCATCACACCAGTCCTGCATCTTGTTCCCACTCTCCCTCCGCTCTCCACTCCACTCCTGTCAGCTCCCTCAGAAAGTTCTCCCAGGAGTAAGGGAAAGAAAGGTTAGAAGGAATGAGCAGACTTTTTATTAGCAGGTGGTAAGTGCATAAATAGTGGTATAGCCATACAAGGCCATATTATACTCTGAACTAAAAGGAAATGAAGCCAGTGGCACACCTATAATCTCAGCTACCCAGAAAGCTGAGACAGGAGGATCAAGCCCAGCTTGGGCAATTTAGCGAGATGGTGTCTCAAAATAAGAAATAAAGGGCTGGGGATTTAGCTCAGTGGTGCCACTGCCTGCCTCGCAAGTGCAAGGTCCTGAGTTTGATTCCCAGTACCAAAAAATAAAAAGATCTGGGAATATAGCTCAGTGGTAGAACTTGATCCCCAGAACCACCAAAAAGAAAAGAACAAAGCTGAATCTCCAGCATACACCATAAAAAGATTAAGTCAAAATTGATCCAAAGGCTAAAATGTATGAGATAAAATTGAAAAATTTTTAGAAGAAAACATAGGGGTAAATCTTCATGACCTTAGTTAGTGTGATGGGTTCTTTAAAATGACAATAAAGATATAAATAACAAAAGAAAAAATAGATATAGACTTCTTTTGTGCATCAAAGACACTTTAAAGGATGGAAGAAAGTATTACAGCTCAACAACAAAAAACAAAACAACCTACTTTTCAATTTTAAATTGAAAAGTTTTGAAATGAGCAAATCATGTGAAGAGTCATTTCTTTAAAGAATATACACAAATGCTCAATAAAATGAAAAGATGCTCAACATCAATAGTCATTAGAGAAATGTAAATGAAAACCACAATGAGATACTACTTTATGGCCACTATGATGGCTATGACAAGAAAAGAAAAAGAAAAGAAAGAAAGAAAGAAAGAAAGAAAGAAAGAAAGAAAGAAAAGAAAGAAAGAGAAAAAGAGAGAGAGAAAAGTGTCAGCAAGTATGTGAAAATATGGAACCATCATGCATTGCTAAAAGAGATGAAAAATTGTACTGTGACTTTGGTAAATGGGTTGGCAGTTCCTCATGAAGTTAAGTAGAATTATCATATGACCCGGCAATTCCACTCCTCAATAGATATGAAAAAGAGATGAGAACAGGTATTCAAATACTTGTGCACAAATGCTCAGAACAGCACCATTTGGAACAGCTGAGAATGGAAACATCTCAAATGCCCACCCATTGGTGAATAGCTAGATAGAATGTCATATACTCAGACAATGGAATATTATTCTGTCACCAATAAAATTACACATGCTATTCCAAGGATGTGTCTCAATATTATGCTAAGTAAACAAAACTAGACCCAAAAGTGCACATATCCCATGGTTCTGTTTGTACGAAACATCCAGAACTGATAAATCCATAGAAACAGCACACAGATTCATTTTTGCCAGGGACTAGGGGAAGCAGAGACTAGACCGAGAGTGCTTATTGAATTTGGAGTTTCCTTCTGCAGAGGTGAAAAATGTCTTGGAATTAGACAGAGGCAGTGTGACAGCTGCCAAAGAGTCTGACCAAATTTAACACTTCAAAATGGTTACTAGTTCATTTGATGTGATACGAATTTTACCCCAGTTTTTTAAAAATCATTTTAAGAAGAAATAAAGAGCTAACACTTGCTACAAAAGGATTACCTTGAAAACATCATTCTAAGTAAAAGAAGCCAGTCGAGACAGATCACGTGTTGCAAGATGCCTGGAGTGGACAACTCTAGAGACAGCAGGCAGACGAATGGTTGCTAGGGCTGGGAGAACACACAGGGCTTGGAGAATGACCGCTAAAGGGTGCACGGTTTGTTTTTGCAAGAATAAATATGTTCTACCATTCATTGAGATGACAGCTGTCCAACTGTGACTATACTAAAACTATTGAACTGTGTGCTTCAAACAGCGGTTGGTGTGGGAGGTGAATCACATCTCAGAGAAGCTGATTTTTATGGAAGAATACGCTGAGAAGTCCCGATTCCCAGTCTGGAGAGGAGCCCTGCCTGGATTCAGCCTGAGAATTCAGATCCCAGTCACGCAGCACCAGCTCTGGACCAACAGAACTGTGAACTAACACAGGGAGTTGTTTCAAAAAAACCAGACTTGGGTAATTTATTGCACAGCAGTAGAAAACTAATATCCACATCTCTGAGAAGCAGGAGAGGCTTTCAGGCGGCTCTGTGATCTGTCAATTCCCAGTCTGCTAAGGAAAGTCCCTGCTATGGATCAATATGAGCCCCAGAGGGAGGACAGCCTCCTCCATCTCCTGAGCTCAATGTAAATTCAAGTCGCAAACAGGACGAATTTGGGTCCGTGAGCCATACAGGTGGGCCAATGCACAAGGAAAAGTTCAGGCTCCGCTGTGTTGCAGGCACCAGAACACGCATGTCCTCCCCGGCTTGGCTTGCCTTTAATCTAAGGAAAAGCTCCTCACCATGTCAGAAGCTCCTTTGAGGCCATGCCCCTGCCAACCTCATGGATCACCACTCTCCCAGTATCCAACTCTTGCCTCATTAGTTTTTTCTCAGGACTGGAAATAGCTGATCTCTTCCCCACCTCAGTTCTTTTGCACCTGCTGGACCTGCTGCCTAAAATGCTCTTTCCTCCTCTCTTGCCTTGGCTGACTCACTCGTCAAGTCCAGCTGAAAGATCTTCTCTGTTTTCACTTGAAAAGTTTTCAAGAAGACCTTAGTAAATGCTAAAGGCACACTGGGTCTTTCCATCGCATACACTGTTCCTGCACCTGCTTCTGCCCATCCTAGGACTTGAAGATTTGCACACATGTTGTGTATTTGCTCACTTATGTGCTCACCCTGTGTCTCTATCGTGAGACCAGGGTCATGTCTAGATATTCAGTTGCTGCTTCCCCAGCTCCTAGCAGGGGGCCAGGCTGGGGAGGCGCTCAACAAATGAACCTGGATGGACCACTGCTTCCAGCCTGAGACCAGCAAGGTGAGGAGCTACAGAGTCTCGAATCCTGAATCCCAAACATGCTCCACCTGTATCTTGGGGTGCCCTTATCCAGCTAGGAATATTGCTTTAGCCTCATTTTACAAATAAAGTGAGAGTCCAAGAGATTCAGAGGGCACATAGCTTCTCAGAGTGCAACCAAACTTGGCACCTTGTTGCTCCCACTAGTATCTGATGTCTTTATGAAGCTTCTGAAAAATCATGACACTCCAAGTCCTCTCTGCATCCAGTCCCTGCCCAACTCAGCTCGGGTAAATCAGGGCCAGAGAAATGGGGCTACAAAGAATCTGAGGCGAGTTATAAAGCAGCAGGCTGAGAGCAAGCCCCCACTAGACCCCAGGCCTCTCCTGCAGTCTGCAGGCCCTGTGCGCACAGAGCCCTGGCTCACTGCTGTTTTCAGCACAAAGAACAGCTCCCAGTTCATGCTGGGCGCTTGAATATTTGTTGAAACTATTTTAAAAATTAATATAATAAGATTAGGGCATCAGAGCCAGGGATTTAGCTCAGTGGTTTTGCCACTTGCTGCGCAAGTGCAAGGACACGAGTTCGATCCCCGGTATCAAAAAAAAAATCAGATTAGGGCATCACAGGTATGTACATAGCAAGGGTCTCACTGTGAGTGGAATTCTAGCCCACAGAAGCGTGTTTGCCAGACAGGTTTGCAGTTATGTTAGGGTTGTTTGACTGACACTGTTAACATTGAGGGCCAGATCATTCTCTATGTGGAGAGGTGCTGGGCATTCCAGCACCCCTGGCCACTGCTCTCCCGAAGCCAGTACAACCTCTCCACACCCCACTGCCCAGTTGGAGCAACCACAAATATCTCCAGACCTTTCCAAAAGGCCCATTTGGGGCTGGGGTGTGGCTCAGTGGCAGAGTGCTTACCTACCATGTGTGAGGCCCTGGGTTCTAGCCTCAGCACCAAAAACAGAACAAAACAAAAAGCTCACTGTAGGGACAAAGATCACCTTCTCCCCCAGCCTTGCCCCCACACTAGGAGAACCATGAAATTAGATGCAGCAGAGCTTAATCCTTCTGGCCACGTGGTCTTAGGCCCTTGGTGAGATTTAACTGCGACAAAGAAATAAGCTACCCAAGGCTCTGCTTGCCTTCCTGTTGTGCACAAAGTGGACAAATTCTGTTTCAGGAGAAATAAGGGAAAGGAATCGGGAGGACTCTGCAGGTCGCTACAGAGCAATTCTGGTTGGAGACCTCCCTGGGGCTGGCGGGCCATCTTGGCACTCAGCTCATGTGGGTTCCTGAAAGGTTCTCTGCAGATGGCTTCGTGACACCTGGATTCGATCTGAAATGAGGAATCGCTCCCAGATGCCAAAAGTCCTATTAGCCCAATCAGGGTTTCTAGTGCCTAAACAAAAGCTTCTGGAGCCAAAGTGAAAAATCACACCACAGACCACAACATGAGGGCAGGGAAAGGATGCTCCTTCTTCCATCACAAGTTCTCTAAATTAAGCAAACACTGAGATCAAGGTTTTCATTACAGAGAGAGAGGATCAAGCCATGCAGAGATTTTTCTAAGTGGTTCCATGACACCTCTTTACCCGTCGGATCTCATTTCCCCCAAAAGAGTGTCTTCCCTCAATTCTCTTTTTGAATGCGTTTGTCTAGCAGAGCGCATCCTCCTTCCTCACGGACTCCCACCCACAGCACAGGCTCAGCAAGGGAACTGAGTGGGGCACTGCATCTGACTCCAGCCCTTCCTGCCCCACTGGCAGAGGAACCAGGATGCTGAGCTGGAAATGCCAGGCCCTCGTGGTGGGCTGCTCTCTCTGGCCCTGGGCAGAATATCAGAGGAAAGCTCAAAGGCAAAGGAATGTTCTGTGCAGACTGCAAAAGGACAGTCCAGGTGAGGCATGTGCAGCCTCTCCCACGACTGTGACCTATTACTCATAGAAAAGGAACCCTGCCGTGGGTCAAAGTGCCCTACAGAGTAATTTTTAAAATATTTCTAATGCGGCTGATATTTTCTTCTGGCAAAATGTTAGAGAGAAGCTGAATAAAAAGAAGAAATGAAAGCCAGGCATGGGGGCTCATACCTGTAATTCCAGCACTCTGGGAAGCTGAGGCAGGAGAACTGAAAGTTCAAACCTGCCCTGAGACCCTGTCTTAAAATAAAAAATAAAAAGGGCTAAAGGTATAGTCCAGTGCAAAAGCCTGGGGTTCAGTCCATGGTGTAGGAGGAAGAGGAAGAGGAGGAAGGAAGGGGGAGGGGAGAGGCAGAGCGTAAGAAAGGGAGAGGGACAGGGACAGGGGGAAAGGGCCCTTATCAGAGAAACAGAGGCTCTAGAAATGGGCACCAGCTCTGCTTACGCCAGAAGCCGCCCCAAAACATCCTTTCGTGGGGCCCTCCCTGCTGTGGGGAGCTCGGTTTTTTCTTAGGGCAAGGCTGCTCCTTGGACTTCCGAGTGACAGTCCCTGTGACCTGAGGCCAGCACCAGCAGGAGACTCAGGCCAGGAGGCGGGAATGGCCATGCACCCCAAACCAGCCCTGGTGAGCCGCTATCTCAAAGCATCAAGCACTGATGGCTTCGACACCGAGTTATTCTTCAGTTGGATGTCACTGGGTTGGCAGGGCTGGTTTCCTCCCTCCCTGGCTTGCACATGGCTGTCCTGTCACCTCCATGGTGTCTCTTCTTACAAGGACCCCAGGCGGACTAGTTTCCAGCCACTCCACCTGCCTGATCGCCTCTCCAAAGGCCCTGACCCTAAGCACAGCTGCATCGTCAGGTGCGTGGTTAGAAGCCCAGCAGTAGCCATGACCGTTCTTTCCATAACTCCTCTCCCCACGTCCCTGGTCTCTGACCTAGCAGTGGCTGCACCCCTAACAGACACAGCTTCTGCCGGCCCCCTGCTCCTCAGGACAATTGCTCTGTTCCTTCCTCTGCCTCTGAATGCTACAAGTTTCCCACAGGTGTCCCTGGAGCGCATCCCCAGTTGTTTCCCTTAACACAGCTCAAACTCCACCCACAAATCTGCCCTGAGATAAAATGACCCAGGGAGGTGAGTGGCAGGGAGTTGAGACTGTCCTTTGTATCACCTGTTTGGCTACTTCATTTCCAATATGCAAGTGCTGTGATGGTAGTATTCAGCGGTTTGCATAGCTGCGGGTGTAGAAATTATAGAGCACGAAGGTATTTGCAGTAAGGTACATTCAGCTCTATAACTTGCCTAAGACAAGGTTTCTCAACTTTGGAACTATTGCGCTACTGACATTTGGGGCTGGATAATTTTCCGCTGTGGATAATGTCTTGTTCATTACAGAATGTTTAGCAGTGTCCTTGTCCTCCATCCACTAAGTACCAGTAGCATCTAACCCCCAATTGTGCCCCCCAAAATTCAGACTGGTAGCTAAGTGGCCTCCATTTGGGCAAGCTTTGAGTAAGAAGAGCCCTTGCTTTCCACTGAATGCCTCAGAAACCCTCCTGGCTTCACCCTCCTTACCTCCCCACAAACCCTCTCCACTACTGGGGCCCATGTCAGCAAGAGGACATTATTCCCCTGGAGCCCTGGGCCCTCTTCTAGACCCCTCCAGAGCCCAGGGCCCAGAATTCCCTGCCAAATGGCCCACACCCACTTCCAAAGATGGCGGAGGTCTCACTCCTGTCTCTGATACAGATGTAGAGAATGACCACAGGTTGGCTGTTGCAGGATCTGGGTGAGGCCTAGATGTCCTTGTCCATCAAAGTTTGCACACGTGCGTGTACAATCATGTTCAGAGCATGGAACAGAGCTGGAAGCAGGAAGGGGGATGTGGTGGCCCCCAGCTCGCCTGCAGCTGCCTCGGTCTGGGTGAAGCTGAGTAGTGCAAGAATGCTCAATTCAAACCTCACCTTCGAGGTTGTTAGGGAAGGGTATTGTCAAAGCAGAAGTCTCAGAGATGTGTTATGTGCACTGTTAGCCTGATGTGTAGCTTTTACTTAAGCAAGTGTGTGTGTGAAATGTGGACAGGTATCTCACACCAGTGTCCTCACAGCTGTCAGGGACTGGTGATCCCGCCCTCAGATCTGGACAGAGTCTCAGAGTGTCAAGAAGTAGGGATGGACTTTTGGGGCCATTAGAGACCATGGACAATGTGCAGTACTGCAAGTGTGGTGTCCCCAGGGAGACTATAAATGCCACATTGATCTCAGACCTTCCAGGGTGGCACTGAAGTTACAAGAAACTTAAAAGAGCCTGGCAGCCAGACATGCAGGACAACTCGACAGGGACCTGCATGCTGCCAGGAGCTTGGGACCAGAGCAGAAGCTGGTGAGCATCTCAGGGGGCACCCAAGTGAACACAGGCATGGAGAGCCAGGTAGGCAAAGCTGAACCTCCCAGCACCAGCACGTGCAGCCTCCAGAAATGCAGGTGCAACCACTGGAGAGCGCTCAACGCTCTGCTGCAGGCCTGGGAGCAGGTTTTAAACTAGAAATTGGGTGTGGTGACATCTGACATCGAACTCAGGGTCTCTGACTAGCTGCCAAGTCCTCCCAGTGGCCTTGTGCCCAGCGTAGAGCAAGGTACAGCGTGAAGTGGCCACTCAGCAATGGTGCTGGAACAGTGGCTATAGAATCCAGAGTTTCTGAATCTCTCTGCTTGGTTTCCCTTGAAAAGTGCATAGTTTGGTTTTGGAGTTCAGAAATGTGATATTTCTGTGCATCCAATGCTTGCTCGGCAGCACATACACTAAAATTTCTGTGCATCCAGTCCAAGCCTTCCCCGAAGAACATTTACATTTTTGAAACCTAGGAGTAGACTCTAACTTGTTGGTTGCCTGGGAAACAAAATGCACTGCTTTGTACCATTTAAATGTTAAGAGAGTTTTGATGATTTTCTACAGAAATCCTATTTACCCTGCACCAAGTTCCCCAGGCCTCCCAGCCTCCCAGGTTAAGGAGTTCCCTTTCATTGGAAAGTTCTTCACGAAACAAAGAGGGTGGATCTCAGTGCCTTCCATTTCTAGCTGTACTTCCTTCTACATTCCAAGGTTGAACAGATCAGATTCACATGTCACTGTGACTTTATATTTTATAGTGAGCCTGACCACTGTTAATTGAGCCCCAGATTTGGGGGGGGCGAGCTTTATTCATTCTCTCTAATACACTTGCGTCCTCTGAATAAGTAAGCATTTTTCCCAAGGAGGAAACTGAGGCTCAGAAATAAGTGAAATTACACAGGACAGCTGGAACTTGAACCTAAGTGTTCAAGGTCCCTAGGTTTTCAAGGTCCTGGCGAGGACTCTCTTTTCCTATGGCACACAGCCTCCTACTTCAGACTCTCCCGTTATTTGAGGTTTCAGTTTGGCGATGTCCTCACTTTGAGGTTTGCATCACCTTCCTGCCCCTAATTGCTCAGCATTATAGTGGGGTGCGTGCCAACTTGATCTCTCCCTCTGTGAGTCTGCAGAGGAAGATGTGCAAAGCAGGAGCCCTGGTGTCCATCATTTAGGGCAGAGGGAATGAAGAGGGATGGCTCTTTTCTGTAAGGCACCTCTCCCCTAAGTGGCTTAGACCTTCTCACCATGGGCACAAAGGCTGTTCTTGCAGAGTGTGCTCAGAGGTCAAGGAGGCAACTGAAACAATTGTGGGTGTGCCCACCCCAACCCCAGCTGCTGGGGGACCTCGCTTCACCCGAATAGGAAGCTCGGCAATTCAGGAAAAGGACACACTGGCACGGGTTCAAGGAAAAAAGGCAAGAAAGGACACTTATTTTTCAGAATTGAGTGTAACTCACATACTGTAAACTTCACCCACTTTATTGGTTTTCAGACTATTCACCAGGTGTGCAATCATCCGTTCTACAACATTTTCATCACCCCAGACAGAAACCTCACATTCATTAACGGTCACTCCCCATCTTTCCCGGTCCCCAGATCCTGGCAAGCACTGACCTACTGTCCCTGTGGAAGTCACCTCTTCTGGACCCTTCTTATAAATGAAATTGTCAATGTTTGACCTTCTATGGCTGGCCCTTTTCACTCGCCACGAAATTGTCAAGTCCAGCCACGCTGTAACATGTGTCACTGTTTGCCTACCTTTCTTGGCTGGATATTGTACGGACATAGCCCGTTTTCTTATCCCTTCATGGACACATGGACATTTAAGTTGTTGCCACCTTTCGGTATTACGGAGAATGCTACCAGGAGCATGGATGTAGAAGTTGTTTTTCGAATGTATTTTTTCAATTCTCATGGGCATCTGCCTAAGTGTGGAATTTCTGAATCACACAATAAATTGATGGTAAACTTTTGATAAACTACTAAAACATGTTCCAAAGTGCCTGCTTCCTTTTTTGTCCAAGATGTATTTCCTGTTCTGCCATCCTATATATTTCAGTATTTCCTTTTTTAGGGTCTATCTCCTCAGCCCATGTCAGTTGCATCAGGGCAGCTTTTCCTTCTTCTTCCTACCAATATTTCCAGCACCAAGGACAGTCCCTGGAATGCAGTAGACACCCAATCCATACCTGTTGGATGAATGAATGCATGCATGAATGATAGAGGCCAGTTTTCAATATGTATTCTAAATGTTTTGCACAGAGATTAGATGTTGCTATATATTTGATGGTATTTGGGTTCATCTCTATTATTTCCCTGGGTACCATGGAGACTTCTATGAAGCCATCACTTTGAAATAAAACAGAAAGAGAAAATTAGTCACTTAATTTTAAAGTATTCATGCTTCCGTATAATAATTAAGTGTTCTTAAAAAGAAAGGAAAGAAAAGATATTAGTTCTATTGTCAGCACCCATTTTTCTTTTAAATTTTTAAAAACCGAATCTCTGTGCTATTCTCATTATTTTCTCTGTCAGTCTGAGAGTTCAAGAGCAGGGATTAGGGTTGTGGGGACTCTGGGGAGGGTGGTGGATGTTGCCTTATTTGTCTCTCTGTCCAACAGTCACTCAGTGCCCCCTCCCCTCCAGAGCCTGGAGTTTGAATCCCAAGGAACCACTTCCTGCGTACCTGGGACCAGGTCAGGTGGGGCATAGCTCAAAGGCACTCACAGAGAAAGCCACACCATGGCAGCCCTGGGCTGGATGGGAAGAGCGGGCAGAGGCCTGGACAGGAAGTAAGGTGACCCTCTTTGCCACAGAGCTCTGGGTGAACCCCAGTGTCAGCTCTGGGTTCCACTGTCCCCTACTATCAACTGCTAGAATCGGGCCAGCACCTTCCTAAGCTTCTGCTACCTTGGGGCTTAGGGATCTAAATTCAGCCCATCTGTAGAGAAGCTGTGAGAAAGGATGAGCCACTGGACAGCCATCGGAGCCTGGGGGGCAGCAGCCTCATCTGCTGTCCCTCCACTCGCTCTGCAGCCTGAGCCACAGCATCAGTGCCACCCAGGGGCTTGTGAGAAAGAAAAATTCTCAAGCATCACCAGGACCCCTGAAGCAGACACTCCTGGGAAGAGCCGGCAGGCAGGTGATCAGAAGCAAGCCTGAGTGTCCAGTCCAGTCTCCAGGTCTCCCTCTTGGTAGACTTGCTCTATGTCCACACATAGCACCAATTAACTACTGACAAACCCCAATGTTCACCCCCATGGCTCAGTAGCGTTCATTATTCCCAAATTAGACAGTACACAACATGACCTCCCTACCAGGGGAGTGAACTCCTAGCTTCCCTTCTCTATCTCAATCTCTGGTGTTTGTGGCTGTATTTTCAGTCCCTCTGTGGTCACTTTAGGACTTTGATGAGTTCCACCCTCTATTTCTCCTTCCACTAACTTTTCAAGCCCTCTCTTGACATTCCGACTGGATAAGCTGCCCATTAGCTCCCGTTCCTTTCACACTGCTTCTCCTCCCTCCCATCCACTTCACAACTTCTGTCCCCAAAACCTTAGCTTTTTATGGTTCTAAACAGTTCTTACAATTCCCTCTGAACTCATATGCTGTCTTCCATGCTTGGTCTGCAAATCGAATTTCAAATGTTTAAAACTGATAAATGGCATTTATACTATTACAAGACTTGTGAAAGAAGGACAAGACAGCTTTTAACACATCATAAACTCCCAGTCGCGATCAGTTTTCACTATCTTTTGACAAGGTGACTATTGCTCATTGGTAGCCAGCCTGCAAGGTGGTGCCCCATAGTGCTGGCCTCCTGGCACTCGAAACTCTGTGCCGCCCCCACCCACTGGTCGTGAGGGTGATTCCACCCACAGGCTATTTCAGGCATAATACTACGGGACCTCTAAAGCTAGGTTACAAAGAGAACCACGACATCTACTGTGTTCTCTTGGCTCTGGGGACAGGTGGCATCATGGGTGAGGACATTCAAGCTGCACTATGGGGATGCTCACGAGGAGAGAAACCCAAGCCCCCACCAGCCATCCACACAGCCAGTCTATCATGCGAAGCTGCCAGGCAGGTGGATCTCCCAGCTCCAACCAAAGCTCCAGGTGACTCTAGCCCTACCCTGTGTGTTGACGGTAACCTCACGAGAATTCTTGAACCAGATCCCCCCACATTAAATTCCTTCCAGATTTCTGACCCCCAGAAACTGTAAACAACTATAAATTTTCATTATCACTTTAAGTCACTGAGTAGTGGGGTGATTTGCTCCACAGCAATTGAAAACAGTTATGCTTTAATGCAGTCAGCTGTATTTCACAGCACACGGCTAATTCCAAATATCAGAGTCCTAAATCGGGTACAAAGATGCATCTCTCAGCCAGAGATGATCCGTTTCGCCTACACTAAGACACAATTTTAGCTACGTGCAAAATTCTCTCCTGATCCTAATGGCAAAAGTCAAAGCCAACTCTCTGTAGATGCTGGGCCATCAGTCAGCACCTCACTGCAAGCTTTAGGTTCAGACTTTAACAGAAGAGAAAGCTTCCCAGAGCTCACCCCTGGGCCACACTGCCTGCTTCCCCACCCCATGTAAAAGCACAAAAGAGCTTGGTAAAGAGCTTCCGCCCAGGGCTCAGCCCCAGGGATTCCAAATCTCTGACTTTAGTCTTGACCCTGGAATGTGGGTTTTTTATTTGTTTTGTTTTGCTTTGTCCTTTCTGCAGCACTAGGGATTGAACCCAGAACCTTTGCACTGAGCTACATCCCCAACCCTATTTATTCATTTTTTTTTTTTAAGAGACAGGGTTTCTCTAAGTTGCTAGCAGCCCAGGCTGGGCTCACATATAGAATCCTCTTACCCCAGCAGCATCGCAGAGTGCTGGGGATGGAACCTGCTTTTAGAAGGAGCTCTTCCTTCCCCTGCCTTGTCCAGATAATCCTGACACAGGCAGTCCCCAGCCTGAGCTGGGACTGAAGATGTTCTAAAGATGGGGGCCCCCATTCCTTTGATCCATCAGCTCCAGCAATCACAGCTCATGAAACGGGAATGGCATTGAAAGCATTTATGAGCCCGACAAGCCAGGCCTTGTTCAAGTCTGAAGTCAGAGAGCAGCAAGCCGGGACCATTGTGTGGGATGTGTGCAATCACAATCCTTTCTCTGTCTCCTGTAAAACCCTCCAGTGAATAACCCGCTCAGAGAAGAACCTCACCGGAAGAATAAGTAGCCACTCCAACCTTCCTCCGGCTTTTCATTTTCTTTTGTAGTTTTGCAATTCTGATGGAATTGAATGCTCCCTTCTGGCAGATATTTAGGACCAACCTATACTTAAGAGCTTTTTAAAAGTCTCACAGACAATGCAGGGGAAACAATGTGGAGACCTTTAGGAAACTGGAGTGAAGAGCTTAGCTCCTTTTGCTGCCTCTTTTCGAACTTCACAGGAACTCAGATCAGAATAATCACTTAAGGCCCTCATCAATACCCACTGATCACTCTCCCGATGAAGTTATTAAAGCAGCTCCATATGTAGACTCCAGCCTCACCGGTGCCCAGTGCACAGCAGGGGGAACGAGATCAGGACTTGGTGATAATGAAGCATAAAGATTCTGCATGTGTCCAGAGTCTGTCCCCAACAAAGAAAGGCAGAGGTACCAAGCTGAATCTCCATATTCCAAGAGAAAAGTCCCAAAAGACTCGCCCCCCCCAACCCATCAAAAGCTTCTGCACTGCAAGAGAAGCCACCAACAGTATGAAGAGACAACCTACAATGTGGGAAAAAATTTTAACAGCTCTTTCTCAGACAAAAGTCTACTATCTAGAATATATAAAGAACTCAGAAAAAGCAGATCCCGCAAATATAAAGACCCAATTCAAAAATGGGCATCTGAAATGAACAGACATTTCTCAGACAAAGAAGTAAAAGCAGCAAATAAACACATGAAAAAATGTTCAACATCACTGGTCATTCGAGAGATGCAGATGAAAACAACACTGAGATTCTGCCTCACCCCAGAAAGAATGGCTGCTATCTAGAACTCAACCAATAACAAATGCTGGCAGGGGTGTGGGGAGAAAGGAACCCTTCTCCACTGTTGGTGGGAGTGCAGACTGGTACAACCACTGTGGAAATCAGTATGGAGATACCTCAAAGAACTAGGACTAGAGGTCCCATTTGACCCAGCTATTCCTCTGTTGGGTATCTTCCCCCCAAATTAAAAGAATCATACCACAGCGATATATGTGTACCCATGTTTATAGCAGCACAGTTTGTAATAGCTAAAGCTTGGAAACAGCCCAAGTGCCCATCAACTGGAGACTGGATAAAGATGATGTGGGGTTTTTTTATAAAATGGAGTACTAGTCAGCCATAAAGAATGAGAAACTAGAGTCATTTATAGCTAAATGGATGCACATTGAGGCCATACTCTTAAGTGAAATAAATAGGACACACATGTGTAAATACCAAATAGTTTCCCTGGTGTGAGAAACTGAGAGTGTAAATAAGGTTCAAATGGTATCATTCATAATGTGAAATAAAAAGAAAGGGTCTAAAGGAGTGGGGGAAGTGGGAAGGAAAGGCAAGGAAGAAAAGCGGAGAGGGGGAAAAAGGAAAGGAAAGAAAAGAAGGGAAAAGAAAAAATATGAGAAAAGGAAAAAATGGAAACAGGGAAGGGTGGAGGGGATGAAGGGAGGGCAGGGAATGGGGAAAAAATCAGAATCAAGACACGTCATGTACAGCTACAGGATCCCAGTGATGAATGTAACTGTATTGTAGACCTAAAATGTACCAATAAACTTAACGAAAAAAAAGTCAGAGAAAAACTTCCTATATTGACACTCAATTAGTGTTTATGAGTTCACTACGACTTGCGACTTGCGTCTGCTGAGATTGCTGCAAGCAGCCAACCAGGCATCCCCACGGGCATCCCAGCATGCTGGGCAAGGTGGTGATCCTACGGGCTCACGGAGAGCTCAAAAACATTTGGTTTGCCCCGTAGGTTTTGTTTTTTTAATTCAATGCCAACAGTTAAAACTCGGAAGCTTTCATATTCCCTGAATGTAGGTGTCCAGCTGGGATCAGTTAGCATCTTCTGTATAACTATCATTGGCTACCTCGTGATTTCAGGGTTAGGCTCCCGTCAGTGGATCTCCCCCGGGCATTTGCACTCAGCTCCCAAATCCCAGGGAGGTGAGGGAAGGCGGGGAAGGTGCTGGTGTGAAGTCATCGCAGTACTGAGCTGGGATGACTCAGTCTACTCCACAGCGTCTCATCCTCCGGCAGGCTAACCTGGCTTGTGTACCCTGCAGTCACAGTTCCTAAAAACAAAACCGGACGCCAGGAAGGCCCTCGAGGGCTGGACTCCCAGCCACACCCTCACGTCTCCTTCATTCTATTGGCCAAAGCCAGTCAGAGGCCCGCCTCGACTCGAGGGCAGAGGCGCAGGCTCCGCCTCTGAATGGGGCTGGGGGTGCGGCTGCTCTTACCACGCACTGCACAGCCAGTCTGCAGGGGGCCCCTCGGGCTCTCGTGCGCTGGAGGCAGCAGTGCGGTAGTGCCCCGAGCAGCCTGGCTCGCCCCTCCTGCGCAAGGCTGGGCCCTAAGGCTTCGGTCCTTTACACCCCCGCCCAGCCTCGAGGCCCGGGAAGGTCGCCCTGCGGTCCGGAGACCCAGGCCAGCGCGAACGCGGCTCCTGCGCAGTCCACTGAGACCTCTTCTGCCTTCTCAGAAAACATCTCCTTTCCACAGGCCCTGTCCCCTCCCCGGGTCAACAGCTCACGAAGCACGCGCAGGAGTGGAGGATTACTCGCTAAGGGGGGGTTAGAAGAGAAGCCGGAAGCTAAGGTTCCACACTGCCACTCCTGGTCTGTAAAACCGTACCTGCTACATCTCATGCTTCTCCTTGAAGATAGTGATAATTGCTTCATGCATATGCATGGATCTATTTTGAACGCATGGAAAATCTTTAGAGAAAATTTTTTTAAAAACAAGTTGATGAATTTACGGCGCGCTTCCTACGAGAGACAATTGGTGACTCATGCAAAAGCGGTTTGCAGAGCGGCGCAGGGACTCAGCGGCCCTGGCCCAAGTAGCTGGGTTTGCAAAGTGCACCTAACGCTCTCCAACCCCGACGTCTCGGCTGCTGTTGAGGCTTGGGAGGACCTGCAGCGCCACCTGCGGGCAGGACGCGTACTCCACGGCTCCGGGGATCGCGCGCTGCCCCGGAGCGACCCCATCCGAAGGCGGGGTCCAGCGGAGCTCCGCCTCGGAAGCCGGCGTCCAGAACCGGGGGGCAAGGCCCAGGGCGCAGTGGTAGGACAGCAGGTACTGAGATGGTGCACTTACCGCCCGGCCTGCGAAGCGTTCGTAAATCCCAAGCCTTCCCACAGACAGCCGCATTACACCCGTGCACCGATGAAGAAAAAATTCAGGTTAAATCTGCGGTGACCAAGGGCAGCTTTCAATTTTCTCTTGTCCCCCTGAAGACCTGATCATCTTGGTCTGAGTAATAAACTGACACCGGGCAGGTTGGCGGGGCGGGGAGCACGCGACTCGGAGAGGTGAGGGCTGAGGTCTGAACAACCCCTTCGCAGGGTGGGGGGCGCCGTGATTGGGGTGATGAACGGGCCCAGGAGAATGGCGGCCGGAACCGAGCTGCTCTGGGCCTCGGAGCCGAGGTGCCACTGCCAGGCTTCCTTCCCGGCAGTTTCTCTTCTCCCTCGGTGAAATGTCAGCAAGCCGACCCCGTACTCCTGTCTCCCCCTGAGCTGGAAGCAAGCAAAGCTCAGAGAGACCTCGAACGCGAGGCCGCTCCTAAGGCCTCACGTCAAAGCGCCAGTCTCTGGGGTGTCCTCTTCTGAGCCCTGACATGCAGCGCTCGGCCCTGGCAGCTTTCGCCCCACGCCTGTCTGCTGCCCCCAGCCCTGGGCCTCGGCCACGTGGCCTCTTCTGAGCGGCCACCCGCTTCCCACGCGCCAACCTCAGCTCCAGCTGGCGCCCCCTCCTCGGCGGAGTCGGCCAGAGGGCAGCAGCTCGGCAGAGCCCTGTCCGCCTGGGGACCGGTGCAGCGCAGCCTTGGAAGGAAAGAGGACGCCGCTGCGCTGCGTATTCACCACCAGCGCAGGGGCATGTCCTTGACAGGACTGTGTAAAACCAGATAAAGGAAGAGCTGCTATAATCACGGGGGGGGGGGGGGGAGGTGGTCAAAGCAAGAGAGAACAACAACCAGACCTGACTGAACACGCGGAACACGTCCCGGAGGACCTGGGGAAGCAGAGACTTGGCCCTGCCAGGCCGGCCTTCCCCAGCAACCTTGCTCCAGGCTCTGCAGGACCTTTCTAGGGAGACCCTGGGACCCCAGCTAACGGAGCACTGCCTGCCACTCCCTGGCCCCTTGCTCTGCTCCCTCGTGGCATTTGCTGCCATCTGACATTCCAGTGTGTATTTATTCGTTTAGTGCAGATCTCTCTAAAGGTAAATACACATCATACACCCATAAAAGTTAATTTTCCCTGGTTCAAAGAAGGGAAAGAACCCCTCTCTTTTTCCTACAGCAACGTTTCCTTTAGGAAACCTGTGATTGTAAATTCCTCCTCTGGCCCTTTGAGATACATGTGAATCTTTTTAAAAGCTAAATAAGCGACTTGTCGATTTTCTCAACCAGGAACGTTTTTTCTTAGGGGTCTGAGAGCCTTCCTGAAATGCAGGCCTCAAGAACATGGACGCCCATCTCCTAGTCCAAATGAGAAGTAAATTTAGGTGACCAGCTCCCAGCTACAGCCATGCTGTCATAGAGAGAAGTCTGCTATTCCTTTGAATGTAGATTCTTGCAATTAGCAAACACAGACGCCCACCCCAGTGGCCAAGTGAATTTAAGATGAGCCATAGGTCTGTGACAAATGCTGTCCTCTGACTTGAGATTTGCTCACCCCTGGTCTTGAGAAGGTGAATTGAATCAGCTGCCTCTGCTTGACTATGTAAAAGGGTAAGATTTCTTTCTGTCTTTGCCACCTTTGCCAGTGACATGTATCACACTCCGGTTTAATGTTTACTCTGTGATAAAACTGTTTTCTTTCTCTCCTACTTCTCTGGAAAGGAGACGTGGCTTTTAATTTTATTCCTTCAGCATCTCTTCCCCAGGACTGTGTAAGATCTGCAAGATTTTTTGTCTCTTTTTGCTCCTAGCTGCTTCCCCAAGATGATGCTTAACACTGAGTAGGTGCTCAAAATGAACAATAAACAATAACAATGTTTATTGAATAAATAAGCTTACTGCCAGTTGTAGGGGACAGGAAATTTTCTATTTTCTGAAGGTTTGATAATTGAGTCTATGAGATAAACTGACAAGAGACAGATCAACAGAAAAAAAAATTTAATTCTGTGTATATGCGCAAGAATAACCAAAACATTGCATCCTGAGCTGTAGGAAGAAACTGGCTCCCTGGGCCTCCAGTGGGAGGGAAGAGACAGCAACAAGCCGCAGAGGGCAGGGGAGAGAACTGGAGCAGTCAAGGCCACACTGCTGACATGTAGACTTTGTCTCAGGTGGTAGACCTCAGCCCACAGCAGCCTCTTGCTGATAATGATACGTTCCTGGTGTCAATTTCCTTTAGAGAGGTGCATCACTTTTGCCTGTATGTCTGCAGTTTCTCCAAATACCAGCTCAAAATATGCCAAAGAAATATATTTTGAGTGGCACTATCTGGTTTCAGTCATATTTTGCAGTGGTGCATCCTGAACCCCAAAGAGTATCTGAATTTTAGTTTTTGCCATAAGAAAGTCTTATTATAATAAAAAAATTTTTTTCAGTTTTTAAAACCTCCCCAGTTGACAATATGACAGGTGCTGTTCTTCAAGGATATTGATTTTATTTCCTGTGAATCCTTGTGCTTCTCAGACATGACTCAGTAGTCTTTGCTTCATTATCAGTAACTGCTCCAGACCTGCCATTAGTAACCATCTCAGACTTCATACAAAAAATACCCTATTCCAGATTCTTCCTCGATACTGAGAAATGATCTGGTTCCTTCTCAACAGCAGTGAAGAATGGATTCTCAGAATGCCGTGTCCGCCTCTCCGTCCTCTGATAAGCAACGCTCTTCACACTGGTGGCTTCCTAAGTAGCATCTCTCCTTGAGGCTGCCAGCTCAGGTCCTGCATCCTGGGCCCACCCCAAAGTCTTTGTTTAGGTCCAGCCCACACTGCTGGCTCCTTCTCAGAATGAGGAATGAAGAAAAGGGATAAGTCCCTGGTGTGAACTGCGATCAGCTTTCAGAAGACAGTGTGGGTTCCGGACCCTGTGCTGAACACCCTGGGTCCTCACAGCCACCCTTGGGGTGTGTACAAGGGTTGCCACCAGTTTCCAGACCAGAAAGCTAAGGCTTTCTTATTGAATGGCTTGCCTAGCCACCAATCTGATCCCAAAGCCAGGCGCTAAACCCCAAGCCATAAAAGTCCTCAGGCCCCAAAACATTGGATCAGTCTTCTGCCTGATTTGTGGAAACTAGAAGAGAAAACCCAACCAGGCAAGAACCTGCGGATGAAGAAGCAGAAGTCCTCATACTGACTCGCATGGTCTGAACTCCTCCTGCACAGCAGGCCCTAGCTAAGCTCACTCAGAATGGTCCAGCGAAAGCCTCACCCGGCTCCGAGGGGCTCGCGCTAGGACTCCCATGCTGCAGAGATGAGTACCGCCGGTCACCGAGGCCATGGCGCCCCTCAAGGTGCCACAGTTCGCAAGTGGTCAAGTCAGACTCAGCGCAGGGCTGTCCGCTTGCAAGGCTCGTGTTCTTAGTCAGACTCTTCCCCCAAGCAATGGAGAAAAACAAAACGATTCAAAATCAGTTCAAGTTCAGACAGAGACGGAGCTCCCGTGGAACCATTCTGAAGCAGCCATCGCTATGCAGTCTCCACACCGGCTTAGAGGTAGGGGGAGCCCTAGGTCCGGAGATGGAGGAGCTCAGACATTCTCTGTGTTGTCACCTAAGATCGAGGGCTGCAGCCTGTATTTTATGTTTCCTCTGGGGTTGGCACAGCTCCAAGGACATGGTATTTACTCCCATGGTGGCTGCTGGACAGACGGGTGGATGCACGTGTCCCCTTTTCCAAGAGCCCTAGGCTCTCACTTCAACAAAGAGCCTGCCTTTTAGCCCCATCTTATTCTCTCATTTGCAGAGGGAGAAGTCAGTAGGCACCGTGTGATGTACATTGTTACCCACTCGGTATGTCTCAAATGAGCAAAGAAATGAACTGGCGAGAATATTTCATAGGGAGAGTTACTAACAGGACATCACAAATACATAACGGGAACTAGAAAGAGGCCAGTAGAGTCAGTGGTTAAACTCCGGTTTTAATAACAACAACAACAAAACAGGACATTATCTATGTATCCATCACTAAGAGGGTGGATTAATCATGGTGCATCTGTACTACAGAATGCTCTACAGATCTTAAAATAATGTTCCACAATCATGGTTTCACCAGGAAAAACATTAGCGATCTATTAACTGAAAAAGTCAAGTTAGAATGTAGAAATACATCCTGACACCATTTTTATCCACACCAGGGACACGAAGTACCTTGCAAGATCTGGATTAGGGGCTCAGTCCCCGACCAGAGGTCAGGGCAGACACTGCAACTTGGCAGCTTCTCCCAAACCATAGCAGGTAGGAGGAGAGTACTCTAATAACAAAATGTGCTGGGCAAACGATAAAGAAACAAATCCCAGCCCTGTTTCCACAACCTAAGTCCTTGCCGGGCACCAGCCCTACACGCACTTCACTTGTTACCTTGTTAACCCTCTGCTATAGCTTGGATGCTCCATGTCCCCCAAGGCCCATGTGTTAAAGGGTTGGTCCCCAGGCTGGAGCTACTGGGAGATGGTGAAACTTTTAAGAGGGTAAGTCATTGGCAACATGCCCTTGAAGGAAACTGTGGGACTCTGGTCTCTCCCTGTCCCTTTTTGCTCCAGTTGGAGATGTAGCCACTTTGCTCCTCCAGCATGCTCTTGCTATGATGCACCACCATTCATCCCTTTACCAGAACTGAATGGATGTAGGTGCCATGCCTTTGAACCTCCAAAGCTGAGAACTAACTAAACCTTTTCTCTCTAAGTTACTTCGCTCAGGTATTTCATCATAGAAATGTGAAGCTGACTGATACACCCTTCCACCGATGCTTTGAGGTAAGTATCATCATTCGCACCCCCTACAAATGAGGAAGCAGAGACACAGACAGTTTGAGTCATTTAGCCAAAGTCCAGAGTAGAGCTAGGTTCTAAAAACAAGCAGATTTCACACCAAAGCCACAATGTTCACCACCAAACCTTAACGCACGGGGCTTCCTTTCCTGGTATCACCAGCTGCTAGCACACTGTAGGTGTTCTGAATAATGATGACCAAAGGGAAATGAACAGAGAAGAAGCAGTGGAGGCCAGAGGTTAGGCTGGGTGGAGCCAGCACCAGATGGCCAGGTTTGTCTTGGAAAGAGGGATAGAAGCAGAAGGAGGTGTGGAGTGGCTGGAGGGAAATGTGGAGCTGGGGCTCCTGTAATCAGCCTCAGGCTTCCCTGGAGAAGCAGGGGACCAGGGAACACACCAAGAAGAATGCCACCATGGCAGGAGCAAAGACTCCAGAAGGGCAGAGAACATTTAGAACAGTCACTACAGAATCCAGCTGAAAGGAGTGTGGACATGAAATCACTCTTGTGTTCAGAAGACTTGTGTCCAGAAAACATGTATTGGCAGGAAACAGAGCAATTTGTCCCAATCCTGTCTGCTTTTTTTTTAATCTTTTTTTTTTTTTTTTTTGGTACCAGGGATCGAACTCAGGTCTTTGCGCTTGCGCAGCAGGCGACGAAACCACTGAGCTAAATCCCCAGCCCCTGTCTGCTTTTTTAAAACACATTTTCTCTGCTTGTTCTCCAAGCCATGCTGAGAAATCACCAGGCCCTTGATCCAGAGAAGAATATATATAATATTAATATTATCTATTAATATTAATAATATGTTCCCTTGGAGACTAGTAAAAAGTGGATCTGTCCCAGTATGGGAGAAATACTTCTTTCTTCCTCTACCAACTGGGCCCCCTTCAGTCTACGCTTCCCATAGAGAGACACACATACCCTGACACTCATGTTTCCCACTGGTACACAAGCATCCCCTGCCTTATTCACACACATGTGAGTTGCCACACCCAGCAGTGATCCTCTTCTACCTCCCTGGCTATAGAACCCCATTTTGTTCAGGAAGACAATGTGCCTGCTCTGATCTAACCCCAGGCTGTTTCCTTTTGCCAGATCCTCACATTCCAGACTCCCTTTCAGTTTGTGCCCGTGTGATGCAATTCTTACCAATCAAATGTAAAGGATTTCTCAAGCTGGGAATGGGGTTGGAAGTGCCAGAAAAGGTTGCAATTTGCTGAGTTGTTGAATGTAAACCACATTAATTCTTATCTCTCTCTAGTGTACCTTCCTGAAAGAAAGGCCAAAATTTCCCAGACTCCCTTGCAGCTAGCTTGGGGGGTAGGTGAATTCACATCTGTCAATTAGATGCACTTGCACAGTATCTGGAAGGCAGAAATGAGGTCAAACCATCTGCCTTTGGTTTAGGCTGTTGGCTGGTATTAAGTTTGCAGAGATAGAGGAGGACTACCCAAGGATCTGGGTGTCCAGGAATGAGCCCATGGTGTGCCAGCAGGCAGTTTGAGGCATAGAAGTAGATTGACCCCACCTTTCCATGGCCAGTGAGCTGTTTTGTGAGAGCTGGGATGTGGTTGTAATGGGAGCAGGTTCAGCCATTTGTTCATACATTTGTTCTTCAATTCATACATTCTAGTGACAAATGTCCTGGACTGTGGCTGAGGGGCAGCTCCTCTGGCCAGCCAGTATTGCATGTTCACGCAACCTTTCCTGGGAGCCCAACCCAGTGCTCATTCCTCGCCTTCTCAAGTGCCAGTTCTCTGGGGCTAATTATGAAACCAATTCTTTCCTGTGTAAAATGCAAAGATCTAAAAACATTCTGTTTCTCCTAGCTTTAATTAAAAAATGATACAGGAGATCAGGCATGAAAAATATATGCAGCTAAGAAGCCTCAGTTTCTTCTGTAGAATGGAAGGAAAATTCAGTATTATCTTTACTATCAGTAGTTACTGAATACTGTGGCAGACTGTATTTCCTGACAGTCCTGTCTGCCAACTCATAAGCTCTTCTACATAACACCTTAGCACTTTCCAAGAGCAGGGGTAACATCCCTCTGATCCTTGAATCTGGGTTGCTCTATGACTGACTCATCACCAACAGGATGCAACAGAAAAGAAGCCACATGCATCCCAAGGCTAGGGCAGAAAAGACCATTAAAATTCCTCCAGCTCTCTGGGAAGTCTTACTCTTCTGATGTCCCCTGTCACAACCCAGCCACTGCACTGTAAGTCCTAAGTCACATGGAAAGCCCGCGGGTTTAATTGTCTCAGCTGAGCCCAGCCATCAGCTCACATTCAGCTCACGTGAGCGAAGAAGTCTCTACTAGATCATGCCAGTCCTCAGACATTCACTCACCTTCAACCACAGGAGCCTCTCCAACCTCAGTCCTCCCATCTAAGGCCTGGTGAGTAGGTCACTGGCCTCAATAATTCCCTCCCCTCAAGGGTGAGGAGGACCTGTGACTTGCTCCTTCCTATCTGATTAGATACAGCAAAAATGATAGGATACAACTTCCTTGGCAGAGTACACTCAATGATAAGGTGCTAAGATGTCACTCACGATGACGTCACCCTCTCCATGACTGCCTGAGCACACAGGAGCAGGGCTCTCCCCTCCAGGCTCTGCAGCTGCCATCTTGTCAGCTGCCTATGGGGAAGGCCATGTGGTGGGAAACCTCACACTGGCCACCTTAGAAGCAGAAAGAACCCCCCAAACAATAGCTAGAAAGAAAACAGGCATTCTGTCCTATAAGATTTATTCTGCAACAGTCTGGAGGAGTTGAAAGTGGGTTTTTTCCCCAGTTGAGCCTCTGATGAACCATGATTGGGGACACAGCCCCAGGTGACATCTGAATTGTAGCATGGTGAGACCTTGAACTGAGAACCCAGCTCAACCCTATCCTGATCAACAGACCCAGAGAGGCTGTGAGATGTCAAGTGTGTGTTCTTGCCAGCCACTGAGTTTGGAATAATTTATGTAGCAGTTGGTCAGTCCACCAGCTGAGACCTCAAACACCATGCAGGAGCCAGAAACATGTCATCCCCATGGACCCTGTCCCAATTCCTCACCAACAGGTTCCACAAGCTTAGCGATGGCGGTTGTTGTTCATCACTATAATTGAGAGGTTTTTGTTACCTAGCAATAGGATAATAAAGGAAACCAGCACACACTCTACACCAGCCCTGTGCTGAGCACTTTGCCACATCTGCTCACACGGTCTTCTCAGCAGTACTGTAAGTTAGTACATTTTCCTTCACTGTAGCAGTGGAGGAACAAATGCTTGGAACTGTTAAATCACTTATCCAAGGTCACACAGATCAGATGTGGATGGGAAGCTAAAATGAGAATGTTGATACAAGTCTCTAGCACCACACACGTCCAGTGAATGGCTTTGGTGTTGAATCAGTTATCTGTTACAACAGAACAAACTACCTCCAAAGCTCAGCACTTCAAATAACACTCGTGGCTTCAGCCACTGTGAGCCAGGAGTCTGGACACACCTTAACTGGTACCTGTGGCCCTGGGTCTCTCACGGGTTGCAATCGAAGTGCTGAGCAGGGCTGCAGTCATGTCAGGCCAGGGCTGTTGGAGGTCTCAGTCCTTTGGGCTGCAGACCAGACAGTCTGGTACCTGATCCTGAATATGGGAGCCTCTCCAATGGGGAGCAGGCTGGAGACCCAGAGAAGGGCCCGGATGACACCACGGTCCTCCTGCCATCCAATCACAACCTCGCATCCCATCGCTTCCGCTGTGTTATTAATTAGAAGCGAGGCTCCAGGTCCAGCCAGCGCTCAAAAGTGGGCGATCACACAGGATCATGAGCACCAGGAGGCAGGGGTCACCAGGGCATTTCAGAGGCTACTTGCCAAGGGGCTGTGCTGTGTCCTGGATTCGGCAGAGCCTCAGTGGGGTGAGGGTCTGAGGTCCCCTCTGAGGACCCCTGAGAATCCAGCTCAGAGTCCAAGCTGAGCCACATGCCTCTCTTTCCTGCTCCTGAATCTCTGACTTGGGAAAATCATTTTCTATAATGAAGTTTTTATGTTGCCCGCTAAGCAAGAAAGTTCATTTTAACTCTCAGCTTTTGCTCAATTACATTTGTGACACAGAGCTAATTTTCTTTGCTTCCACATTATTCTCCCACTGTCATGCAAGTGTGGCTCTGATTGGTAAAAGGCTGTCACCTCATTATTTGGCCATTAGAGAGTTTTAAAGAGTGACATTCTAAGAACCACATTTCAGTTTTAATTTCAAATAAAAATGAGCTTAATCATGAGGCTTTAATGATGCTTATTTCCACTGCTTCTTTTGGGGGGAGGGGGGGTTGAGATGGGTCTCGCTGTGTAGTTGAGGCTGGCCTTGGACTCGCTATGTAGCCCAGCTGGCCTCAAACTCACTGTGACCCTCCTGCCTCAGCCTCCCAAGTGCTGGGATTATAGGAGTGCAGCACCACGCCAGGCTTCCCCTGCTTCTTTTGTCCCTCACCTCTAAGAGGCGTTTGGAGTGGGCTGGGCCTGGAGGAGTTCCACAGTGTCATCCTCCGTCTTTTCTAGGATGACACAGAACAGCCACAGGCCAAGGAATAAGGCAATGTTTCCAGACATTGACAAAATAAAACAAGCAAAAAAGTACAGGAAAGCCAACCATACAATAACTGCCACAGGCATTTATTGCACGTGGATTACAGATGCCCCCTACAGGGTATGGACAGAGAAGGCCTCACTCATGTGTCATGGCATTCACACACTCCATGGAGTGTGGATGGTCCAAATCAAATCATAACCCAGGCCCTCCTTCGTCGTGAAGGCCACAAGTCCCATTCCTGCATCTTGCACTATTCCTCAAGGGGGAAGCAAGTGTGCAAAGGTCCCCCCAGACCAAATGCTCTGGAACAGTGGTGGTGAGCCAGCCAGTGGCACATGTGTGCAGTGGGCACACAGAGGCCTCGCTGTTGGCACGTGAGTCCAGCCACCCCGCAGCCGACCATTAGATAACAGTCGTGTTTTATAAACTAAAAGCTCAGGATGCATTCGGGTTGAATTGCAGTGTTGGCACTGCGATAGGTAAGTGGGTTTGGGCTTGCAGCTTGGACACTTGGTCTCTGAAAGGTTCGCTACCCCCGCTGGAGAAGGACCTTGCAATCTTCAGTCCACACCAGCAATGCTGGCACCAAGAAGTTCATGTTAGTTTTAAGGTTTTCTTAATACATACACGTGTGTTGTGAAGTATTTGTATTACAAGATATTGTGTGATCAAATATTAAAATTTAGGATCATTTAGTATTTCAAAGGCTATTATCCTATCCAGGTGCTCAGGGCCCATGCACATGGATTCCTCCACCGGAAACTCAGCTGAAGGGGGTTCGGGAGGCAGCCAGTGCCCCCGACTCAGAAGCCCCTGCCCTTCCTGCCGCTCTTCAGCCCAAAGCACCACCTTCTCTGGCTTCCTCCTCCAGAGACACCTGAACATACATACATGTATGTTTAAAGCATACGAAACACCTGGTGAAGATGGGGAGTGGAGGGAAGGACATGTTCATGGATAAATACGTGGATGAAGTACTCGAAACTGGGTCGTTATAACTCAGCTACATCTCTTCACACAAAAGGATATGCTCCTCAAGTCTACTCTGTAAATTCACTCCATAGGAATAAAAGCTCGGGCCGGGGATTTAGCTCAGCCGCCTGCCTCGCAAGCTCAAGGACCCCCCCCAAAAAAAAAAAATCCATAGAGATAAAAGCTCCTATTCATAAGGGCACATGGAGAAGGATCCTTATTTCCATCTTCTTAGAAGGAAAACAAACTTAGTGTCTCTTAAGGAGAGATAGCTGAATAAGTTATTGTACTCTCACATCAAAGAATGAACTGACATTATAACCGTGGTTGGGGAAGGTTTCTGCCAGATGATGTTCATGGGGAAAAGCACATACAGTATTATCTTATTCTCAGGAAACCTACAAAGCAGCCTCCATTTCTGCATCTGCACACACCAGTCTGCGTAGCACTGTAGGAAAACAGAGAAGCGAGGAAAGACAACAAAGTTCTTAGTGGACTGAGATCAGGAGGGGACACCGATCAGCTGGATGGAAGGAGAAGGGACCCAAGAAGAAAACCAAGGAGCAAGATGGAAAGGAGGAGAGTGCATTTTAACAAAAGCAGGCACCCCACTGTGTCTTCACCCCCTCATTCCGCAGTGTCCCCCAGTACCCCGCATTCTAGGCCTTGGTGTAATAGCAGTGAATCTTTATGAACATGTGAAGAGTGTGTGAATGTGGGATTGTTAGTTTCATGCAGAGAAGTTTAATTAAGACATCTCATGAACATTTTAGGGCAAAAGGGGGGAGAGGAGAAACAGGCCGGATGTGACTAGAACTTGAACCGTGACAGTGAAGGCCTTGGTATTCCCCTCTCCCTCCAGAAAGCCCCCTAGGACCAGGCTCAGCCAGCATCTCCCCTACATCCTCTGGGCACACAGGTCCTTCTGCAGGCTTTCCCATGCTATCTAAGCTTCACAAAGTTCACTGAGGTAGCAAGATTATCTCATTGGGCAGATGAAGAAACTGAGTCAGAGGAGGGAGATTCAGACCACGGTAAGCAGAGCCAGGAGCTGAGCCCAAGACTAGAGCCTTAGCCACTCTGTGGGATGCACCTTCCAGAACCTCTATGAGACAAAACTTGGGTCATTTGTAGGAAAATGGATGCACTTTGAGACCACAATGTTAAGTAAAATAAATCAGACGCGCAAGCTTAACTATCACATGGTTTCTCTTGCACAAGAAACCCCAAATGTAAATAAAGAACAAAGCAAAAGATAACAAAGTAGGGAAATAGATATTTCTCCAAGGGGAAGGGTATGAAGAGAAGGAGGATGGAGGAAGAGGGGAGGAAAGGGGGATGAGGAAAGGAACTGAGGTGTTATGTACAGGTACCAGCTCCACGCCAGGAATGTAAACACTATGTGCTACAAACATGTATTGACAAAAATAAATAAAGGCAAAAAGTAAAAAACACCACAGGCTGGAACTTTAAAAAATTTTTTTTAAATAACCCATAGGAAGCAGCAACCAAGTCGCCCAGCTGCATGGTAGTAAAGGGCCTGGACGTATGCACAGCAGTTCTTCTAACCCTGTGACCTTGGACGCCTTCCCATGATGCTCTCTGCTTTGGAGTCATTGTCTGCAGGGGAAGCAAAGGGCTACTGAGCTGTCCCGCAAAAGCTGACATGGAGCTAATGAGAAATTCCATGCCGAGCCTAGAACGGCACCCCGGTTCACAGGAAGAGCTCCTTTCCAGTGTTGCAACCGGCTTAGGTGCTGGCTGTGCGCAGGGACACTGCCACCCGCTAGCTCAGTGGCCACAGGCAAGTGAGTAAACCACCTTGGGCTTTAGTGACCTCATCTGTACAAAGGACAATGACGAAACCCCTGCCTCACCAGGGTATCATAAGAATTGGACGCAATGGCCACAGAGAGCCTGATCACCCGGGAGGACCCTGCTCTGGGTTTCATGCTCACCCCTTGACATTTCTGGTCATTTTTGAAGAAGAAATTCCACACTTTCATGATGCACTGAGTCCCTCGTTAACTTCATTTTTTAATCTCACAGAGAAGTTTGTCCCTCTGGCTGCCCAGATGAGATTCCCACCAGGAGTAGGAGTTCCTCTTATAGCAAACAGTGCAAAATAGAGCTTTAAAAGTTAGATTGTTTTTTCTTGTACAGGTAAGCACCTTCTCCAAGCCTCCTTCTGCTGAGCACATAGCTGACACCCCTCTTCTGCTCAGCCAGATGCAGTAACAAAACTAGCCCTGGGAGGCCAGAACCAGGTGCCTTTCGACCAGAAAGGGGTCAGCAAGCTGCCGACGGCTGGAAGTGAGGAAGCAAGCGTGGAGTCTGTGCCTTACTATGAAAGACCCCCAGGGGCCGGGGATTTAGCTCGGTAGTTCCGCCGTCTGCCTCGCAAGCGCAAAGGTCCCAAGTTCGATCCCCGGTACCAAACAAACAATGAAAGACCCCTGCCTACCTGAACACTCTGAGGTGGTGATCCAAGGTAAATGGGCCCCTCCACCTCCTTGGAGCTAGTTTTGAGTGAATCCTTTTTGCTTTTTACCAAACTATATGGCCTCCTTTGATTTGGCAGCAGTGAGCAAACGAACCTGAGAGTATGAACCTAAGTGGTCTGAAACATTATTATTCCATGTCCTTGCTCATACTTTTGTATTTGAAATATATTTTGCCAGAGCGACTCTCATCACCTGGGAGCCAAAATATTTCATCACTGAAACCCGAGACCCTAGCAATCCCTTTTCCCTTTTGTCAAAGCCCTATGCTCTCATTTATGTAATATAGATCTATATAGCCATACATATAGAAGGTGTTCTGTCATTTCTTGATAAAAATAGGATAAATTAGACTTTCATTCATCTTCCTTTACCCATTCAACATCACCTGGCAGAAATTTTCCCCAGTAACTACTATAACTGTGTTTCTTGATGTGAAAATTCCATTGTCATTCAGCCATTTTCTTTCCAGGTTTCCCCTGTGTTTTTACTTGGGGTTTTTGTTGTTTTGTCTTTGTTTTGCAAATCATTTGCTGGTTCTGGTGTGCAGTAGGAAGGACCTGATGCAGTTCTAACGTTGATATGCAACAAGGAACCCTCTTATCAAAAAGTCACTGGCACAGCTCCCCGGGTGTCCTGAGACAGCAGGGGCCTCAGGGCATTGGGGCTGGCTGGCAGCTCTCCCCTCCCAACGTGGCCTGGCAGAAACTGGCCCAGACACAGCCAGTATGATCCTCCTTGGAAACCCTTTGTTGCTGAAGGAAACAAAGGTCCAAACTGGAGCTGGCCCTGAGGAAGAGGAAGCTGACTGTGAGTCTTCCTGGAAGGGACAGATCCCAGCCCCCAGGGAGCCATCCCTGTGAGCCAGTCACCAAAGTTTGAAAGATTGTTTCAAAGCTAAAAGGGATTTCTGTCACTGCCAGTGGAACTTGGTATGTCAGTTGACTGGCCAGGCCCTTGGGGGAGGAGGATCAGGGACAATAACTAACCCTGAAGGGGGAGACAGCCAAGGTGGCTGGCTTCAAACTCTCACTGTGTATCTCTCTGCTTAGTGACAAAGCTATTTCCCCTCTCTAAGCCTCAATTCCTCATCTATAAAATGGGTATACCTTGTCTACCCAGCAGCAGTGCTTCGGAGAATAAACAAGTCAATATATGCAAAGTGCCTGGAACCATACCTCGCATGTAGCAAATGCTCAATGCATGACAGAAATCGGACACTTTATACAGATATGGGGAAAAGCTAGTAGTCAAAGAATACCTGGATTCCAGAGTTGTGCATCATGTAGCCACAGCGATGTGTTCGGAATGACGCATGGTCTTCTGTCAATGTTGCTTTGTGATCACAGCGTGTACTACACAGAATAAGCTGGCTATGCCACCACGAGAAAACATTATGACCTTGCGGGACCCTCATCGCCTATGTGGCCCAGCGTTGATCAAACTGTCATTTCATTTATGTGAAATTCAAGATTGAAAAAATAAAAAATATCTCATCTAGGAATGCAAGTGTATAAAAACTATGAAGAATAGCCAAAAGATGACAAGCATCAATTTTAGGGAGTGATTGATTGTCTTGGCTTGGGGTGGTGTTGGGAAGGCACCTCGAGGGTTTCTACCACTGGCCATAGGCTGTCTCTAAGTCCTTGTCGTGCTTTCTCTCCAAGCCACAGCTTACCTGGAATGCAAAAGACAATGGTGCTCTAAACAGCAGGGATGAACAGGCAACCCTGCCACATGCTTTCTTATGTCTGCTTCCCAAGCTCTTGGGCTGAAGCAGGGTATCCTAGAAGGAAGAAGGAAAACGGAGCAGCTCAGAATTCCTTTTCCTTCCAGTCCTTCCTGGTTCATCAGTAAGCCCAAGGTGGAGGACCTTTGTAGAGTGCGTAAATATCAAGAACAAAATTAGGAGGCTGGGGTGTGGGTGAGTGGTAGAGCACTTGCCTGTGAGGCAGGAGGCCCTGGTTTCAATCCCCAGTGCTGGTGTGAAATAGTAAGAGTTTTATTATTTTGTGCAGTATTTCTACTGTACTTGGTGCAAATGAATTACAAATTCTGTAATTTGGGAAATTCACCATGCAAATTAAGTCCTCTTATAGTCACACTTAAAACTGACAGTGCACAATATAAAGATAAATGGTAGAATGGATGCCAAGAAGATGAATCTTTTTCTTTTGCTTAGAAGGACATTAAACAGCAAATTTAAAAAAAAAAAAAAAGAAGCAGGCAATTTGGAGAGAGAGATTAGAAAGAAAGGAAAAGGCTTGGTGTTCTAGGACCTTTAAAGGGATTTTTGCCCACTTTATGAATGAGAATCCCCACATTTTCATGGTGTGCCGAGCCTCACAAAGTCTGTATCCCATTCTGCCCAAGAATAATAGCAACAAAAGGAGATACGGGGCAGGCAAATTCAGAGCCTGTGGATCCCAATCACTCCTTCCCCACTTTTGCTGCAAATAATTTAAATATCCCAAGTGAAAATACCTTTAGTCCATGTGTTTGATTCCCAGCTCTGTCCCCTCCCAGTTGAATGACTTTAGGCCACTGTTCTCTTCATCATAAAATAGGGACAAGGATCATGTCTTTTAGGATTATTTGAAGATTAAAAAGAAAATCTGTGTATGCCATTGAGCTTGTGTTACCATTATCATTTGCTGTTGTTAATCTACCACCCAGTGAATGGATTTCACAACAATAATCATTGCAATAGAAAGAAATGTCATATGGTGGTCTCATGCAAAGTTTGCATTTATTTGCTCCTCAGTCTTCTAGTCTGCCGAAGAAATGGAACAGCTTCTCTCAACGTTGTGGGAGGCCTAAGAGATTATGACCCAAGTTTCTTGGTGTATGTAGGGCCAACTGTAGGGTGTGAAAGTTGGGGAAATTGTTCTCGATCTTGGCCTGTCCTTTCCCCACAGTGAGGGTCACGGTACACATGCTCAGGGGGTCAGTGGACCACTTAAACAGAGTGATCATATTTCCTTTGTTTTCTGTCATCTCTCCATTATTTTACTGTTTTATGTATTTACATTTTAGATGAGAAATCATGTGGTATTTAACTTTCTATATCTGACTTATTTCACTTTATATTAGGGTCTCTGCCTCCATTTATTTTCCTGCAGTTCACACGACTTCATTCTTCTTTATGGCTGACTAACGTTCCATTGTGTCTATGCACCACATTTTTTGTTGTTGTTGTTGTTGTTGTTGGTTTGCTTTTTTTTTTGGTACCAAGGATCAAACTCAGGACCTTGCACTTGCAAACCAGGTGGTGGAACCACTGAGCTAAATCCCTGGCCCTGTGCACCACGTTGTAATCGTGTAAATAACTCCAAACCTTCCCTGATCTAAATTAGATACTCAATAGTAGAGAGTGACTGTTATCCTTATAATTACTGTTCTGGTTGAATCTGGACATTCGCGGCCCAGAGGAGCTCCCCGAAGATAGTATTCTCAAGAACAAGAGGAGAACTAGTACCTTCCCCTTGTCACAGTGCCATCTGCACCAGACCCCCACCCTGCTCCCAGTCTGTGCTCACTGCCTGCGGCCTTGTTTCCATTAGCTTCTGGCCAAGGGCCATGCAGCAGGCTAGCTTTGAGGGCCATTGGTAATCGGTCTCCATCAGACTCAAGGCCATGCCCAAGGCTGGTCTGCAAGAATGAGCTGTCTTGATCTTAGTCATTCTGCATCAGGGCATCATGCATTAGGGCACTGGGGAAAAGCATCCTCAGGACCTGTGTCATCAAGCCGCCTAGCCCCAGAGCCCCCATCCTGCCTCCCCCAGGCCCCCTTGGCTGTCCTAGCTGAGAATCTCTTTGTGCTCTGGTTGAGCCCCCAAGGGAAGCTGAAGTCCATAAAGGGGTCCAGGGACTGTCACTTCAAAATACAGCTGATCTGCTGATTAGTTTGGGAACTCAGTAGCAACGCCCAGGAGAAGCTTAACTCCAACATCCCCCTTTCTGCTTGAAGTCCAGATCCACTGAGGAAGAAGTCTATTACCTCCATTCCCTTCACTGAGTTTTTGAACTCCTCTTGTAGGAAGGAGGAAAGAACACTGGAGTCTGTCAGTGCACTGGGACAGACTTGTCATCCACAATGGTCTCGTGTATCAGTCCCATTCAAGACCCCCCAAATCATTTACTCTTACCTTACATTCTCCACTTCCTCCTCCCCCTGGAAAAAGGGTCTATGCTTCTGAATCACAGGGAGCCAATAGGTAACTACACTTTGGGGTTGCAAGTTAATAAATTTGCATACCTATTTTTTCTTTTCCTCATCTGCCTGCTGTCAGTGTTGCCCCAGCACGGTCTGCCCCAATGCCACACTTCGTACTTACTCTCACTGCTACAAAACACTACAGCTTACCTTGGGGACAAAGACCTCTGGCCATGCGTCGCTCACCCCACCGTACAAGCACGTTACAGACACACAGCAGGGAGCAAGAGGTACAAAGGGAACTCTTTATTCAGCAAGTATTTCCTGGGCACCCCTATCGTGGTGACACCAACAATGAAATCTTTGGGCTCAGAGATGGTAGAAATGAGACTGGGCCAAATAGTGCAAGCATGTACACTTCTGCACAGGCAAGGCCTTTTGGGGAGCAGAGCATCTTCAGCTAAATTAAGACTTTAGTTGAAGGTAAAGTATGAAAAAAGAAAATAGGTAGAAAAGAGACAAGGAAATTATAACTTTAACACCGTACTGTTAAGAAAGCTTCAGGTTCAGAACACAATCACAGTTTCCCAAGGTTATCCATATCTATATGCCATATCTTTCTCCCTGGGCTTGCTTGTGCTATGAAGTAAGGCAAGAAAGGATTGTGACAGGGACCTACAGGCTGGACCTAGAGATACACAATAAATAACTAAAAGCAAAACAAAGTTTGACCTCCGTTTCATATTCTCTATTAGATTAAACTCTGGATATAAGTACATCAATCGTTTAAGAAAAAAATTGTCAAAAAAAAACGTTTAGGAGCTCTAAATTTATATAACCTATCTCATCCCCTATCAAGACAGAGGATGCAAAGATAAAGGTGACTAGTTTTCAGGGTTTACGGGGACATCTGGTTACCAGCTTTTACAACATCCAGTTCTAGATGCTCTCCCTGGAGCAAGGCCAGGAAGTCTCCGGTCATTGTCCTAAACCTAGGATCACCTGGTTTTCAGGAAACGCGTACCCTCGAGGACCATGTCATGATGAGATCATCCTCTTGAGCAAAAATAATTCTCTCAGGGATAAATTGCTCCTCAAGCCAAAGGATGCCTCCAGAGCTATGAAAATCAAACCATGCACAGTCTAGAGCCTGGCACACCTTGAATAATTCTTCAAAGCTGGCATTGTGCTTCTGTGTGATAATAGGCTTGTCTGAACTGCTTCTTCAGGGTGAAGCCCCTGCAGCTGGAATCTTCTCTTCTTCTCCCTTACTTTCTAACTCTGCCTAATAAACCTGCTTGTGCTTCAAACTGATGTCTCCTGAAATTCTTTTTCCTTGACAAGAGTCAAGAACCCACTCAGTGGGCCAAGTTGAAGACCTGGTGACAAAGGGAGTCAGCAATTGGCCAAGAAGGTGACCAAGCAACTGCTCCCAGAGCAAAGAGAGCGTCTGGTTTTTACTGGCTTGCTGTGGTGGGCCAAAGTCTGGTGATTTCCTCTGACCAGGAGTACAGTTCCAAAAGATGTTTCTTCTTGTGACAGACTTGGACCACCAGGCAGTCATGGGCAACTTGTCCTTGAGGCTGTTGAACTTCTGGATATCTGGCTCCATCATTCTATATAAAACACCCCAGTTTTGTGGGCCTGGACCCAACAATAGAGACAAAGTGTCACCAGTCAGAGCCCAAGGAGGTCAGCAGAGTGAAGATGCAGAACTTATGCATCCTCAGAAGGACTGTAGGTGCTTGGGCTGCTGTGGCTACCGAAGAAGGACAGATGGGGCAGGAAAAAGTGGAGAGAGAAAGAAAAAGAAAACACATACGAGCAATAGGCCAAGTTAACCCTCTGTGTTATGGTCTTCGGTGAGACGTTTTTAAGTGATCAACGTGCCTACATCCAGAGCTGAGCAGAGTCTGACCCAAGGGTTAAGACAGCAGAGGAGACAAACAGTATGAATACAGATGTGCAAAGCCTTTTGTCACATTTTAGTCACTCATCAGATGTCCGTAGGCTCAAGTAAAGGGTTACTGTTTGCAGCAAGAGTGGCCTTCTGGCCTCTGGGTAGTAACCTGGATACTGTTACCATAACCCACATGTTGGAAGTGTTGCTACAGCAAAGCCAGTGGGAAGCTGATAATGTATTGCACCACTGTGTGACCTTCAAAGTTAGTAGGTTTTAAGTTGACTAATAGCAAGCCAAGCTAGATTTTTTTTTGGTAACAGTTTCTCAGTCCGTGCAAACATTCTGTTGCTGTTCTTTTGTTACCAGATAGGTCCCTGTCTTACTCTATACCCAAGCCCTTTGTATCCAAAACAAAGAATGCAGCAGGACACATGGAAGCAGGAGAAAAGCACAGGATTTTATTAAAAGGAAAATACACTCCACAGAGTGGGAGCAGGCTGATGAGGAAGCCCAACAGCAAGCTTGGCTCACAGCAGACCCTTCTTCTTTGGGTTCTGAGGTATCTATTGGGCCCTGTCCTGGGCCTTGAGATCTGGGATGGTACCTAACAGAACTCTTCCCAATTAATTGAAAGTCTTCACCCTCACACAGGAGTTTTTGAACTTATATGGACCTAGTTGGAACCAATATGGCTGCCAAAGCCCACCAAGGAGCACAAAACCACAATGCTAATGATATTATACTGTCTGTGCAGTTACTCTCTGTTACTCTAAAATCATTAGATTGCACGCTCCTCGGGCTCATGCCCAATGTCAAGGAAGTATGGTGAGAGCAGGACCATCTCTCCTAGGCTGATGCCAGGATGTGGTTAGGGCAAGATGCTCTTTTGGTCTCCAAGAGCCAGAAGGCATCCCATCGACTATGAGTCTAAGGGCAGGATATTGCCCATACTGTGCGTCTCTTGTCTTAACTTCCCCCTCTGAGACATGATCCTCATGAATCTTTATAGGAAGTCAAAAGCCTAAAGTAGCTGCTTCCTGTTGAGAGGGGCATTGTCCTTGCCTATAGGGAACCATGGCTCCGTCACGCTATCTAAGCATTAAGGAGACTCTCTAGCACTTCAGGTTTGAATTCTGGCAGGATAGGCTAAAATCCCAACACTAGCATTAGCCTGGCATGGCACTGTTGTAATCTGGAAGATAAAATGAGGGTAAAAGGTTAAGTAAGCAACATCCAAAGGTTAGGGGGACAATTATGGTTATGAAAGGTCCAACTAAAGGGGCTAGTTAGGAGAACCAGAACCAGACATTTGAACTTCCAATTTGACCAATCAATCCCCCAGTTTTCATAATGAAAGTGTTTTTTGTTTTGTTTTGAGGTTTTTTGGTACTGGGGATCGAACTCAGGTCCTTGCACTTGCGCAGCAGGTGGCAAAACCACTGAGCTAAATCCCCAGCCCTCAGTTTTCATAATGCTCCTGATTGTCCTTGGCTCTTTTCGGTGGAATCAAGGTTATTCATAACTTGGCCAATTTCTTTAATAAAGAAGCAGCATTCTTTTAGCATGGCCCAACTACCATCTCGGTTGGCTCTAAGGTCAAGGGCCCCAAGGTTTGGAGGACAATTCCAGCTAGGGAGTTAGCCTCCCTTTGAGGTGACATGGTGGCCTCTACCAGGTCGATGATTTGTTGACTAACAGGGCCAATACCAGGATTTAGGTATGGACCAGAGAAAGCATTAGTCCTCCTCTTTTTGCTCTTACTTTCATAAGGATTCCTAGAAGCATCGGGAGGAAAACTGGTTCAGCCCTCTTAAAGCAACTAAGGATTGATCCCGGAATGTTTTGAGAGAGATGAATTGATACTGGGGAGTTAGGAAAGTTGAACTTGGAAAGAATGTAAACCAGTGTTCCAGTGCTCCTCCATTTTAGGGGAAGGCATAACAAGGCTGCAGTCCCACAAAAGAAGTAAGTATTATTGTTAGGGTTTAGACAGGACAATAGAGAGATCACTCCACAGTGCATGAGGGCTTCAGTACCATGTACTCCATGCCTCATAGGCTGAATAATTCTCTGCTGTGGACATGCCTACTAGAGGATTTAGACATGCAGACATTCCAGAAGTATGATTCCAAGTTAGGAGATCTTGAGTTTCATTCCATCCCAAAACTCATTACATTTAAGGCAGTTTGATTCTTGTTCATCATGAGGCTGATGGAAAAAATTGCAGTTATTGAAAGGACATGTGTTGGGGATTTGGGGCACCTTGAGGTTCTGAAATAGCTTCTTTGGGTCCCTGTAAGAGGCCTCATGAGATTATTTAGTTTGTATAGGACTCAGCCATATGCAAGGAAACGGGAAGTCTGGTTGTGGAAAATTGTCTTATGATGCCTGGTGGTTTGAAGGTGAAAACAGTTATGAAAATGTGTTACATGGCTGAGTGGGATGGCCTCTGGGTGGGAGGAGCTATAAGTGGCACAGATGAGTGTAGTGGATTGTAATACAATATTTTCAAAGATGATTCCGGAGACGAGATGGCCCAATGGGTCCAGACTGGGTAAAATGAAGCCTCTAATTTCTAAATCTGCCCTTACCTTCATCACCCAAATTGGCTTACTAAAATAGTTGTAATGAAGAGAGGCCTTCAGAAATGTGCAGTCTGTATCTATGGCCTAGAGAGCTAAATGGCTTTACCTGGGGGCATGGATTCACCAACTTGTATATCTGGATTTAGATAGAAAACGGCCTGCAGAGTTATGAGGAAGCAAGGACAACTAGGTAGGAAGAGAACAGGTGTAAAATATAGGCAGACTAGAAAAATACAGAACAGGGTTTCATAGTGAGGTAGAGCCTACAGGTGGCACCAGAAGATTAGTTCTAGAAGGTTTCCTGGTCTGCCTCTTCATTTCCTCTTGATGCTAAAGACATAGTTTTTTGATGTCCTCTGCAATGAAAGACAGCTGTGTGTTTTAAGTGAACAGTCTTCAAAGGTAAACATTATGACACAAATGAGGAAGTTCAGTCCCAGAATTGGAGCCCACTGGTATTGTGGGAGTTCTGGGGTCCTAACTCTAAAAAGTTGTAATTTCTTCCCATGTATAGTCAGAGAGATGTCCGTATAAGGAAAAGATCTAAGGCAAAGTTTTGAGATAGGTTCGAGCCAGAAAGTATGTCTAGGCTATAGTTAGTGAGAGCATTTAAGACAATGTCATAAAATTTAGAGATTTGATTATCATAGGAGTTCATGGGAGTTCAAATTTTACTTTTTTGTTGGCTAGGGTTTCTTTCTGAACAGGAACTTGAGTTTCACTGAGTTCTGGTTCACAGGGGAAGGCAGGCTTCATAGTATCAGATCTGGTGCTTCTGCAGGGGCTGGTTTGACCCTGGACAGGTGGATCCAACTGTCTATTACTCTTAGTTTGACCGCTGTGGAAGTAGCTAGGATAGGCTCAAATGGCCCCTTGCATTTCAGCTTTAATTGGTCTCTAATAAGACCTGATCCATGGGTTTGATTTTTATTGACCCCTCTTGTTTATGAGCTGTGAGTACAGCACTGTCATGTTCTTGGATAGTCTATTGTTCTTGGCCTAGATTGCTAAGGTACTAGAGAGGTCTACCAACTTCAGGGTCTATTTCCGTGTAAGAAAGATCTTCCACAGAGCACTTCATATGGGCTTCGTCTTAGGCCTGTCTTGGAGGTATTTCTGATTCTTAAGAAGATTATGCTGAGTACACTAAGATAAGTCTCAGTTGCCAAAGTCCTTTTTAGAGTGCATAGCTCTTTCCACTTTTCCTGAGGACTGGGGTTGCCAAGACAAATGGAGGTAAACCTTTACAACAAGAACCCCCGCTACTGCCTGGATGATCTGGGGAGTAAAAATGGACTATTGTCACTTTATAAAGATGAGGGAGTCCAAAACAAGGAATGATCTCTTCGAGTAGAATAGTTCTTACTTCTATAGCTCTTTCTATGTGAGTTGGAAAGGCTTCTATCCAGCCCATAAAGGTGTCAAGCAGTACCAATAGTTATTTATATCCTGAGCATGGTAGCATGTAGGTAAAATACATTTGCTAGTCTTAGGATATATTTCTCTTCACTGGATTGGTTCCAAGGGAGGAGGGGGTTGGAAACTCCTTGGGTTATTGTAGGTACAAAGAGGGTGATTCTGGCATATTTTTTGAGTGATGACAGCTAGCTTTCCACCAGCAAAAATTTGATTTACCATGCCTAAGGCAGCATCTCACCCTATTCTCCTAATAACTTTCCACTGGGACTCTTGGGAAAGCACTAATTTATTTCCTATTTAGAGCCAGGGATAGCATAAGTTCCCACATCTGTTCTTTGCGGGTATAGTTTGGTTGGAGGGGAGCCTCAGGAGTTTAGAATAGAGCTAACTATCAGGCTTCTTTGGTTTCCTGATCTGCCTTTTGATTTCTTTCTGTTACTAAGGACTTACATTTTGATGTCCTCTGCAATGAGTGACAGCTGTATATCATAATAAATGAACAGTCTTCAAAAAATTTAACATCTCTCGTCTGTGTTTAATAGTAGAATGTCTATTGGTGAGGAGGTCTTTCTCTTTACAGATGCCCATAGGGCCATGGAATACCAAGAAGGCATATTTAGAGTCATATTTAACATTTTGTTTTTGCACAGAGTTAATGGTGGAGTCAGGGCAATATGCTCTGCCTCTTGAGCTGAAGCCTGGGGGAAGTAGGAAAACCTCAAGGACTTTTGTTAGCTCACCACTTCCTGCTCCCTGTTTTCCATCTTTAACAGTGCTACCACCATTTGTGAACCGTTCTTCCTCTGGATTCATTATTGAGAGGGCATTGAGCTCTTTCCTGCTGAACTAGGTCTGAGATATCACTTTCTCACATGGGTGACTTAACTTTGTCTGAGATGGGAGAGGCATTAGTGAAGTGAGATTAAGAGGGTTGCAGACTCTTAATGGTTATTTCAGGGGGTACCTAGAAGCACTGCCCTATATTTAGTAAGTCTTTCCCCTTAGCTTAAGAATGGATTTTACATGGTGTGAAGGAAGAACTCCCATCTTTTGTCTCACTGTTAGTTTGGAGGCTTCATCAGTCAGCAGGGCCAAGCAGCCACTGTGTACATGCAGAGTGGTCATCTGCCCACTATTCCATCAAACTTATTTTGACAAGTAGGCTATTGCCCAGGGTTTGTGGCCCAACTTTTGAGTTACAACTTCCAAGGTGACACCCCTTTCCTCAGTCACGAAAAGAAAAAGATTTTTGTAAACTGGATTCTAAGGCCATTACTCATATTAGGGCCTGCTGAATGAGTTCACTGGGCTTGATTGTCCACTGTGGGAGTTAGAAACCAGTCCCTATATACCTACACATACAGTGGGTTTGGCATTAAGCTGAAATTTGGGATCCACATTCTTCAGAAGCCTGCTATCCCCAAGAACAATTGGCACTTTCTCTTGGTGGCTGGGGGAGCCAGGTCACAGATACTCTGTACTTTTTCCATTGACAGTTGTCTTAGGCCTGGGGTTATTGAAATTTTGTGACAAAATCTGGGCCTTTTGTTGACACCGTATAACCCCAGTTTGGTAGGAAATTTAAGGTTAAGGTTGTACTGGTGTGATATCTTTCCTGGGTTGGGCGGTAGATAAGAATGTAGTGTACATATTGAAGTATGGTACCTTGAAAGGACTGAAAATCCCTCCAGTCTTTGTCCAGGCTCAAATAGGTGGAAACTGTCTCCCAACTCCCGGGCTAAGACCATCGAAGTACACTGTGGCCTCTTTTGGGTGACAGGATTTTCCCACTCAAAGGCAAACAAAAATTAGGAGTTTGGATTGAGTGGGACACAAAAGAAATTATCCTTGAGCTCTAGAACAATGCACCTTTTTGCCTGCTCTGGGATTTGTGAAAAGAAGGTACAGGGGCTGGTTATCATATTTCATAGCATGGATTGGAACCACAGCTTCACTGACAAGACAGAAGTCCTGAACTAACTAACCTATGTTCCCTTGAAGGTTTTACTCCTGGGAAAATAAGAGTCCTGCATGGGACTGTCAGAGAATCAATGGGTCAAATTTAGTAAATGATCAATGATGGGCTGGAGTCCTAATCAAGGCTCTCTTTTTATTGGACACTGTCTGCAATTTGGATAATAACTGGCACTTTTAGCTTTATAAAACTAGCTGTGCTGTTTTAATTCTTTCTGGTATTCCTTTGTCCCAGACCTCAGGATTAGCTTGATTTACAGTGGTCTGTAGGGCAGAGGTTGGATCCAATTAAATTCTTAAAATAGATATTTGTCCCAGTTTATATTGAACTTTGACCTTTAGCTGGGTGAATCTCTTCCCATTAAGGGAATGGGACATTGAGGAACAATGAGGAAAAAATAACCAAAGATCTGATCCTCAGGGGTAAGGATGTAGCTCAGTGGTGCCATGCCTGCCTGGCAAGCGCAAGGTCCTGAGTTCGATTCCTTGTACAGAAAGAACAACAAAAAAAAAGATCTGATCTTCAAATTAACAAGTCAGAACTGGAATAAAGAAGTGAATTTTGGCAATTTCCTCTACTCCAATTATGGTAATGGAGCTGGAAAATGGCCAACTTCAGAAAGAGGATAGTACAAAGGAAGCAGCCCAGTATCTATCAAGAAATGAATTGGCTTACCCTCAATGTCCAGGGTAGCTGGAGTTCCTCAGAGATATGGAAATATCTCAGGCAGGGACATCATTGTAAACCTAGTCCTCTTCAATTTTCTTCCTTCTCTGTGACAGTCTTAGTCTCGGTGACTGACCTTGTTCCTCTCTGGGGGCAGGGACAGTTAAGTTTCCAGGGTCCAAGGTCATTTGCTAAGTCTTTACTTTGAGGACAAGGCCCTGGAGGTGGCCTCAAGCATTCACAGGTCCAGTATCCTGGGTTCTTGCATTTAAAACAGACTTTTTCTTGCCCCTTTTTGTCAGCTTGGGAACCCTTCAGAGCCCTATGGATCTGGGGTTTATTTAAATCATTGCCAATTGCTACAGCCATAATTTTGTCCTGCCTGCATACTTGTCCTCTTTCTCCACCCCTTCATCCCCCATTATTATAGACAAAGAATGCCACATTCAATAATTGGGCCAATGGAGTTTGGGGTCCCATTGGGAGTTTTTGTAATTTTCTGTGGATGTCCAGAGCTGACTGGCTAATGAATTGCTGTGCTATAAGGGCTTTCTCCTTTTGTGAAGAAAAAAATATATCAAGTTGGTATATTTTCCAAAGACTTCGTCCAGCCAGCTATGAAAGATTGCAAAGTTTCCCTCTGTTCCTTGGATGAGCTCTCTTATTTTTTCATAGTTAACTGATTTTCTAATGTTGGTTTCCATTCCTATGATGGGAGGTCACCATTATGGTTATTCTAGAATGTCCATTCCCCGTGCTATAATCCCAGTCACGTTCAGTCTCAGGGATGGTTACTGCTCCAGGGTAGTTTCCCCTTGATGTGGTAGCAAACACTGAATTGTTATGTCACTTTTCTTTATCCAAAATCCTTTGCTTTTTTGTCTGGAGTTCAACAAGGAGTCAAAACCAGTGAAACAATCCACTAAGAGAGGTCAAAGGCCAATGGCAGGGATTGGAATCTGTCTGCAAATCTGGAGGGAGCCTCTGAGAAATGACCCAAACTTTCTTGACGTTGTCGTATATCAGTTACAGGGAAAGGTGCTTGGACTACAGTGGTTCTCTCTGTCCCAGCTTTCTCACAAAGTGAGAGGATGGCATTAGTTCTTTGGAGGACGGAAGCCCTGCTGTGACTACAGACCACAAGGCTGTTTTTCTAGTAGAAGAAGTTTGGGATAAATTGGGGGATATTGGGCTGGTTTTGGTGGCTTATGTGTTGGTTCTTCTGGAACAGGGGTGGGGGAGCCCAGGCCGGCAGCCACAGCTTCCATTTGCCTGAACTCCCCCTGAGAGACAGTGGGGGTATGAGGAGGGGATCATCAGTTAGATCCCCTTCTGTAGTATTTCATGCCACCCTATCTCATGATCCCTTACAAAGTTTAGGATTGTGGTAAAGGTCCATGTAGATGTGTGTGTATAGCCTGTGCCTCACTTTCTCATCACTGCATAAAATACCCAACACTCACAGCTTCAAGGAGGAGAGATTTATTTTGGATCACATATTCAGTCCATGCTCGGCTGGCTCCAAGTCAGGAAGAGGATGGCAGAGAGGCATGCAGAATAAAAGATGCTCAACTCATCTAGCCAGAACCAAAGAGAGAAGGGAAGAACCGGGGATGAGAATATACTCTTCTATGTCACACCCTGGTGACCACCCCTGCTGACCAGGCTGCACCTCCAAATGTGAGAATTTGGGAGGACCTTCTACATCTAAACCCTAATAGCACTTCAGATCATTTCCCCATCCTCTGCAAAAAAGACCTAACTGGAGAATTGTATTATAATTGACACTTCCATTCTACAGCCACTGGTCATTGTTCCCAGTTCTATACTGAACCCAGGCTATACTGCAATTTAAAAGAAAAAACTGTTGCTTTTCTAGATGACCTGGGTCAAATTATTTCCAGTGGTTGAGGATGCAGCCCAAAAGTGAGGTAGTAGAATAGGAAGTCTGTTTCCTGGGATGTCTTGAGTTTTCTATAAAAAGAAAAGCAAGATCTGGGTCTACAGCTCAACTTGGGAGTATTCTTGAAAGTTGCCTTGGAACTGAAGTGACAGAGGGGTATCACCCCTAAGAGTCTGCCTGAGCCACGAGATGTCTCTGGCACAGTCTACTCTTAGCATCAGTTCATGTTTGTGACCTGCATGAGTCAAACTGAGCTCTTGTGGAAAGAATCTGAATTACAGCTGAATCTTTCATCTAAAGGCATCAAAAAGCAGGCAAAGATTATCAATGATTCCACTGATAATTAGTTAGTCCAGATACAGCTAATATCTGAAGGCCAGATCTTTGTGACTTTATGACAGCTAAACAGATGATTAATGAGGCACACCAAGTCTCAGCTCTGTCTGGGTTCTCCTATAAAATCCTCTCAACACCTGCCCTGACAGAGGACACTGGGTGAGGTTTGGATTTTGTCCCATGGACAATGGCGCTGGTGCAGGGGTTGGGGACAACTGGTCTGGTGGTAGGCCACCAGCAGAGGCATCCCCAAGGCAATTCAGGTATGATCCATGCGACGGCAGATGACATCAATTAGGAGGGGACCCATTCTTTTCTCCCAGCTGTTTTGGGGCACATTTGGCTCTGGTGGGCTGGGGAAGCATGGCTGTCTTCCTCCCCATGGTGGACACGCTGCATCTTGACCCCTCCCAGGCCGAGGGTCACATGAGGGAGGCCCCACCCCAAGGCACTGGGGCTGGGGGCTGTTAGAACTCAGCTCATACTTCCCTTCGGCCCCCACCACCCACACAAAAGGAGAGTACAGCAGGAGCGACTAACAGGAGCAGACTTACACAGCTTTGCTTCAGACAGAGAAAAGTTCATTTTGGTCCCTCAGACAGATCACAAACCTGCAGGATGCATGATTTGCCTTCTGCCCAGCAAAGCCTGGGAGTCTCTGTCCCACAACCAGGCTACTGTGTCCGGGAGCCCAGGTGCTGGGTGCCCTTGTGGCTTTTAACCACCTGACCCATGCCCGGGGTTTTTTTGTTTGGTTTTTCAAAAACAAAGCCAGGAAGAAATAAATATGCCCTGGCTGGCTCACTGCAGAGGTGATCGGTGTCTCCTGATGTTCAAGCTCTTGGTAGCACTGAGAAAAACAGAGGGTTTATTAAAGGGAAAGTCTACTCCACAGTGGGAGCAGGCCGAAAAGAAAGCTCAAGAGTGAGCCTGACCCAGAGCAGCCCCAGCTGGTTCTGGTTTTCAAGTATTTCTGGGGACTTTTCCTGAGTCTTGGGGTCTAGGTGGTACTTATTGGGATTCTATCCAATTAACTGAGAGTGTCCTATCGGGAGTATGGGTTTTTGAACTTATGTGGCCCTAGTTGGCACCAGTATGGCTGCCAAAGTGCACCGAAGGGGTCAAAATTGCAATGCTAATGTAAAGTGCTTACAGTGTGCGCTCCTTGGGCTCAAGCCAGATGCCAAGGAAGTGTGATGGGGCAGGAGCACAGCTCTTAGTTTCTCGCCAGTGTCAAGGAAGTCTGGTGAGAGCAGGAAGGTATCTCTTAGGCTCATGCCAGGCTAAGTAAATATAGTGAGGGTAAGATGTTCTGTGGCTCCAAGAGCCAGAAGGCCTCCTGCTGGCTGCTAGCCTAAGGCCCAAATGTTTCCCTCACAGCTCCATCTCCTGCCTCAGGGTCTCATGGAGGGTCTGTTGACACTACCCATGCTACAGAGGGTGGTAGTGTACGGTGTGTATGGGCCCCACCACTGCCCCACCATGGTGGTCCCTGACTCCCTAGGAATGACAACCCGACTCCCTTACATCCCAGGGCTTCCACGGAAGCAGTAAACAATTAAATATAGAACACACTGCTAGGCAGTGATAAATTATATAACACAAATAGAGGCAGTAGTCAGTCATGAAAGTGTTCTTCTTGGTTTTGAGGTCCAGCCAGGCTTCTCTGAGGTGGTGCAGGTGTTTCAGAAGCGTGAGCAAAATAAAGAAGTGAGCCATGTGGATTCAGAGAATTCTCAGGGATTGAAGGGGGTGTCAGGATCCTGAGACACAGACACACTGTGGCACACGCACTGAGGAACAGCAAGGAACTCCCAGTGGCCAGGTACAATGAGAAGGGCCGCAATGGCTGCCGGGCTGAACTGCAGGGCCGTGAGCAGAGTAGCGATGGGAGTTCACAATCAGGTTGAAGGGGTGGCTGTGGCTGCAGGGTGCAGGCAGGCTCTGGGGTCAAGGGCAGAACCTGGAGAACCAGAGAGGAGGGCTATAGAAAAGGACAGGTAGGAGGTGTTAGAGCCCAGAGCAGGGTGAAAAAGAGATTCTAGCCACACACAGTCAACCTTCTGTATCTGTGGGGACCAGTTCCAGAATGCTGGTGGACACCCAAGTCCGTGGATGCTCAAGTTCTTGATATAAAACACTAGTATTTGCACAGAACTGTGAACTTAAAATCATCTCTAGACGACTTAAAGCTTTCTTAGTAAAAAAGCCAAAGCCAAAGTGCAGGAACTCTGTTCACACTATGGTCTGTTTGAGAAAAAGTAGGAATGGAAACCATTTGTAGGAATTTCCCTCACTTCAGGAAAATTTCAAGAAAGTTCTGCACCAAGAACTACCACAGTAATAATGGTGGTTGCATGCAAAGAGGGGAGTGGGGAATTTGGTGCCGGGGACAGAAAGAAAACATTTCACTATAGGCCTGTTCCAATCCTTTCAGCATCTGAGTCATGAGAACACATTATCTGCTCAGAAAAATGAGGGAAAAAAATCCAATAACTCTAACTCCCATGTTGAGTGTCTTCACTAGAGAAATAAAGAGAGCTGACACTAAGAAGGCAAACCTGCCTCAGATGCAGGCAGGCAGGGGACTGCATGTATTTCATTAAAAGTCACAAAATTCCCTCATCACTTTTGGAATTGAAAAAGGCACTGAGTCCATAATTATAGCATTACATTGTCAGGTTTCAAGAGAAAAACAAAAAATACGGTTTTTCACAGCATAGAGGAAGAGGCTTCCAGACACCATAGCACCGCTCCCAGCACAGATGAGGTGAGCCACGTGGGCACCAACAGCACACACACACCCTGCCCCCAACTCCCCCCTTCCCCCCCACGTCAAAATGAGAAGACATGTAAACAAGTCTCAAAACCAGACTTCCAGATCACCTACAGAAACCCCAAAGGGAAATGAAATGGAACACTCTGATACTCAACAACCTGGACTCCCTGAACTGGCAACAAAAGAGGATCTGGGGAAAATGAAATCAGAATATAATTTCTCAGATAACAGCAGAGATTGTGCTCATAGTGTAGGACATGATTAATAAATCTAGAGAGGAGATGAGGAACACAATAGAACACTAACATAGGAAACAAATGGAATCCATAAAACAGATGCAACAGATTTCCAGGAGATTAAAAACTCTATTGAAAGTCTACGCACCAGAATGAGCCAAT
>NW_004624790.1:161199-172429 GCF_000247695.1 Heterocephalus glaber | reverse complement strand
TTTTTTCTTTTTTCCTAATAAGAACAGAACAAAAATCAAAACTCAATTGCCATGGACCCAGGGCAGGGAACCTGGATGAAGAAAGAGGGCCTGGTGGCTCAGGTGACAAGAGAAATTACTGGAACTCGGAGGATCTCAACATCCGGGGCCGCACGCCCGGCCCTGGCCTGGGGACGTGGACGGCCCCGCAGCATCACTGCACTGCCTGCGTGTGAGAGGCTATTCAGGGCAGGGAGCTCTCCCAGCGACCTGTTCACTGGTGAAAAGCCCGAGGCCCAGAGCGCTAGTCCCAGATCACACAGCTGAACCAGCAGGGCCGGTCTGACTGAGGCCCTGCACCCCTATACTAACTACTCTTCACCTTCTTCCTGCTCTCTGCTCCAGAACCATCCTGGGGCGCCCCCAGGCCCCCTCGTTCCATCCTACAAATACGTCCAGTGCGATTTCTGTGTAAGAGCTCGGGTGACTGGAAACCCAGCAGGCCAACGTAATACTCCATCTCCAGGACTCTAGCCCGCTTCACTGGGGCGTCATTTGTATAAGGCAAGATTCGCAGGTGTGAAGGCCAAGACTAGTCCTTATTCAGCGGTCCCTCTCTACACTCACAGGTCCCCTCTGCTCCCCTGTGGTCAGCGCCCTCCAGCTCCCAGCCCCAGGCAGCCACCCATCGGTTTGGGTCTCCCGGGCCGTGCGGCTCTGGGCCTTTCTCGGAAGTAGAATCACAGGGCTTGTCAGGCCCAAGCTGGGTCACGCGGAGGGACAGGTCTGAGGGGCATCACCTGAGGCCTGTGTCAACAGCCGAGCCTTGTATTTGCTGAGTGAATCCCCGGCGTCAGTCCCGGGCTGTACCACAGTTCGCGGCTGTCATTACCAGCATGGACATCTGGACCGTTCCTAGCTGTTGAGTAAGAATAAAACTGCTGGCCGGGAATTTAGCTCAGTAGTTTCACCACCTGGTGCGGAAACACAAGGACCCCGGTACCAAAAAGAAAAAAAAAGGAATAAAACTGCTGACAACATTGGTATCTTGGCGTGTCTGTTTCTCTTGAGAAGCTACCTAGGAGTTAAGTTGCTGGTTAGTGTATTTCTTTGTTTTTTATTCTTTGTTTTGTTTGAACCGGAGTCTTTGCAGTGAGCTACATCCTCGCCCTCTTTTTGAGACAGGGTTTCCCTACTGTGTTGCCCAGGCTGGGCTCGAACTTGCGATCCTCCTGCCTCAGCGCCCCCAGAGTGCTAGGATTACTGATGTGCACCACCAGGCCAGGTGGGTTTAGGTTTTTAAGAAACGCCAAGCTAGTCACACCCACATTTGGGATCATTTAGAGGACTTTACACAAGTACGGGTCTCAGTTTCTGTATTTCGTTTCCTCTTGGGAGCTAACCTAGGCCCACGTGGGTGTCCACAGCGAAACACCCTGCCCACCGTCCTCCACGGTGTGGAAGCCCAAGGTCCCAGCCAAGAGGGGCCAAGAAGCGCTCTCCAAACGGCGGGACCTAAGACCCCGCGCAGGACTCCGCCCCAGAGGCACGGGGCTCCCGGGGCGGGGGATCTGGGGTGCGCGCGCATCTCCAGCCTCCCCCTGCCGGGAGGGGCGGCTTCTCCGGAGGGCGGAGCTAGTGGGTGGGATCGAGAGGCGCGCTCCTGCAGCCCCGCCCATCAGGTGCGGGGACTCCGGGGGGCGGGAGCGAGGGCGGAGCCAGACAGGGAGCGCGGCCCCGCCCCGCCCACTCCTCTCCAGCTCGGGCTCCTTCGGAGTCCGCCGCGCCGGCAGCCTTGGCTCGCCGCGCACCATGGCCGGGCTGCTGGCGCTGCTGGGCCGCGCCGGCCGGGTGGGCGCCCAGGTCCGTCCTCGCGCCACCTGGCTCGTGGGCGCCGCCGTCTCCCGCGCCCCGCCGCCCCTGGCCCTGGCCCTGGCCCAGTTCCGGCCCGGCCCAGACGCCCGGCTGTTCCGCACAGCTCGCGGGGACTTCCGTGGCCACCAGGTAAGCCTCTCCACCCCCACCCTGACCTCTGATCCCCAGGTGCCCCGAGCAGGGCCAGGCCCCTCCGCTGCAGCCACAGCTTTACCCGGCTGCCTAGGGTCAGTCACCTCCAGGGTCCTTGAGTCTCCAGATCCCTGCACGCCAGGAAGTGACACCCACTTGACAGCCGGAGAAACTGAGGCTCGGGGTTGCAGGGTGCCCCGCCCAAGGTCACACAGTCCCCTGCACAGCCCCCTTTCCAGAGCGTCGCTGGAGCAGTGAGAAGCCTCCCTCCCCAGGCCTTCCATGCTGTCCCTTTGAAGTCCCATTCAGGCCTCGGCCCTGGGCCCCGGAGAAGCCTCTCTGGGTACTGACACCGCCCAGGCCCATCTTATCTAACTCCAGAGCGGGGCCACGGTGTGCTGCACCTGATCCCATTTCATTTCGGTGGCCTTCCGCGAATGCTGAGCGAGACCTACTTCCCATTCAGAACTGCAATACACCTTTTCTTTTTAAAAAAAAAAAAAAAAAAATCAGTTTTTTGTTGCTGTCTTAACGGGTCTGTAAAGAAAAGCTGGAGGTAGTCGCCTGAGAAGTGAGGATCCGCAGGGCCTGGGGTCCCTGTGCTTCCAGCTTCCCCACCCAGTTTGAACAGGGCCTCCTACACCAGCCTGTGACCTCCAGCCTCGGCCTGTCTGCTGACCCTGCAGCTGCAGGCCCGAGTCTGGGGGACAGATCTACTGGCTAATGCAGGCTTGTGCATGGCGCCACGTGGGAGCCCGCATGTCCTGAACTTTTGTAGTTTTTCAGTGGGTAGCAGAGGGGTTGGGCCCACATGCCCTTACCATATCCTTCTGTCCATCCCTGCAGCTGCCTCTTGGTGTCTCTCCAGCCCCAGCCTCAGGGTCCCTTCCTCCAGGAAGCCTCCGCTGACCACCAGTGAGGCCTTGGGCACCTTGGGGGGCTCCCCTCAGCCCCTGGATGTGGATCTTCTCTGCATTCATCATCTGGAATGGCCCCTTGCCCTGTTTGTCTCTTCTGTCATCTGCATCAGCCTTGTCCCCAGGCCAGGCGCTGTGTAACAGGAGTGTGTGTATTATGGGGATGTGCATGAGGTCTTGGATTCCCCAGATCTCAGTTTCTTATTCTAGTTCTGTAACCTTGATCAAATTCGCTCACTCTTCTGTATCTCGGTTTTCTCATCTGTAAAGTAGGATGTTCATCATCACACTTCCTAGTGTAGAAATAAGATGTTGACACGTGACACGCAGTACATCCTAAATTCATGTTAGCAATTGTAATCACCATAAATATAAACATTTCCAGGGACCCGTGAGCTCTCCTTGCTTTCCCTGCCCTCTGATAGAGTAGTGTGGAATCCAAGTGAGATCAGAACAGAAGATCCTCATCTCCCTGAGAAAACATTTCCCAGGTAGCCTAGAGCCCAGGGAGCGGGTATCTGGCTTGTGCCCGGCGCCCAGCACCTGCCTGCAGCTCTGGCTTCCCTTATTTAAACTCCCTCCACCAGGCCTACCTGGCTCCCTCCCTTGTCCCATTTGGTGTTTCTCCGTAGCCCTCCCTCCGGCAGCCCTGTATTTTCCTCCTGTGTTTGCTGTCCCTTCTTCCCACCACCCTATAGGCTCCTGGCAGGTTTTGCCAGTTCTGTTCATTGCTCCATCTCCTACACTTGGAGCCGTTCCTGGCTCAGGGAAGACCTATGGATTCATGAAGAACAGAGTATAGTTGTTCAAAGGGAAGTCCTTGGAAACAGCCCCAGCAGATTTCAGCCCCAGCTCGGACAGTTGGTCCCTGCATGATCCTTGGAGGTTACTCAATCTGTCTGGGCCTCCAGATCCTGTCCTGTCATGTGGGAATGTCAGTAGTGCCTCTCTCAGGGTGTCATGAAGATTATATGAATTAATCTTTCCAAAGTATGTGGAACACTGCCTGGTACAGATTAAACACAATGTAGTGCCGTTTAGTATTTACTAAATGAATGAAAAAAAGTGTCACTCTAAAAACATGATCAACTTGCGGACGAGGTGGTGGGCTCATTTTCCAGCCCCCTTGCCCTTTCTCTAATATAGCTCTTTGTGCTTCAGTCAGTAGGGGACTGGGAAGAGGGACATCATACACACATGTATATAAGAACAGTTTGAGGATGTGCACAGGACCACAATGCCACACACGCTCAGGGCAGTGCCTAACACTTTGCAGGTCCTTAAGGTAATGTCCCATGAGGAGATGAATGCCTGCACATTTCCTGCTGCTTGCAAGTCACACTCTTCAATTCCTTTGGTTTAGTTTCTTTAGACTCCTCAGAGGTGAGGGAGAAAAAGGCACGGCCCTCGGTGCCCCTATGCCCTGCATGAGTAGCCATTCCTAAAAGAAGACACTTTTCCAGAACATCCCAGCTCTGGAGAAGAGACAGAAAACTGCCACCACCTCTTTCGCCGTGTAGCCAGTGCCACCTTCCCTCTCCTCAGCCTATCTAGCCATGCACTCCAGCCAGAATGGCTGCTGAGTGCTGGGCTCTTTCTGATAAACAAGCCCCACCCTCCTGTCACTGCAGATGGGACAGCTGCCAGAGCTGATGGGAGGACAGCTGAGGGCCCTTCCCTAGGCTGATGGTACTTAGAGTCCCTTTCACTTCCCACCCTTGACACTTGGCCCAGCCAAAGTCAATTATGCAGCCCTCTGCCTATTCACAGACCCAGTATGGCTGTCTCTGCTGAGGGCTCTTTTGTTTACATCCACTAGTTTGGCAAATGGCCTTCTGACCATAAAAGAAAAATAAAAAGGCCGCTAGATAGCCAGCTACAGAATAAGCAGCATCTACTTCGAGACTGTGGTGGAATAAACCATGAGGGACAGTTTCCTGGGGCTTTCTTTGTTTTTGTTTTTGTTTTTTGAGACAGGATCTCAATATGTGGTTCAGGCCAGCTTTGAACTTACTGTGTAGCCCAGGCTGGCCTTGAATTTCACAGGGATTCTCATGCCTCAGCCTCCTGAGTGTTCCCATTGGTTTTAAAAAGGGAGGCCCAGGAAGGCCTCACTGAAGGCCTCATGAAGGTGGCATTTGTTAAGGACCTGAAAGCAGCAGGGAAGTGGAGGAAATATTTGCATTTCTATTTGAAATATGCACAACAGAGAAGTAGTGGGAGGATCCATGCCCCCATCCTTGGCAAGCAGCCTGGAGAATGTGCCAGGTGAGGCAGGGCAGGTGAGCAGATTCCCTTGACAACCCTGGCTGGCACCTGAGTCCCCTGGTGAGCTAATGACAAATCCCCATCTGGAAAGCCAGACGCTGAGCACACAGACACAGATGCACATGGAAAAGCTCTCCTGGTCCCCAACACTATGTCACACACAGATGGACAACACACAGGCCGCTGGAGGCTGGAGAGAAGTGCAGCTTCACACGTCGAATGTGCGCGTCTTGGCCCCTGCTTCAGACAGCAAGGCAGGGGAGTGCCCAGTTGTGCCAGCGAAGCTGGTGGATCTGAAGGCTGCTGCTCAGGCACCTCATGTTCTTTCTTTTCATCCAGGGGGTCCTGACCCCATCTCCTGGGGCTTCTGGGCCCAGTGACCCTTCCCTTTGCCCCTGCACAGGATGGCTCAGGGAAGCAGCAGTGCAGCTGCAGGACCAGTAACTACAGCCAGCCTCCAGGCAGGTGCTTCCCACCTGCTGAGCCGAGCTCTGAGGGCTGTCATAAATCTTGTAGTTACAAATGCTCAAAGCCAGGTGTGGTGGTGCACCCCGTAATCCCAGCATCAGGAGGCTGAGGCAGGAGGATTGCTACCAGTTCAAGGCCAGCCTAGGCTACATAGTGAGTTCAAGGCTAGCCTGGACTACATATCAAGACCCTGTCTCAAACAAAAAAGTCCTTTTACTGAGGTTTCCAATCTAAGTACAGTTGGGTGTTTCTTCTTGTTTTGTGTTTTGTTTCTCCCAAACATTTCAGGCTCAGTAGGTGATCAGTAAATGTTAACAGATCAATAATAAATGCCACACATAATGAATTATTTCTGGACAAATCCTAATCAGTGTATTGTCCAGGAAGTGGCCCTCCATTGAATGAATCTGTTTCCAATCTCAAGTATAAGTCCCGATCCATAGCTTTGGCTCCCTAGGGGTCTGCTCCATGCTCCGCCAGCCTTCTTTGGTGTCACATGGCACAGTGGTTGTGTGCTCCCTGGAGCAGCAGAGGCCACACTGGCTCAGGGAGTGTTCCTTAGAGGATCCTGCTGTCCCCCAGCAAACGAGCCCTGGGGTTTCAGTCACTCTCTCTGCGCTAACAAATGCTCACGTGTGGTTATCTCACAATCCCCAGGGGGCAGAAGGCCACCGGGAGTCTCAGCGGGCTACAGCCAGGAATCAGCAGGGCTGGTTCCTTCAGATGCTGTGGGGAGAATCCCACTCCTGCCTTTTGCAGCTTCTGGAAGTGCCTGCATTCCCTGGCTGTGGCCCTGGCCTCCAAAACCGGCAGTGCCAATCTTCGGATCTGCCCCTGACCCCTCCTGCCTTTCTTTCCCTTACAAGGACCCTTGTGGGGCCCACTAAGGCAATCCAGGACAGTCATCTCCGCATCTCAAGATCCTTGACCCCATCTGCAAAATCCTTTTGCCATGTAAGGTGACAGTCACAGGGCAGGGGTTCGGACCTGGTCATCTCTGACACCCAACATTCTGCCAGCCGTTCCGTCCACACTTCCTGGCCTTTGGCCTTTGGTCTCGAGAGAGTGGGAATGGGCCTTGGGCTGACCTAGTGCCCCCTTCCTTTGGATTATGAGCAGGACCCCAGCAGAATCGCCCAGACAACAGGCAGCGATGGTGGCAGCAAAAAGAGCAAACAGAGCAAGTCACAGCAGCTGAAGAAGATTTTCCAGGAATACGGGGCCGTGGGCATTGCACTGCACATCGGAGTCTCGTTACTCTCCCTAGGCCTGTTTTACATGGTTGTTTCAAGGTGAGATTTTCAACAGTAATAAATATTTGGTTTTTATTGCCATATAAGATGCCCTGGAATGAGAACTTTTTTCTAAGACCGTTCATCCAGATACTTTTATCATGTCTTAAAAATACTGTAAGTCTTATAGCCACAGTGATTTCTTAATCCATTGCTGTAAGAATTGTTTTGCCTCTTTCCCTCCCAGTGGCGTAGACATGTCTGCAATCCTGCTTAAACTTGGATTTAAAGAGTCGCTGGTGCAGTCAGAAATGGCAGCAGGCGCAAGTACCTTCGTGGTGGCCTACGCAATCCACAAGCTGTTTGCACCAGTGAGAATCAGCATCACCTTAGTCTCCGTGCCCTTCATTGTCAGATATTTTCGGAAAGTGGGACTTTTTAAATCTCCCACTGCAAAGCCTTGATAAACACTTCAATTGCAGGCACTGAAAACCTACTTTCAGACTGTACAATTTGGATTGATTTTAGGATTGTGGGTTTTTCTGGGGAGAAGCAGGGAGCTAATTGCTATGTTCTCATGGATAAAGTTTACCGTTACCACCAAAAATCAGGTTTTTGAATAATTATAATTTTAGGCTTTATACATTTTGCAAATGCTATTCATCACAAGGCTACACACATAATCTAAGATGTCAGCATCACAAATGAGTTAACATCTCAAAATCAAACACCCCCCTACATGTTCCTTCTAGGTCCTTGGTGAGTCTGTCTAAAAGCCCCTGGGGTTACCATGCTCACATTCTTTAAAAGCAACGATTAATTTAGCTGCTTCTCAAAATTCCCTTTCCTTTGATTTGTTGTCAGCAGCCTGCAGTTTAATGTGCAATATTCTGCAAAACAGCTGCCAGTGCTACAAATAATGAAGCAAAAGTTCACAATTTTATGTGATCATAATCTACAATGGCATCAGGCCTTTGACATTCATTACACTCATTCTGGGAAAAGAAAAACAAGTATTTCTGATGTGTTTCATAGATCCCTAAACACCTTCAAATCTGGATATCTCTGGGTTTGAGAGGGTCTTTCTGAAATTTCATTAAAGTGGGGCAGGGTCCCTTGTCTCTGTTCACGTGAGATATGAAAACCTTGCCCATTAGTAATGGTATCTCGTGAGGCTCCCAAAGTCTGCATTGACTTTGGATATGAAAAGATCAGCTTAGCCCTTCCTGGACAATCTTCCTCTCATTTCCAACTTCAGACATTCCAGAATTGTCACAGTGTTTACACTGTGTCACTACTTATATATATTGTTTAACTGAACTAAAATTATATACATGAAAGACATGCACTACTTCCCAGAAAGAAAAGTCAGTAGCACTTGTTATAAATGGAAGACAACCATGAAATAATATATATACAAGCTGGGAAGAAAAGGAGACTGGCAGGTACAACTAGTCTATCAGGCTGCTTGTACCCAACAAAGGGCAAGTGTGTTAAGGAGATTAGAATTCAAGCACAGAGACCCAATCTTATGGCTTCCTCCACTCGGTAGTGGGTTAAGACTTTTCTCTGGGCCTTTACACTCTGGGGACTCATTTATTAAGTCTGCCCTGCCGAATGGTTAAAGGAGGGCTGTATTTATCTTTCTGGCTCACAACTCCATCTTTAAAAATTATTTCTATGACAATTAGGAAACCAAAGAAACTATTAACTGTTGGTTTAACTGAGCTCTGACTGTGGACAGTCCCCTAGTTAAACCATTATTACCTATGCCAATTGGTTATCTCAATTAACATTTAAAAGGATCTTTGTGGGACAAATTCTCCACTTGCAAAATTACCTTTTTTTTTCAGTACTGGGGATCAAACTAAGGACTTTGCGCTTGCCAGGCAGGCGCTTTGCGAATGAGCTACATCCCCAGCGCAAAATTACTTTAAAGTGGAACTTTTTCTTTCAAAGCTGTTGGCACACTGCCAGCTTTTCCAGATTTAAAGCTGGAACTGTCTTTCTGGGATCCAACTCCCAGGGCATCTCTACAGCAGCTCCATATGCCTGGTGACACCAGTGATAGTTTTTTATATGGACTGGACAGAAACCTTCCCATCTCATCTTGTATTTAAACAGTGGCTTGTTCACTTTGGGCTCCTGTCCCCCATTTACACCAGTGCAAAATGCCTATGCAAAAAAAGCTGAAAGCCCTAAAACTCAGGGGCTTAAATCTCAATCTTCATGGGTTAGGAATAATGGGAGTGGACTGCAAGGGCGAGCAATAAAACAAATCATACCAAATAGCCATATCACTATGTTCTAAGCCCTAAACCCACTCCACTCCTGTGGCCAGTGGCCAAAACAGGAAAAAAAAAAGAGAGAGGATGAGATCAAAGGATCAGGGAACTAAAGTATTATGTGAATTCACCAGCAAGATATAGAATGTATTTACATTGTTTTTAATGGAATTAGGGGGATGATCTATTTTAAAAATGTAAACCATTGTTTGCCTCTAATTTTTAATCTGACAAGGTAAGCAGTTTAAGTGAAACAAATAAACATCTTTATAAAGTTTGTGAAGGTTTTCTTTCTCATTTGACGTCTTAGTGACTTTTCTGGTCACTGGGAAAAAATACCTGACACCTGCAACTAGTAGGAGAGGTTCACGTGGGCTCCTGTTTCAGTGATGGTCAGGTGGCTCCAAGCTGGAGGGCCTGGCACAGCAGCACAGTGGAGCAGCAGCTAGGACGACAGGAAGCAGTCAAGGGAGGAACCGGGAAGGGAGCTACACCCCTCTGGATCATGCCCACAGTGACCTGCCTCTTCCAACCAGACCCCATTTTCTAGCAGCAAGTCAGCCCTTCAGAAGCCCCACCTTTGAATGCATGGGGCTTTGGGGAGACATCTGGATATAAACCATAACATTTGCTAAGCGGTAAAGGTGGCCGAGTATGCAAAGCACTGGGCCTGGAGTGCCAAACTGTATGGTACCATGAGCTGTCTGCCCCAGTGGCACTCTGCCTGAGGAAATGTCCCAGGCTCAGTCAGTCACCGTAAAATCACGCTGCATGAACTACAGCTTGGATGATCCTTGAGAAATACGACTACCTTGGAACTACAAAAGTAGGCTCAGCACAAGACTGGTAACTAAAAGCTCACTTGTTCCAAGGAACACTGCACTTTTTACTTAGTTGTGTTTTTAAGTTTGACTGCTTTGTCACTCAGACATGGCAGTTCTTTATGTTAGCCAATTTTATATTTTGACATAGCTGACATCTAGTCTGTCGCACTGAGTCAGCCAGGAAAGCCTGTTTCTCTACTAGTTCAAAGTTCAACATGTCTACCTTCCCTTAATCAAGTTCAACCTTCAGGTGACACCTAAATGACACTGGCAGCTATACACTTTACATAATAGGAGCACATCCACAGACCAGGGAAATGTTCGATCTGCTCATTCCCAGACCAACAGTAAACAGGAGGTGGAATAATTACCCATACACTCCAGGTAGAGTGGTGTATTTATTTATGCATTTAACAAGTTTGCACACATGCCGTAACTCCAATGCAATCAAAAGAGCCCTTAACATTTAGAAAAAGTTCTGAGACATAAGGTCTCAGGAGCTGCTTGTGTATCCCAAGCAATTCCTGAGACAGAGGTAGAGCATGTGTTCGTCTTTCATAGTGGTTAAGGAGGGTCGGAAACCCAGACAGCCCTAACAGGGATGATGAGGGGATGCATGGAAAGAAAAATACTATACAGAGATCTTTAATATTTAAAAGAATCACATATTCATTTCAACACCTTTCCCAGGTTTGACCACCCAATAAGTTACACACACACTCGGGTCCTCGCAGGTTACTGTGTAGCACATTAGCTCACTGAGTCAGAGGAAAGCGGTTACTTTCCTGAGAACCAGACTCCGAGTTCTCACACAGGACACCCTGCCCGGCACAGACTGTTGCTACGGCTGCAGCTGAGCCCTGCCCCTGGATTAGGAACCTGGTAAAAGCAGCAGGATTCTCGAGGCGCTTTCACAGAGTGTCACGTTTCCTTCAGGGGAGCTTTGAGAACAGGGAGGCCAAGGCACTGCAGAATCAGGGAGAGAAGTGATACTTCCTGTGGCGCTGGGAATCGAAGGCAGGCGGTCAACAGTAACATAGGTCTGGGAGCACGTTCCCGAAGATCACACAGCAGCCCTGGCTCAAGGGTTTCTGCCCTTGCACGATTAAGATGATGTGCTAGTTGACTCTTTGCTTTTCTGGCCACTGGATGGCTTGGTCGAATTTGCTGTAATCCAGGGGTGTTCCAGTACTTCACTAAGAGTCGGCCTCTGGCCTGGATTATGCTTTAGCAGCCTTGAGATAAAGTCC
>NW_004624790.1:26218-153153 GCF_000247695.1 Heterocephalus glaber | reverse complement strand
AGTTCTCTGCTCATCAAACTTGGAAAGTTTCTGAAGCTCTCTATAGACTGTCCCAAGTGGTGCATATTCCAGAATTAGATAAACTCTTGTGGCATCATGGAAATAACCATACAGCCTGAGAATATTGGGATGCCTGCAACAAAGGATGAAGACTGTAACACTTAACTGATTCTACATTATTTACAAAATATTAAAATGAACCCCTCATGTGAATAAAACATTGGTGTTTCATCCCCCACGTGAGAACCTGAAACCACAGGCCCACTCTAAGATACACATAAGCATCTAACTTTGCATACATTTCAGTATCAACAGATCTCAGGTTAATATTATCTCCTTCTTTATACTTGAGGGAGAAACTCAGCTAAATAATGATTTCTGCATATTAAAAAAGGAGCACAGCCTTCACACAATAGTGTGATATGCAAACATAAGGGAGATAAAAGTGCAAGGGACCACAGTGCAGGCCAGGCGTGATGGCACACACCTCTAATCTCACGCTCTGGAAGGCTGAGGCAGGATGATCAGCAAGCCTGGGCCTAGCTTGGGCAACTTAGTGACGTAACAAGACCTGATCTCAAAATAAAAAATTTTAAAAAGGGCTGAGGATGCAGCTCAAAGTGGATTGGATTCAATGCCCAACACCCCACCCCCAGAAAAAAAAAACAGTGCCGTGGCAGCAGGAGAAAGAGGCCATGGGGCACAGAAGCACAGTGTGCTGGCAGCACCAGCTGTCCTGGCCCACCACACCCACCTGTGACTCCCACCCCAGGTGACGGTGGGTGGATATAGGCTGGATGCTGTTGGCCTTAAGTATCAGCAATCTGATTCAAATCTGAAAACCCTGATACCAAAAAGGAAAAAAGAAAATCTCACTGACCCAAGTCAAGCTACAGGCTGCCCAAGTGCAACTTCTGGTCACCTCAGAATAAGGGATTGTCATCCTCTTACACACACACACACAGGAACTGGTCCAAGTAAACTATTTCATTAATACAACATTAAATCCTCAAATGATTTTTCAGGACCATAGCTCTAGATAAACCCTATGCAAGTGACAGATTCAATCATTCTTCATGATACTGTGAAACAAGCACTCTAAAAAGCAGTTCATACTCTTAACTCTTACGAATGGCACAGCAGTGTGGCACTCACCGAAGGTGGGACTGTATTTCTACTTCTCTTCTGAGCTGATGCTCCACTCCTGCTTTCTCCAGCTGAGCTTTAAACAACACTTTCAGTGCCAGGATAAACTTGCTTTGTTTTTCTCTTGCCAAATAAACATTGCCAAACTTTCCTTTACCCAGCGGGCGACCAATGTCAAAATCTTCCAGAGTCCACTGTCTCCTAGAATTATGTGAAGCATTTTAAGGGTGAAGGAAAAAAATCTTTGCTAACAAGTTATCAATGAGAGATAGACACATTCTAAAATTTCGTATCCAACATATTGTGCTGAGTAGGTATCCTCAGCAAGAACAAGCCAATAACTAATGAGTCGTGAACATTAAACCCCAACTTTCCCAGCTGCCATTTATGCATGAGCCAGTGTTGAGGAACAGTCTTAGTTAGATCTTTACAGCAGAAGCTCCCAGAGAGAGTCCCGGAGCTCAGGGGTACAGATCTATGCACAGTGCTTAACAGAGACCATAAAAAAGGGCAAGTGACTGGAGAGGAAGAACACTTCGGGGACCACAAATGGGCCTCTTTGGAAGCAGGCACCTCCCTCCACCTCTGAGAACCTAACAGTCTCACAGGCGGAGAGCTGCTGGGCTGCACAGGGAGCCACTGCCCCTAACAGATACAGAAAGGTCCCCCTCGGCTTTGGGCGTGAGAACCAGTAGAGTAAGACTGAGAAAGCCTGTCGTGAGCTAACTCTATGGGGCATCCTGGCCCCGCTCCTCCATGCTAGAGTCCAGTTCAGAGATTATGAGCAAGCATTTAAAAAACACAGAAGATATTGTGGCTGACCTTTACAATACAGAACAAATATATTAATACTATATGACTTTTTTTCTTATTTGAGACAGGCTGTGTAGTCCAGGCTGGCCTTGAGCTCAGTACGTTGCCTAGGACATTAAAAAAAACTTGCACTTTTAGCTAGGTGTGATGGTGTGCACCTATAAACCCAGCTACTAAGAAGGCTGAGGCAGGAGGATCATTGGAGCCCAGGAATTGAAGGCCAGCCTAGACAACCTAGTGCAGTGGTGGCAAACCTATGGCACACGTACCACAGCTGGCTGTTACCACTAAAAGCGCTGAAAGGCTCATCATCACTAACCTAGTGAGAGCCCAGCTCAAACAAAAATTTGTACTTGTACTTTTATACAAGAATTGAAGCATATATAAACCACATATACACATTTCTAAGGGTATGGAGGACCCTCATGCATTTTCTGTACTAGACTATTGAATAGACATTTAATAGATTATATCCATTAATAGGTTCTGTAATAGATATAACTAAATTTGCAATGAAATGGTATACTTTAGTAGAACACAGAACTTTAAAAATAAATAAGAAAGCTTACTTTTTTGACTCTTCATTTTTCGGTTTTGATTCCACTTCCTTCTCAGGATTATCTCCTATGTATAAGTTAAAATCCTGCTTTTAGAATAACTATACAGATAAAGTTTTAAAATCTGACTAGAGATCTAAGAATGGTCACCAAGATATTAACAGTATGTCAAGAATAACAAAATCTGGGCTTTTTAAGTTTTCTTTGTGGAAAAAAGATAACAAAACCCTAACCTGGCTCTTACCACATAGAGTCCTTGCAGAATTTCTAGAATAGAGTAGAAATGTACAATTAGGCCTTGTGCCAATAATTTAAGACTGAGACAAGGTGGATTCTCCCAGAAGCCTCAGTTTCCAAGTCAAGAGCTTCTAAGGCAGCATGACCAAGCCTCGCACCCATAACAAGTGGCTGCCTTGTCACTTGCATTTTTTTTGTTTGTTTTGTTGGGGTTTTTTTTGGTACTGGGGATCGAACTCGGGTCTTTGCGCTTGCCTTGTCACTTGCTACCCACCCCTCCCCGACATCTCGGGCCAGCCATACAAATTACGGTATGCAACAAAACAGGCCAGCAGCCCTCTTTCCAGGGGAAATACAGAAACCATTCAAAGCAAAACAAAAGAAACAAACCACAAATTCAGAAAAACGTACAATAAAGTTTCTCAGCAGGGGACTGGAGTTACTATTTCATTAGCTGCAAAAATATGGTCCATTAGTTCCACCTCCAATACCTCAAACCCTAACAGCACAGTTCATTCTGCTCAGGCGTTCGGAGCATATTTTGAGCTGGTTATTTGGAGAAACTGCAGACATAATTGGAGCTCTGAAAAGCTGTCCTCTGGAAAAAGTAACATCTCTAAGGAAACGGACACTAGGAAGGCAGCACTGTCGGGCAGAGGCTGCTGAGGGACAATGCCCTTCACCCAAGACAAGGTCTATGTGCCTGCAGCACAGCCGGGCTTCTCCACATATTAACTCCCCTGCTCTGTGCAGCATCCCTCTGCCTTCCCCGTCCCCTTCCCACCAGAGGACTGGAGCCCCTATTCCCTCTGAAGCTCAATCACCTGGCCCTTTCTTGAGCCTCACATTTTGCTTCCACACAGAATTGGCTATCTACTTCAGTTTATTTTATAGATCCATTATCAAACCTTCTGAGGGCAGAGGGGAAGTTCTGTTTCTCCCCTACACCATCATCCGGCTCTAACTCTTCCTCACTCATCCTTTCAGGACTAGCTTAATCACCCCGTTCTCCTGAATGTGCACCCTACATGAGCTCTCAAATTTATCTGCATCTTTCTATCCTCGTCATGTCTTAGCATAAGTTAACAGCTTCTTAGATTCTCCTCTGTGAAATGAGTTCATAATGCTAGTATCTTCATCGAGCAGAGGAGGACTGAACGTGGCAATGCAGACGAAGGAACCATGTCTCAGAATCCACTGTGTGGAGGCACTGACAGCTAGTAAATAATAAGTGCTAACATCCATCCTGCTCCACCCAGCCACGCCACTGCCTTCTCTGACCTTAACCTTCACCTGCCTGGTATCCCCTCGATCTAGCACTGCTCCTCTCCAACTCATTCAACACATCCCCAGTAAGATTTCTAAAAGCCGAATTAGTCCCTTCTTGCTCAGGAAACCTTCACTAACTTCCCAATGCACAAGACATGGGGCCTCACTTAAAACAGCCAGCAATGTCACATGGTGACCTCACTCCGGCACCCTGCTTCCCTGCATTTCCCGCCACGTACCAAAACTCACTTTTTGGCTCCTCAAGCATACCTGCTACAAACACCCTGTACCTGACCCACTTATAAGTCATCAAAAGGGCTCGGATTTCATACAGTGTCCTCTCTGAATGCCCAACTTCGCAAAGAGCACAGGAATCCGGAATCGTCTGTATTTTTGGAAGGCCTGGCCCCAGAGACACTGCCACTCCAACATACATCGTGTTTTCTTCTCATCCTCTACAGATGGGATATAAAAGCTGGGGCTCCAAACAATAAATGCAAGTCCATGTACTTGGTTCCCTTAGCAACAACCAGCTGGAAAGACAACAAGAATCTCAAAAAGCTGGCTCACCAGGTGCCGGCGGCCGGGGCTGCTCGCACTTCTGGGTGTTACTCACTGGCTGAGAGACGGGCCAAGACCCACTGGCAGCCTGCAGTTGCTTCTGTAGCGGTTTCTGACTACAGACGAGCTTTTGTGCCTTTGAAGGAGCCCGCTGGGAGGAGTTTGAAGGACACAGGACCCGCTGAGCCTGGCCACTGCTTCCCGATGGCAGATTCTGAGAAGGAAGCTGCTGAGTCACCACGACACGTTTCGGGCCGTCACCCAGTGGAACGGTGGCCTAGGATGCGAGAGAAAATAAGCTTTATGATATGCGTAAATGAAAGATGAATGCTTTGAGAGTTCAACAAAGTTTGTTTTCCAGTGAACATCACTGATAATAAATGAATATCACTTAGAATAATAAATGGGAAAGCTCTTTTAATAAGTTTCCAGAGGATACAGTTAGCAGATGGCTGAAAATATCTGAATGCCTCCAATTACACACACACACAAAATCACATTTCATTAACAAATGCTCATTACTAAACTTCCAGCCAGTGAGGAAGAGAGTCAACATTTTCTAAAACTTTTCAATGTTTTGAGAATATACTCCTAAATTGTTATTAAAATTTTATGTCAGGGCTGGGGATTTAGCTCAGTGGTTCCGCTGCCTGCCTTGCAGGCACAAGGTCCCGAGTTCGATCCCTCGTACCAAAAAAAAAATTTTTATGCCAAAATCAATTTCACTGAAATTTCTTTGATAATGTGTTTAGAAAGACTGATAGAAATCTTCTATCAGTGTTCTTCAGTCGTTATCTTCAAGTGAAGGCATTTGAAGATGATCTAAATCTTAGAATAGAAGGCTTCCACATAAGCTTTTATTTTTTTTGCCAAAATGTTTCATTTTCCACATACTTGAAAATTGGAGTTAAACAAAAAGAACTTTGATAATGAGGAAACAAATTACGCCCTTCAAAAAGTTATTACTAAAATGCATTCTTTATACAGCTATACTATTGTATTACAAATTTAAACAGTTAACTAATATCCTGAGCTAAACACACTAAAGTGAGAGTGGGTGAGAGGCCCCCCCTTCAGGGGTCCCTCATAACCAGGAGACTCTGCTGGAAACCCAAGGCTCAAGATCCGGCACCAGCTCCTCAGGACGAGTGTTCCACAGAGAAAGCACAGAGGACTTCAAAGATAAAGTCAGTTATTTCTGAAACAGGCCTGACGTCCACATGAGCAGGCATGCAGACATATCCCACAGCATCGGCGGGGGGTTGGGGGGGTGGATCCACAGTTATACCACAGAGTAATTCCAGAGTCCCATGTGCATTTTATAAATGTGACTGTGATATAGATAACTCAATTTACCTTTACAGGCCCTGAAATGCAGTTTTCTTTAGATCTGTCCATGATGCCTGAAAAGAAAGAGAGACTGTCAGTAAGTCTGCTTCAACGTGTAGTTATGCCAAGCAGTTATAGCTTCCTGATGAAAAGGCCTCCACAACACATGGAATTCTACACGTCTCCTTGTTCAAATGAAGCTGGTAAGGGAAATTTCTCACCTGATACACATAGTGCACAAGGGTCTGGCTTTTCCCCAAAGGCCAGGCTCGTGAGAAAGTGAAGAAAGCTTCAGAGCCTCCCAGGTGGCTGGGATTACAGATCTGCACCACCTTCCTGGCTTGAAATGTTCTAACCTGTTTTTTCCTCCCCTCTCAGTATTGAGGATCCATCCAGGGCACTCTACCACTGAGCTCTTTTTACTTTGAAACAGGGTCTTGCTACACTGTTGGGAATGAACGGATCCCTGGGTTACCCAGGAATCAGTCTTGGGACCCTGCATTTCCCCATCTACTCCCTTCATAGGGGCCCTCAGCTGATGCCTTGGCTCTAAACATTTCACTAGAAAATTCTAAAAATGCATCTTCTGCCCAACCTCTTCCTCTGACTGCTGGACTCAGATATCCAAGTATCTGCTCAGGATCTCCCAAAAATGTCTGCCAGGAATCTCAGCCCTGACACCTCCAAAAGGGAACCTAGTCGTCTCACCTCAGCACTGTTTCCCCTCCCTGTTCATGGGGTCCCCTGAGCTCAAAGCCCAACAGTATTTCTCTATCTACACTCACTCTCAAGTTCATCTACTCTCTTAGATTCCAATACCCATCCCCGGGCTGAATGCCCAGATATCCATCTCCAGCCCAGACTTCTCCCAAGTCCCAGACTTCACGTATTTTCTACACATTTCCACCTGGTTATTAGCGAGGTATCTGAATTTTAGCATGTCATGTCCCAAACTGAAGTTTTGACCATTCCCCTCTCATAACCTTGCCAAGTTTGTTCTCACCAATGTCCCCACCTCAACTGGCAGCAGGCCCATGCTGCCGGCTGTGCGGGCCGAGAGCCCTAGCACAATCCTTTACTTGGTTATCTCTCTCTCAAACCCTATAGTCAATCCATCAGTACATTTTATAGGCTCTACCTTCAAAAACCACTGCTCACTACCTCTAATGCTACTACTAGCTGATCCAACTATAACTCTCTCTCCTGGATTATTTGCAAGAGACTTCCAATGGTTTCCCCACTTGCCCCCTTGCCCTGCTATAGTCCATTCTCAACACTGCAGACAGCAGTCCCATTAACACAGCAGATGTGTTGGTCCTCAGTTCAGAAGCTCCCCATGACTCCCCAGTTTAATAAAAAAATTCAAACTCCTACCTGCAAAGACAGCTCTATGAAGTCTCATAAATGTGGACCCCAACTACCACTCTGACTTCATCTCCTCTTATAAACAGCACAGCAGCCATAAAAAGTCCTCTGCCACAGGGCCTTTGAACTTCCTATTCCCATTACCTGTCAAGCTCTTCCCACTCCTTCATTTCATTCAGGTCTCTGCTCAATACAGTATCCCCTTCCACAATCATCTCTCCCTTCTTTTTCTCCATATTTTGCCCATCTGTTTTCTGTCTCACCAAATTCAGACATCCAGTACTGTACTTGCTTGGAATTTCCACAGAAGTAAGTTCTCAAAGAGCAACGGCTTAATCCCATTGCATTTACTGTTGCTCCCCTGGAAAGTAGAACATTGCCCAGCAGAAAATACAACTGCTCCAATGCTTTGGGAATGAACCAATCTACGGACAGAGGAAATCAACAATAAGACCAGGTTTGCTGGGTGTGGTGGTATACACCTATAATCACAGCACTTAGGGAAGGTGAGGCAGGAGGATCAAAAGTTTGAGTGCTGTTCTCCACCTGCAATGAGGCAAGAGACTGTCTCAAAATAAAAAGGGCTGAGGATGTAGCTCAGTGGTAGATTACCCTGGGTGGATCCTAAATATTGAGGGGGAAAAAAAGAACAGATTAAAACATTCAAGCCAGCAAGGTGGTGCACATCTGTAATGCCAGTTATTTGAAGCTTTAATGCTTTCATCACTTTCCCACAACAATTAAATTAGCAGACTAACAAGATAACAGAACCAAGGACTTTTATTCCACATTCTTCCGACAAGAGCTACAGACATGTGCTCCTATTTACTATGCTTTTCTCAGGAAGATGAATAATAAGCAGAGTGGAATACAAGTCTGATCCAGGATCCTGGGGAAAGCTCTCCCCCCATGGTGCTCTTCATGCTCTTCAGGTGATTTGGATCTGCACCTGGCTTCAGGAATCACGTGATCAGATGACCTTCACATGATGTGTTCATTCAAACCAGACATTTACTATCCTAAGTAGAAAACTTTACACAGATGGTTTATACTTATTTTTTCCTACTTCACACCTAAAAATTTCTCCACAGATGAAGGAGAGGGACAAAGAAGTTGAAGAGTCTAATTAAAATAGAAAGTTGGGGGGGTGGAAACATTTAAAAAGTCAGTGACAGTAACTACATCACCTCACCAGATGCCTGTTAGAAATACAATCTTGGCTCCAACCCCAGTTTAATCAGATAGCATGCACTGGTGGGACCTAACATTTAATCAATGAAAACATAAGAATGCCCAGGAGAGCTTGTTAACCACACCTGAGTCCTATCCTAGGCGATCCTAATTTAGTGGATCGGCAATGGGCTATATTTTCAGGCAGGACCTCAAGTAATTCCGATATAACTGCTTCAAGGGACTTAGGTAGAAGCTGCACAGAAAGGGCTTTTTGAGCTGGTTCTTTTTCATGAATTCACTCACCGATCCAGCTAGGAGGATAACAGACTTCCCATGCTAGCCTACCTGTAACAGCCCTCATAAACCACATGTCTGTTTTTTTCTCCTTCACAACACCCACCACAACTGCGAGTTATCCTGCTAGCTCTTACATCTGTTCCCCCAGCCCCACCAGAAAGTAAACCCCAAGACTGCAAAGACACTTTTATTACCCAGGTGCTCACCAATCAGAAAAGCCTTTAACCCAACGCCACTGAACAATCCCTTCCACTTCAGCCGTAAAACCTAACAGCGGCATCTCACAGAGCGTAACGAGGCCAGGAGCGGATGAAGGCCCCGTGGACACGATCGGAGGAAGGACGCGGATCCTGTCCTCCTGGCCCGCAGACCCTGCACTCCCAATGACCACCCTGGCCGTGGCCCCAACCTACCAACCCGCCGGCTCTCCTGCCTTCAAGCCAAGGCCACTGAGTCTTTGCAGAAGCTCAGCCGTTGCGATTCAAAGGTTCCTCTTTTTAAATAAGAGTTAAACCCTCTACTCTGAAAGGTGATTGGCCGGTGCTACAAGGAAGCTGCCTCGTGATAGGCTCACAGAGAACGCGACGTCCTGATCACGTTTCGAGGCGCAGGCGAAGCGCAGGCGCACTAGCGCGGAAGAGCCCGGAAGTGGTGGATCCAACGGCCTGCCCGACCCAGGGCCGTTCCAGCCACTCCGAGGCTCTCCACGATCGGGCATTTGTCCGTGAAGCATCCCTTGGCACGAGAGTCGTCGCATAGGAGCTAAAGCCGGAGGAAGTGAACGGACTTCTCCAACGTGCTAATAAGATGGGGAGGAGGGCAAGGGAGAGTGGGACAATCCACAGCGCGGCGCTCAGCTTGTCGTCCTTTGCGCGTGCGCAGTGAGCGTGCGCTCGGAGCGCTCGATTGATCAGATACGTACCTCCATTTTTCTAGGAGAGAGCGGGAGAAGGAGAGCGGGATCCGCGGGTACGGAGGTCCGGGGACACAGGGAGAGTGGCTGATGCTCTTGGCTGGGGCCTTTAGTGGACCGTGTGAAGGAGTGGAGCGAGGCGAGCAGGGTCGGAAGCGATGAGGGAGTCGTGCGCCCCTTCGTGTTTCCCTAGTTGCGGGGCTGGGCCTGCGCACGCCCTCTTTCTCAGCGCCTCGCTGCAGCCTCGGGGGTGGTAGCGGGGTTCGGGTGAGGAGAGCGTCTGCACTCTCACCCTGGCCGTCTTCTGTCTACCCGGGTCTTGGGTCGGGATCTTCCTGTCCTGCCCTCGTGCCTCGGTGTCCTCACTTGCGAATTGGAGAAATTAGGCTTCTCCTGGCCCGGCGAGCGAAGGTTATATAGGAGTTGAGAAGAGGGGGCTCGACAACCTCTCCCCCCCTCCCCCGGTACTGGGGATCGAACTCAGGACCTTGCGCTTGCGAGGCAGGCGCGGTGCCACTGAGCTAAATCCCCGGCTCGCTCTTTAGTTCTTTATTTCTTTCTCTCTTCCTTTCCTTTTTTCTTCCTGTCCTGACCTTCCCTGTCCTTAATTGACCGGAGACCGAACCTGCGCACAGAGTTACATCCCTAGTCCTCTGTGTATTTTTGGAGACAAGGTGCCTAGGTGCACCTCGAACTTCGCAGTCATCCCTCCTGCCCCAGCCTTTTTCAGTGCTCATTTTGTGACCCAGTATTTTCTACACATACGTTTGTTTCTGCATATACTTGAATACGTTGAATGCTTTTGTTTAACGAGCTAATGCTTATGAAATACTTAGCCCAGCTTTTAGCAAATAGGAAGTGCTTAATATATGTTGTTAGTTGGGTCTGATGGTGCACGCCTGTGATTCCAGCGGCCTAGGAGGCTGAGGCAGGAGGATTGCAAATTCAAGCCCAGTCAGGGACAATATATGATTTTATCAAGAGTGTCTCATTAGAAAGGGGTGAGGGTGTAGCTCAGTGTGGGTGAGTTCAGTCACCAGTACCAAAAACGAAATTGTTCACTGTTACTGACACCCATTAGTATTGCACAGTAAATAAGAATTCTGGCCCTGAGGTCACTTTTATTCTTTATTGCTGTCTGTCTCCAGGAATCCTGCAGCTTTCTGACATATGTCCAAACGTATGCATACATGTAGATACTGACATTTGTTAATGATCAACAATTGGAGTGCTTTTTTTGCATAAACCAGAAATCATTCTCTGCAGTTTTCTGTTTTCCTTTCAAATGTTGACGAACATGGACACTTGTAAAACCTTCTGAGGGCACAATCTGTCCAGATTTTTACATTTCTTTCCATTTTTATAGTTGTGTCCATAACTTATCTAGCAATATTTTATTAAGCAATTTTCTTTTGGATACTAGGGGTTGAACCCAGGATTCACACTGAGCTACATTCCTACCCAGTGTTTTTATCTTTTTATTTTGAGACAGGTTCTTGCCAACTTACTGAGGCTGGGCTCAGACTTGCTATCCTTCTTCCTCAGTTTCCCAGAATGCTGAGATTACAGATGTGTGCTCCTGGGCCTAGTTTGCAGTTTACCTTTAAATCTTTCCAAAGTGTTCGACTTGGGTTAGTTTTCATAGCACAGTAGCTTTTGTTGCCCACCATAGCTTTTGTTGTGTATTGATTTACTATACAGTATATGATTATAGTAATAAAATGTAGTTGCCTTAAAGCATGTTTTAAGAATGAACATAATGGCCATTAGTGAACATACAGCTCAGCTGGTAGAAGCAGTAATCCAGACATTCGACAAAATAGCAGCTATCTTGCTTTTTGCAAACCGTCAGTAACAAAAGAAATGGAAGATTCTGGAATAGCAATAAAGACTAAAAATCCACATGTGGGTAGTCTGGCAGAGAAGAAAAGTTGATGATAGATTATACTGTAAGTATCAGTTAACATTACTGGAATAGTATCTGTATTCCAAGGGCTGTGCTCAATGCTATATTTGCACCAATTTCTTTACCTCCAGTAATTTATTTAACATTTAAACAGCCTGCACTGAGAAAAATGAAGTCAGCAGCCCACTGTGATTGAGGCCCTACAATATTAAGTGACCAGAGTCCTGTGCTTCTGCTTTACTGCTGCCTCTGTCCTTTACCATCAACCTGTTTTCTCCTCTTGCAGCTGGCCAGGGATACCATCCTCTCTCCAAGATGTACAGAACCAGAGTGGGCTTGAAGGACCGACAGCAGCTCTACAAGCTGATCATTAGCCAGCTGCTCTACGATGGCTATATCAGCATTGCCAATGGCCTCATCAATGAAATCAAACCCCAGTCTGTCTGTGCACCTTCAGAGCAGCTCCTGCATCTCATCAAACTAGGTATCTTGTGAATGCAAATCTGTAGATCCTGTAATGAAGTTTTAGATGTTTTCACATAGCAGAGTGTTTTAAAGATAGTTACTGTGTTCATATCCAGTATACACCAAGTATAGTGCTGATACTGAAGGGGTAAGTGGGGTCCAGATTATGAAGACTTGAAGCTGGGTCAGTGTGTTTATTTGCATTATCTGAAATACTCAGCCTAATACTGAATTATCACACAAGCCTACTCCCTTTGACTTGGTAATGCCAATTGTGAAAATGTATCCTGAGGAAATAAAATGGATAAACTAAAATGCCAAACAATAAGGAGTTAGCTACAGATTGTTAAATACCTGTGAAATTAAATACAATAATATTGTTACAAAGTTTATTAAGCCAGAAAGATTTTTATCCTATGCAGTTAAATGAACAAGCAAGTCACAACATGTTACATAGTACAGGCCTATTTTTATTTTGAAAAGTAAAAGAATTATGTACGTAGGGAAAGGGCTAGAGAGTTCATCCCACAATGTTAACAGTAGTTATCTCTGGGTGGTAAAATTCAAGATTATTATTTTCCTGTTCATAAGTTCTGATTTTTCCTGCATTAAGTGTACAGTATTGGTCTTGTGATGTGCGGGTATTTTTAAATGTAAAAAAAAAAAAAATTTCTGCTGGGTGTGGTGCCGCACACCTATAATCCCAGTACTCCCAGAAGCTGAGGCAGGAGGATTGTCACAAATTCAGGGCCAGCCTAAACTACCTAGTGAGATGCTATCTCAAAAAAAATATTTTTTTACATGGTAAACTTGAGTTTACTTAACTATCACTTCAGGAACATTTCAGTAATGTTAACAGTGTAGCTCTCCTACTGAGCTTTAGAGCTGCTACTGCCAGATCTCAGCCTTTAAAATATTAAAATTCAGAATAGGAAAAAAGAGTTTCTGTTATTGTCAATAAAGTAGTAAACCTTCAAGTTAATAAGAGAAATTACTTTGGCTGCAGGAGCCTAATCCTGCACTGGTGCATGTCGCCTCACAATCCTGTGAACCTTGGGAACATGGGCGTGATAAATAATTTTGTCAGATAGTAGGTATCGTGCAGTGCCAAAAAGTTGTAAGCTGTTTGCCAGCATCTTTGCAGTTTGGCTCCAGAACTTTTTTCTTTTAAAAAGACAGTTTTTTCATGCTCTTAATTTTGATTTCTTTCAGGAATGGAAAATGATGACACTGCAGTTCAGTATGCAATTGGTCGTTCAGATACAGTTGCCCCTGGCACAGGGATTGACTTGGAATTTGATGCAGATGTCCAGACCATGTCCCCAGAGGCTTCTGAGTATGAAACATGCTATGTCACATCCCATAAAGGACCCTGTCGCGTCGCCACGTACAGCAGAGATGGGCAGTTAATAGCCACAGGGTCTGCTGATGCTTCTATAAAGATCCTCGACACAGAAAGAATGTTGGCCAAAAGTGCCATGCCAATAGAGGTAAGAGTCCCAGGAGCACACTGCCTACCTTCTGTGGCCCGCTCTCATGGGAACAAGCGTATGATTTAAACCAGTTTGATTTACTGTGGTTGTGAATTGTGAACTTTGATTCAGGCAGCTCCTGTACCTTGAGCATCTCTGCTTTTCTTGTTCATCTAGGTCATGATGAATGAGACTGCACAGCAGAACATGGAAAACCATCCAGTGATCCGAACTCTTTACGACCATGTCGATGAAGTCACGTGTCTCGCTTTCCACCCAACAGAACAGATCCTGGCCTCTGGTTCAAGGGATTATACTCTTAAATTGTTTGATTATTCCAAACCATCTGCAAAAAGAGCCTTCAAATACATTCAGGTCAGGAGTGTTTTGAAGGGCGCTATATATTTTTTCTTAATTAAAGTGAGCTTTTATGTAACTTAAGCAGTTTCAGCGATCATCCTATAAAACAAGAGTCCAACAACTTGGAAACATGCCCAGTGGTACTGGGGTTAGATTCCTTTGGCACATAGTTCAGATCCTGTCGCATACCTGCTTCCTCTTGGGACAAAGATTCAAAGTCCACATCACTCTTGAAAGATTGCAGATGCCTGTTAAAAATATCACCTTCCCAAAAAGTGTAAGTTATGGGAATGGACAAAAGCATTCCGTTCAGATTATCAGGTGTTACTGGAATAGTGACATCTGGTATTGTGTTTTGAATACGCATTACTGAAATACTAATGTCTTGGTAGTGGTGTTCACCCTTCAGTATTTAGTACTCAATATCTGCGCGCCCGGAGCAAATTAGCAAATCTAGTCTTGCCAAGCCTGGTGGTAGGTGTCTGTAATCCCAGAACTCAGGAGGCTGAAGCAGGAGGATCACAAGTTCAAGGCCAGCCTGAACTACATAGTCAGACCCTGTCCCAAGAAAAACTGGAATGGGGGCAAGAGAAAAGGGTATTCTTATTTACAGGTTTGTTTAACTTCAGTAACTGTGCGTGAGTGTGCCACAGATTAATATTATAGTTTCTTTGCATCAGCCAAATAAATATCTTCCACATTTCTCTGATCACTGATGTTGATGTCTGTCATTACAGGAAGCAGAAATGTTACGCTCCATCTCCTTTCACCCTTCTGGAGACTTTATACTTGTTGGGACTCAGCACCCTACGCTACGCCTTTATGATATCAACACCTTTCAGTGTTTCGTCTCTTGCAATCCTCAAGACCAGCACACCGATGCTATATGTTCTGTTAATTACAATCCCAGTGCCAACATGTATGTAACTGGTAGCAAGGACGGCTGCATCAAATTATGGGATGGTGTTTCAAATCGATGCATCACAACTTTTGAAAAAGCACATGATGGTGCTGAAGTCTGTTCTGCCATTTTTTCCAAAAATTCTAAATACATTCTGTCAAGCGGAAAAGACTCTGTAGCTAAACTTTGGGAGATATCAACGGGACGAACACTGGTCAGATACACAGGTATGTGAGAAGTTGATATTATTACCATTCTGTAGCATTTTATGATTCCAGAACTCATCTTTGCTGTAGAGCAACATGATAATGTGTGCTTTGGGCTAGAGATGTTAACCCTCTTTTAGGTAAGAGGAACCAAAACTTATTTTAAATTGTTTTGCCAAGGCTGCAATTAGTAAGAAGTAGAGCTGGGAATAAAATCATGCTTTCTCAACTTTGCTCTTCTTGGTACATAAAAGTGTAGAGCAGTGATGGTGAACCTTTTAGAGCTTTCAATGATACTAACAGCCCACTGCAGCACACGTTCCATAGGTTTGCCACCACTGGCTTTGACGAAGCCTGGATTTTGTGAGGATAGCTTTTGAGAACCTGGTGATCATTGGAGACTGATGACTCGCCCTGTTCCCACAGACACGTGAAACAGAACACAGCCCAGGGAAAAGCCTCAGTTAATGGATCTCAGTAATGGTGTACTCTAGAGAAAAAGGAGGGCGAAGAGGGAAGATACTGGCCCATTCATAAGAGCACAGGTAGCCCCCAAATGAAACCACAGGTGGCCGCAGATACCAAGACACCAAGTGGGCTCAGCAGACAAAAACAAAATTAAAACTCAGAACACTCATCAGTTCATGTCGGGGTCCATCATTGATAACAAATATGCCCATGAGCTCTTCTTATAATGAATCTACATAAATGTAGCCAATCATTGGCAGTCAGGGTTCAAGTCTGGTTATTTGCTGGTAGGGGTTGTTAAAATAGCGTCTTAGTTCACCCTTCCTGTAGCAGCAGAGATTGTACTCGGTAAAAAGCCTCCAGGGAACTTCCACTGGTTTCCTGTCCTGTGAGAAGTACTTGTGTTGTACACTAAAATGCCAGGATCCTAGCTCAGAAAGTACACAAGAAAGCAACACTATGGGAAGGGGCTCTCCTTTGTGAGTTCGCATCTTGGAGAAGAAAACTGAAGGGCTGGTGACATTTGGACTACTAAGGTGCAGCATGTAGCCAGCGCTCGCTTCCCTGCTGGCTGGCTGCCTTCTGGCAGATATAGTGCACCCAGCACATCTCTGGAAGAGCCATTTTTATCCTGAGTCTCAATGACTTGGTTGAAACACTTGTCTAAAACTGAAAAGGAATGTAGCTCAGTAGTAGAGTACTTGCCTAGCATGTTCAAAGCCCCAGATTAACATTCACTACGGGGCTGTAATTTGTGTGCCTTGTTGCCAGGCAGCTCTGATTTGAGTTTGATCATCCTGCTGGCTTGAATGAACCACCAGTGGCACCTCCATGACTCTGAAAAAAATGGGTGCCTCTTTGACCACTAAAAAAGCCAAACATGTGAGGACGTTTTGAACACCCAGCACAAATCAGCCACCTTTACTTATAAAACGTTCTAAAGAAATTCACAAATATAAATGAATTTAATTTACTGAAGTAAACTTGTTGATTATTATAATAATTTTAAAAGACTGATAAAAGTGATTAGATCCGTTTGTACTACCACTCCTGAGGAGAGTCACGTATGTATTGCTGGCTGGTGGGAACGTGTTAATCCCAGTATTACAAGAAGGAAGAAAGGAAAAGGATGGAGGGAGGGAAATTTGATGCTCAATTAACTCTGGGAGCAATTAAAATGCTAAACATAGTACTTGTATGTATGTATAGAGTCTGCCATAAAAATGTGTACACATTTCAGGCAAAGAAAAATTTGTGTATTTTAATGCTAAATTTATTGAGGTATCATGAGATTAATACAAGTTACTTTTGGGCTCTGCAGTTACAAGAGGTGCTCAAAGTGGTGGGCATGAGCGTCCAGACATTGATGAGTACGGTGAACTGCTGCTGGGGTAACCTTGGCCGTTGAGATTGCTGTGCATGTTTTTTCAATTTCTTCTCTAAGGACCGGCAGTGTAGTGGGTTTTCTGCGATATACGACATCCTCTAGGGTCTCCCATAGGAGGGTAACACCACCTGTTCAAAAACCATTGCACTTTTTTTTTTCCCCTGAATTGTGTATACACTTTTTTGGCAGACTCTGTATGTGTGTATATGTGTTTGTCGAACAGTTTAATATTTTTAACCTAAGAAGACACCTTATCAAGCAGTGTGGTACCAAATGCCCATAATCCCAGCACATGAAACAGAGATAGGAGGATCACAAAGTTGAGACCAGCCTGCCTAGGAGTCCAAGACTTATACAGAGTATAAAGCCCTGTCTTAGGAGGGGAAAGAAAAGTTGAGGTGCACACCTGCAATCCCAGCACTCTGGGAAGTTGAGGTAGGACTGCAGGTTGCATAGGCAATTTAGCAAACAATTGATACCCTGTCTCAGAAATTCAGATATCCAGTAAGTATGAGATGACCATCTTCTCTGTATACCCAAAAAGTGAAAATGAGAGTATCTTGGTTTTTGTTTTTGTACATCAGATTGCAGAAATTTAAAAGATTGGTATTCTCTAGTATTAGGATTTGAAGAAGTCAGCATTTTATTGGTAGGAAGTTCAGTTAGTAAATGTTTCTGAAGGGCAATTTGGTGTCATGTATCAAAATCTTAAATGTATGGGTTTTGTCACAATATATCCACTATTAGAAATTCACCCTAAAAAGATAATTGAACAGGCGTGCATGTGCATGCACAGAAGGATATCTACCTTACCATTATTTGGAAGTGTTGAAAGTTACAAACAACATAAAAGTCCTCCAGGGAGCATCAAATCTATTGTGCATCTATTGACAGTGTGCAGCCTTAAAAATAAATATTCATGGTAACAATGGTTTTTGAGCACTTGCACTGGAGGCTCCTGTGGGAGACTCCACCTTAGTCCCCACATCTTTCTGGGGTAGGCACTGTAATGATCTCCCTGAACGATGAGGAAAGTAAGGTTTCTGAGTAGTTTGCCCAAGACCACGTCATGAATAAGTGTTGAATCCCCATCTGAACACAAAGTCTGTTTTTAATTCACTAAGCTGTATTTCTTTTCTAGATCTAAACTGCTTACTTTTGAATGAAAATAGCCTATGAGGAATGCTCTGATTACTATTACTTCCAAATTAGTATGAAATAATAGGCATTTGAGAAGGACAGCCTCCAAAATATTCAGTGTTATCTTTGGGTGGTGAAATTATCTGGCAGTTTTAATTTCTTTTTTATACTTCATGTACTTGATTGAAAATATTTTTTTTTCTGGTACCGGGAATCGAACTCGGGACCTTGCACTTGGCAGGCAGGTGCGGAACCACTGAACTACAATCCCCGGCCCCAAAATAATCTATTTTATTGTTATAAAAGGATAAGGCTTCCTTTTGGAAAGTGGATGTTCATACACTTTATCCCAGTAGTTCTTGTCTTAGGAGTTTAATTCTAGAGAAATAAGCTGTACGTACAAAGGATGTTGATCACATTGTTTGCAGGTGATGACAAACTAAATAACATCAAAAGAACTGTTAAATAAGTAATGGTTCTTGTAGACACAGGAATGAGTCTTGTAGACACAGGATACTTTGCAACTTGTAAGAAACATGGAAAAATGTGCCCATCTCAAAGTTGGTTTAAACGATTGTAGAGAATAGACACGTTATGGAGTTTAACAGTTGCACAGAGTACATTGCTGAAACAGTTTCGTGATGCTCTTTTCCATTGAAAGGATTCAGAACAATATTAGGAACATTCTGTTGGGCTGACATGTGAGCTTCGAAAGCTGTCGTCTGTCCGCTGGCCCTTAGCCTCGTGGCTTCTCTTGCAGGTGCAGGTCTGAGTGGACGGCAGGTGCACCGGACACAGGCTGTCTTTAACCACACCGAGGACTATGTGCTGCTGCCTGATGAGAGGACAATCAGCCTCTGCTGCTGGGACTCGAGGACAGCGGAGCGCAGAAACCTCCTCTCCCTGGGCCACAACAACATCGTGCGCTGCATCGTGCACTCACCCACCAACCCTGGCTTTATGACGTGCAGTGATGACTTCAGAGCGCGGTTTTGGTACCGAAGATCAACCACGGACTGAGCCGCCTTCGCTGATAGGTTCTTATTTCAAGGACTCTGCCCCCTCCCTATGTCCTGTCACCAGTTGCACAGTTGTGCTGCCACCTCTGTCTACATCCTTGGATTGTACAAAGGAATCTTTTTTACCTTGATGTAGAATCATGGTGGAAAAGTTGAAAACAGATCTGTGCTGTTCTGCATTCACTGATTATTACAGTGTGATTTTTATCAGTTTTTAAAAATACAAGATTTGCCATTTCTTTTGAATCTCTGATCACTTGGAAAAAGATAAAATATTAAAATGCCTTCTAGATCTCAAGTGAATGTCATGAGTAACTTTCATTTGGTTCTTTTGTCAACTTTGATGCCTGCTTTGCTACATCCTGTGTATATTAACTTGCCAGATATAATTTTGAGTAGGCCTGCGACTCTGAGAATCTGGAGTTGTGTGCCATATTGAACCATGTCTGAGAATGGCTCGGCTCTACCCCAAAATGCCATCATTCTGATGATATAGCTCAGATCTGCAACATTAGTGTTACATAATTCTCACTTCAATTGAAATGGCCAGGGGCCGGGGATTTAGCTCAGTAGTTCCGCCGCCTGCCTTGCATGCACAAGGTCCAGAGTTCAATCCCTGGCACTAAAAAAAGAAATGGCCAGTTTTTCCTGAAGATTTGTAGGAGCTGTATCTGTCATCATGCCTCCCACATCTGTTCAGCACCTGCCAAAGCTCTCCTGAGTAAATGTATTTCTGACAAGATTATTACAATTGGACGGGAAATAATCAAGAATACGTTCAATCTAAGCAAAATGGGGAGCCTGCTGTTGCTCTCAGATGTTGCTTACCTTCATGAAGATTAGTATCAGTTGCCTTTGTTTTTTGTCGTTTTAAATCTTTCCACCTCTCCAGTATGACTTCTCATCACAAATGCTTATGGAACTACATTCCCAGTAGATTTATTCAGTTAATCATCTGATATGTTTTCTTTTTCTTGAAATTCTTTAGAAGGTGACAGTATTTCTCTGGATTCACTTCTGTCTAGGTGAGAGAACCCTGCATTCCTATCTTACATTTGTCCTAGAAAACAACCTCATGATCTAGGTAGGAGTAATAGACCATCATCTGCGATCATTTGATAAAAATGCTATAGGTTAAATGAAAAGTAATTGCTTACAGGAAAATCTGCTTCGCTTATTTTGCATCATTTTAACTCCCTGGTCTAGAAAAGCCATTTTAAGCATTCTTACCATGTTAAAGGGCTTTATCAGATTTCGACAGAACTGTATATTTTGTCCATGGTGAGTGTATACTTACAGTATTGCATCCTGATTCTGTAATATGCATATTTGAACTTGGCCATCTGTGGATACCATTTACATGAGATTAAAAGAAAGCTGTTGAATATGAACAAAGATAACCAGTTCTACCAAGCAAAACCCCACTTTTTTGCCTTCCCTGTTGCTTTCAAAGTATGAAACTAAAGCAGATTTATATTTCTCTAGTAACCACGCTGAGCTCCTGATGCAGGTTCCATTGGATCATCTTTAGTTGTTCATAAAATAATAAAGCCTACTTTTCACAGTTTTTAGACTAGTCCTAGCAATAGCTTTGTAGTCCAAGACTTAACATTTATAAGATATGTATGTTTCCAAAATAGTTTCTTTTTTTTTTCCTTTTAAAAGTCCCGTTAATTATTTTGAGCTAGTGTAAATGCCAAGAATATGGACTTGGTATTCTTACCTTATTATTTGTACCACATAACATCCTAGCATTCAAATGATGAATAATAATCCTATGTGAATGAGAACTTACATGTTATTTTTAAAGTATGTGACTTCTAAAATAAACTTTTTGTATATAATGATAAGCTAGTTTTTTGTTTGTTTGTTGGAGCTTGCTTTGAATACTCCCATGTTTTGACATCAATTCTCAAACTGGTACTTTTAATAGTTTAGAGCTTGTTCTAGAAGTCATGCTTATAGCTGAATAACCTCTTAACTCTGTATCCTTGTTTTCTATTCTTTGAATTTAAAGAATTGAATATAATTCAATTTCTTTGAATCATTTAGAGTAAACTATCTTGTTTTATACTTTGTTTTTTGTTTGTTATAAAGACATGGTGGGAGGTCTGGTCTCATCGATTACTGACTGGGTAAAAAGTCAGGCAAGCCATTTCTCTTCTAGACTATAGCTTTGTTATTATTATTAAAAAGCTTTAGGGGCTGGGGATTTAGCTCAGTGGTTCCGCTGCTTGCCTAGCAAGCACAAGGACCCAAGTTCGATCCCCGGTACCAAAAAAAAAAGCTTTGTCACAAGAATCTCCAATATGTACTTCAACCAGCAAAGATTTTTTATCTTTTAAGTGCATCATGATATAAGCAGATTTCATTGAGAAAAAGGAAAGGTGTTTGCTTTTATGCGGGAGATTTCTATTCCAGAAAATATGGCAAACCAAATATTGTAAGAGCCCTTTGAGTACAAACCTGGGTAATTTATTTTTTAATCTCTAAACAGCTGAGCTAGCAAGAAAGGAAATTCCTGAGAGGCAAAAAAGAAACCAGAAATCCAGAGCAGTAAGAGTGCTGGAGCTGGCAGGTATGCACAGGACACCTGTCAGTTCCTTGTAGCTAGTTGGCTTCTGAGCAGAAGTCAAATCTCTGAGTCTTTGTGGAATCAAAGCCCAGAAGGCCTAGAACTCAAAAGGTGATCCCTTGAAAAATCCTCCCTGCTCAGGCTGGCTTGGGGGTTTGCCAAGAGCGGGAGTGGGTGATGGCACAGGGGAGGCCGAGAATCTGATCCACAAGCTGTTCCTCAGGCAAGTTTGGAACAATTCAAACTACCTAAACTGTTTGCAGAAAACCAAGTAGAAAATTAAAGCCATCAACAAATGAGAGGGACCACAAGAGCCTTGCAGAAGCCAGCAAAAATTCTTTGTGGAAGAATGTATCTTAACCCTAGTCGTCAGATCATTCTCGGTAGCCCTCTAGGATCATGAGTCCACACATGTATGTGGAAACAAGCTGCCTTCACGAGAATCAGTTAGAATAAGGAACAGAATCAGACTTGGCAGACTTAGGGGAATTAACCAGTGCAGAATATATAAATATGTAGAATCTTTTCCCAATAAATCAAGGCTTCTCATTTTTATTTTCTTCCCATATGTAAATTTTATTTAAAAAATTTTCTTAGTGTATGTTTGCAGTACATAATGATTGCATTCATTGTAGGAATTTGTACATGTACATAACATCTCAATTCTTTTATTTTCCCTTCCCTCCACTCCTGTTAATTTTCTTTTTTTGCCAGCATCAGATTTAATTATTTACGTCTTTATCAAGTTGAATATCATAAACAGATTAACAGCCATACTAGCAGACCAAAAAACATAAAAAACACATAAGACAATTATACTAAATCAAGGTATACTTTTAGATACATTGGCCATACTGGATTATAATAAATTTTTTTCTTTTTTCTATTGTCTTTCATTTTGCACTTTATATTCCGTTTTTCATATAAGAGAAATCATGAGATATTTAAGCTTGTGTGTCTTAATGGATTTTTTTAATATTATGGTCTCAATGTGCACCTATTTTCCTACAAATAACTTAAGTTTATCCTTTATGGCAGAGCAGTGCTCCATTGTGTATAAATTCCACATTTTCTTTATCCATCTGTTGATGGATATATATATATATATGGAATAGCTGGGTCAAATGGAATTGCTAGCTTTTATTTTTTCAGGAATCTCCATACTGATTTCCATAGTGATTGTACCAGTTTACACTCCCACCAGTAAGGTAGAAGAAGTGTTCCTTTTTCCATACAACCTGTCCAGCATTTGTTTTTATTTGATTTCTTAATGATAGTCATTGTTTCTGGAGTGAGATGGAATCTCAGTGTTGTTTCAATTTGCATTTCTCAAACGGCTAGAGATGATGAACAATTTTTTAATGTATTCATTGACTATTTGTACTTCATCTGCAAAGTGTCTGTTCATTTTAGATGTCTGTTTTTTGATTGGGTCTTTAAATTTGGGAGCATCTAATTTTTTTGAGTTTTTATATATTCCAGATATTAGTTTCCATTGCTGTGCAAAAGCTTTTGAATTTGATATTATTCCATTTGTTGACTCTTGTTATTACAGTTGTACCTTGGTTCCTGAACACTTTTGTTTGCAAACAATTTAGTTCACAAACAGAAGTATTTGGAAAAATTTTGTTTCTGTTTGCACACTCTGCATCAGGTGACAAACATGACCTCAGCCATCTTTCCCACACAAACAGAAATGTGGCCATCATTTCCAATTTTTAGAACAAATTAAGTTTGTTAATTGATGTACCACTGTATGTCTTGTACAACCAGGGTTCTATTCAATCTTTGGATACAACTACATACAAGAATTTCCACATACAAGAATTTTACCAATTTTGTCTCCCAGCACATTATTTGTTTTAAAAATTAGGTCTTTGATCAATTTTGATTTTAGTTTGGAACATGTTGAGAGATATGTGTCTAAATTCAATCTGTGGCATGTGGATAGCCAGTTTTTCCAGTTCCATTTGTTAAAGAGGCTGTCTTTTCACCAGAGAAAGTATTTGGCCACTTTGTCAAAGACAAGGTAGCCAAGTGTGCCTTTTTTCTGTTCCTCTACTCTGTTCCATTGAGCTATAAGTCTGTTTTGTTTCTTTGATTTGTTTTGGCCAATACCATGCTGTTTTTGTCAATGTAGCTTTGTAGTATAATTTAAAGTCCTGGATTGTGATGCCCCCTCCCTTTCCCTTATTGCCCAGAATTGCCTTTGCTGTTCTAGGTCTTCTGGTTCCATATGAAATTTAGGTTTGCTTTCTCTAATTCTGTGAGTTATGCTATTGGTATTTTGATTGGAATTGCATTAAATCTCTATAACAGTTTTGGAAGTATGGCCATTTTGACTATATTGATTCTACCTATCAAGGAGCAAGAGATATCTTTCCATTTTCTGATGTCCTCTTTTTTCAGAGTACTGTGGTATGTATGGGAAACTAAACATAAGAATTGCGGCCCAGTTAAACTTCCCTGTGGACATGAAGGAGGGAACAGCTAGCTGGTCCTCCTTTGGAAATGTGCCGGCGTGCTAGCACATAGCAAGTTCCAGAGAAGAAGTCAGCAACAGCTGAGGTCTAGTTTAGAGAAATACTTACCTGGGTACACTTTCCGAATAATGAGAAACAGATGAATTTTCCATTAACCTAACTGCTGCTCCTTTGCCTAAGTTGAATAAAAGTGAGGTGAGCCAGATGTGCAGGGCTCTTTGTCCACTTGAGGCAAGAGCCCCCTGGGCCCTCTTTCAAAATTATCTCTGTCTTGTCTTTAATCTCATTTTGCCCCCTCTGGTTAGGCATTCCTGGTAGGCTGGATTCCTGCAAGTGGTGCCTGAGCAGGGAACTGACCAGGGAAGATTCACCAGGGAGGAAGGAGTAGTGAATCACCAACGGAGTTCTGCAGTGGAGATGAGCCAGCTGGCAAAGAAATGAAAAGTAAGTGCACAGGAAAAACTTCCTGAACCAGGGTAATGGGTTAGAATTTGTCAGTTGGAGAATGTTATGTCCATTTATTTAAAATGTTGTTGTACCTGTCTGGTGCTCAAGTTAGTACCCAATCACTTTCTCATGTTACAAGATGTTATCAAAATAACCCTTGGAGGGCCGGGGATTTAGCTCAGTGGTTCCGCTGCTTGCCTCAAAAGCATAAGGACCAGAGTTCGATCCCAGGTACCAAAAAAAAAAAATAATAACCCTTGGTTCCCTCAGATTGGCACATTGGATGTAGAAAATTGGAATTGAGTAGGAGAAAATTTAAAACATGCTCATACCCAGGGCTCTGTTACATATCCTGAAACTTTCTCTGCTTGGAGCTTGGTCCATGGAGTTCTTTGTCCTTTAACTACAGGGAAACAGCCCACATCTAATGTGCCCTCTGGAGGAGATAAAAATGAGGGTGAAGAGACTTGGCCCCTCCTCTTCCTCCTTCCCTTCCATCTGTAGTCGATACAGAAGTAATGTCTCCTCGGCTGCACTTAATGGAGAGCCCCTTGGGACATGTGCATTTCCAGCTAATATTCATCCTGCCCGTAACAATCTACAACAGAATATTCATGAGCATCATCCTCTGAAGTATAAGTTGCTTAAAGAATTAAAATCCAGTGTTGTGAACAGTGGGGTTCAAGGACCTTTTATGTTGGGCTTGTTCGAATATCCTAGGAGCTTTGCACTTGGCTAGGTCCTGCCTTTCTGCAAGACAATATCTAAATTCCCATGTTAATCTTCAGAATTAGCAGCTGAACAAGTGTGACAGAATCGAGTAGCAGGACATTCTGAGATTACTGAAGATATGCTATTAGGAACAAGTCCATACTCAGATCTAATGCAACAGTTAACCCTTCCAGACCAGGATTATCAGCAGATGGCTCTTATGATGAAACGATCTTGGGCAACCATTCCTGAGGCAGGTACTCCCACTCAGTCCTTGTTCTACATTCTTCAGGACTTGTGAGAGCCTTATGCCCAGTTCTTAGCTTGGTTACAAGAAGTGGTCTGATGACAGATACCACATGCCCAAGTGGTGGGGATTATTGTATTACAGCTGGCTTTTGAGAATGCTAGTAAGGGGCGGGGGATTTAGCTCAGTGGTTACGGTGCCTGCCTCACAAGCACAAGGTCCCAAGTTCAATCTCCGGTACCAAAAAAAAAAAAAAGAGAGAGAGAGAATGCTAATAAGGATTGCAAACAAGGATTAGGGCCCATCTGAGCTACTAAAACCTTGGGAATTATTTAAAGGCATGCCAAGATGTAGGTACTGAAAGCTGTAAGTCTTCTGTGTTTACTCAACCTATGCTTAGTTTAAGCAAAAAAAAAAAATCCTTTTCTTCAAAAATACAGTGTTTTAATTGTGGTAAGACAGGGCATATTTGTAAACAATGTACCCAACCCAGACCGAAAAAGGTGCAGCCGTCCCTACCCCGGAAGGGAAAGCACCAGGCTTTAGGTGTCAGAAAGGAAATCACTGGGCTAATCAGTGTTCTAAATATCACAAAGATGGCACCCCACTGATGGGAAACTGGATGTGAACAAACAGTGGGAGCATTTCCAGTACAGGCTTACATCCCCAATCCTCAGTGAGTCTCTGGAGGAATATTGAATCCCTTACCAACAGAACCCCAGAAAGCACAGGATTCCACCTTCAGCTGCTGAATGGGTGACCTTGATTGGTGGAGATAAGCCTGGTAAAATTCCCAAGAGAATCTGGGGGACCCCTCCCCTTAGGAACTGTGGAACTGGGCCGGGGATTTAGCTCAGTGGTTCCGACACCTGCCTCCCAAGCGCAAGGTCCCGAGTTCAATCCCCAGTACCAAAAAAAAATTAAAATTAAAAAAGAGGGGGGCATACAGGAACTGTGGGGCTGGTCTTCGGAAAAAATAGGTTAAATATACAGGGTATTGAGATACTTCCTAGGGTTATTGATTGAGACTATTGGGGGGAAATTCGGGTTGTGGTTCACATGCTGTCTGAGTTTTTGAACCAGATTATATTGCCCAATTGACTCTTTTACCTGTTGTCAAAACTAGAACTGCTAGTCAAAAACAGATCCAAGGGACTAAAAGATTTAGCAGTACCTCCCATAAGAAGGTATTCTTCACTCAAAATATCACAGGCCAATAGCCCATGAATACTAAATTAAAATTAAAGGAAAATTTTCAGGGATTAATGGATATGGGTGCAGATGTCTCAGTGATGTCTTCATCTCAGTGGCCACCCACCTGGCCCACCCAGGCATCAGCCACCTCTCTGATGGGGCTCAGGTCACCCAGGCAGTCTATGCAGTGCTATGCATCTGCCTTATGTAGGACCTGATAGCTTTAAGAGAGTCTTTCAGCCATTCATCACAGGGACCCCAGTTAATCTGTGAGGCAGGGATCTGCTGAAAGAATGACAGGTTCCAATTACTAATGAGGCAACCCCACCTGTTTATAGAATGATGCAAAATATGGGCTATGTTCCAGGACAAAGACTGGGGAAAAAAAATCAACAGGGCAATCCCGAACCATAGAAGTCTATCAGAGGAATGGAAGGGAGGGTCTTGGCTATGAGATAAATTTTTAATACAGGTCATTGTGGCTTCTCCCCATCTAAAGACTGCTCTTCCATTAAAATGGAAGACTGGTGCTGCTGTTTGGGTGGATCAATGGCCCCTACAGAAGCAGAAGCTCATTCACTTATGAGCATTCATAGAGGAGCAGTTAAAAGTGGAACATATTGAGCCTTCCACTAGCTCCTGGAATACTCCTATATTTTTGTTATACCAAAAAAAAAAAATCGGGAAAGTGGGAGCTGATCCAGGATTTGAGAGCAATTAATGTATTTACCCTATGGGCACGCTGCATCCTAGACTTCCCTCTCCTATTGCAGTTCCACAGGACTGGCCTGTGGTAGTTATTGATCTATGGTAGTTATTGCTTTTTTACTAACCCCTAAATCCACAAGACCAACTCCACTTTTTCTGTTCCTACCACTAACTTTGCTGAGTGCATGTGCTGATATCAGTGAACTGTTTTGGGGATAAGGAATAGCCCCAGCTGCTTGTGTCAGCATTTTGTTGGTCAGGCTTTAGATCCTATTAGAAAAAAAAATTCCCCCAGGCTTATATAATACATTAGATGGATAATATGTTGCTTGCTGCCAATTCTTGACAAAAACTCACCTTTCTTTTTGCAAAACCTTAACAGACTTTGAGACAATATGGGTTATGCATAACCCCAGAGAAGGTTCAGACTACTTCCCTCTATAGTTACTTAGGAACTCTGGTAATAGAAAGAGCAGTTCAAGTCCAGAAATTAACATTAAGAAGAGACTCATTACAAACCTTAAATGATTTCCAAAAATTATTCAAGGACATTAATTGGATTCACCCAAAATTGGAAATACCTGCATATCAGTTAAACAATCTATATAAAATACTACAAGGAAATCCATATTTGAATTCTCCCTTTACCCTCACACATGAAGCCCTTAAAGAGCTCCAGATAACAGAAACAGTTTCGGCAAATAGAAAGGTGTTTTGAATTAGTCTAACTGTGCCTCTTATGCTGATCATATTACCCACTCCTCACTCTCGCACTGGACTTCTTAGTCAAGTGGTGGGCAATAAATCCCAACCTATTTAATGGCTTTATCTCCCTAACCAGCTTACTAAAAGTCTTCAGATCTACACAGAAAAAATGACTAAACTAATTCAGCAGGCTCACCACTGCAGTATACAGCTTTTAGGATTCCATCCCAATCAGATCGCTGCCTATTGATCTTGCACAACATACTCATTTATTACAAATTTCCCTGGTCTGGCAGATAGCCTTTGCTGGTTATATAGGGTTAGTCATAACCATTATCCTTGCAAGAAGCTTATACAGTTATATTGCCATTATTCATTTACCTCACCTAGATATACTCAGACAATTCCAATCCACATGTTCCTCTTCCATGGACTGATTGTAGAGAGAATTTAGGTCAAGTCCAGCTGATAAATGAAAATGCTGAAATAAGTGATTGGAACCCCCATGACCACCTAGATGGTTGGTGTAATAATCATTCTGAATGGCATACTTTAAGGTGGCACTGATATCATTCTTTCAAGGGACAATGAAATCATTTAGCTATGCATTCAGATATGCAGCCACATCTTGTCTGGCATGGCACTGGGTTTAGCCCCCAGCTCCTTGACTGAAAATGAGCTGATGTTTTGGGCCTTTTCAAAAGTCCTTGTGGAAGATGGATCTGCCCTTTAGTATGGGCAGGTATAGAAAGGCAGTTTAATACATTTTAATAATACTACTAGCGTATTCTTGACCCTTAATAGCACTACCACCTTCAAGGTATGTGTTTATAACCCTTATGTGTGTCTTTATGGATCTGTCCAATCAGGGACTACTAATGTTACTTGCACTAATTGCATACTAACACATGATTTACTTCATTCCCCTATAAATCATACAATTCCAATTTTAGGAAGAATGTCTAGGGTATGGGTTCTTGTTAACTGAACCCTGGGCAGATACACTCACTCTTCATGTTATCCAATCTTTGTTTCATCATCTGATACACCATAGTAAATGGATGCGTGGGGTGTTAATAGGAGGCACTGTCTCCTTGGTATTACTAATCTCTAGTGTTACTGTTCCCTCTATTGCTTTGACCAGTAGTATACAAACAGTACATTTTATCAGTAACTGGACTGGCACGGCTGATTGAGCCTGGGGGTTGCAGTGACCTATTGATGCCACATTGTGGTCTGAAGTTAGCATCCTAGAGTCCACTGTGATGTGGTTAGGGAATCAGATAAAGAGTTTGCAGCTACAGCAGTCTCCACTGTCATTTCAACATTACTAGGTTCTGTATTACTCCTTCAAAGTATAGTAAATCCACACACCGTTAGGAGGTTATAAAAAGTTACCTACAAGGAGCCCTAGATACTAACCTTACATATGATATAGAAAATCTATAAAAGGAGGTTTTGTCTATGTCCTGACAAACTGAGGATTTTGATAAGAAAGTACAAGAACAGGACCAATTTGCACAAACATTGGATCAACTTAATCCTTGAAGTTACATGAAGGCTCATCTAGGCATGTATATAAGATTGATGGGATTCTTAATTATTTCTCTTATTGTTTTATTCATAGTCTGCCACCTTGGGAGAAGAACCCAACAACATATGAAACAGGCGCAACTGCGCTTGGCTTTGTCCCAGCTCCTGCTATTACAAAAAAAGGCAGGGGGAGATGTGGAGAACTAGACATAAAGATTGCGGCCCAGTTGACCTTCCCTGTGGACATGAAGGAGGGAACAGCTAGCTGGTCCTCCTTTGGAAATGTGCCGGCGTGCTAGCACATAGCAAGTTCCAGAGAAGAAGTCAGCAACAGCTGAGGTCTAGTTTAGAGAAATACTTACCTGGGTACACTTTCCAAATAATGAGAAACAGATGAATTTTCCATTAACCTAACTGCTTGCTCCTTTGCCTAAGTTGAATAAAAGTGAAGTGAGCCAGACGCTCAAGGCTCTTTGTCCACTAGAGGCAAAAGCCCCTGGCCCTCAAAATTATCTCTGTCTTGTCTTTAATCTCATTTTGCCCCCTCTGGGTAGGCATTCCTAGCAAGCTGGTTTTCTGTACTGTAGTTAATTCCTAAGTGTTTCATTTTTCTTGATACAGGGCCAGGGATTTAGCTCAGTGGTTTGGCTGCCTGCCTCATTTTTCTTGATGCTATCATGAAAGGTATTGTTTCCCTAATTTCTGTCTTGGTGAGATTATTATTGGTGTACCTGAATACTATTGATTTTTGAGTGTTGATGTTATGTCTTGCTACACTGCTGAATTTGGTTATTAATCTAGAAATCTTTTGGTGGAGTTTTTGGGACCTTCTATGTAGAGGATCATGTCATCTGTCAATAATGATAATTTGGGCCAGGAATTTAGCTCAGTGGTTCCGGTGCCTGCCTGGCAAGCGCAAGGTCCTGAGTTCGATCCCTGGTACCAAAAAAAAAAAAAAAAAAAAGATAATTTCTCTTTTATCTTTTTCCTTTTCTATATATATATATATCCCTTTTATTTCTTTATCTGGCCTGATTACTCTGGCTAATAGTTTGAAAATGATATTAAACAGGAGAGGTGATAATGGACATCTTTGTCTTGTTCCTGATTTTAGAGAGAAAGGTTTTAGCTTCTCCCCATTTGTTATGTTTTTGGTGGTAGACTTGTCATATATGGCTTTTATCCAACTGCGATGAAGTCCTTCTATACTGTTTTTCTGATGTGGGCATTCACGGCTATGAACTTCCCTCTTAGGACTGATTTCATTGTGTCCCATAGGTTCTGGTGGGTCCTGCTGGCATTACTGTTTCATTGCATTAACTGTCTAATTTCTTCCTTAATTTCATCTGTGACCTCTTGATTATTCAAATATTACCAAATTTCCAAGTGTCTGCATAATTTCTGTGGGGGGGTTTTGCCATTGATTTCTAGTTTCATTGCACTATGATATTGATAATACGCATTGAATAATTTCAATTCTTTTGCCTTTACTTGAGCATGCTTTATGGGCTAGTATGTGGTCTATTTTGGACAAAGAGCCATGGTCTGCTGCAAAGAATGTATATGTATTCTTTTGTGTGTGGAATACTGTTGGTATCTCTTAAGTCCATCTGTTTAAAGGTTTGGTTCAACTCCGATATTTCTTTATCAATTTTTGTCTAGTTGATCTGCCCATTTGTGACAGTAGGTGTTGAAGTCCCCCATATTGGTCTTTATCTCATTTTTTATGTTCACTATTGTTTGTTTTATGAAATTGAGTATGCCAGTATTTGGTGAGTGTATGTTTGTAATTACAATATCTTGCCATTGAATTGTTCTCTTAACCAATATGCAGTGACCTTCTTTGTCTATTCTGATCAGTTTTGGCTTGAAATTCACTTTGTCTGAAATTAGGAGAGCCACTTCTGCTTTTTTCTGGGTCCTCTTTGCATGGAATAATGTTTACCATCCTTTTATTTTTAATGTATGAATTTCTTTTTGAATTAAATTTGTTTCTTTTATACTGCATATCATTAGGTTTTGTTTCCTGATCCATTCTGCCAGTTTGTGTCTTTTGATCAGGGAATTGAGACCATTCACACTGAGAGTTATTACTGACAGGTATTGGCTTATTCTGTCATTACATTATTTTCCTGTTGCTAATTTTTCTTTTTGCTTTTGCTCAGCTGCTCAGTCTGTTTGATGTATTTATTCTTTTTTCTTTCTTTCTTTTTTGCGGTACCTGGGATTGAACTCAGGACCTTGCACTTGCGAGACAGGCATGCTGCCACTAAGCTAAATCCCCAACCCCAATCGTTTTTTTTTTGGTACCAGGGATTGAACTTGGGACCTTGTGCTTGCAAGGCAGGTGGCAGAACCACTGAGCTAAATCCCCAGCCCTCCAACCCAATCCTTTTTGACTTATTGGTATTGTTAGCTTCAAAGTCCCCCCCCCCTTTGGTACCGGAGATCCAACTCAGGATCTTGTACTTGCGAGGCAGGAAGTGGAACCACTGAGCTAAATACTGGGCCCCTCAAGGTTCTCTTTTAAAATATTCTTGAAAATTTTTTGTAATAGTAGTTTGGTAGTCATGAATTTCTTGAGATGCTTCTTGTCATGGAAATACCATATTTCTCCATCAGTTTTGAAGGAAAGTTTTGCAGGATACGTAAGTCAGAGCTGGAAGTTGTTATCTTTTAGGGCTTGAAACACTTGGCTCCAAGCCCTCCTGACCTTTAAAGTTTGTGTTGAAAAGTCTATTGTAATTCTAATATGCTTACCTTTCTATGATTCTTTGCCTTTCTCTAACAGCTTTTAAGAGTTTTGTCCCTGTGATGGACTTTTGGTACTTTTGAGTACAGTGTGACCCAAAGGTTCTCTTTTGGTCATGGCTATTTAGAGTTCTATATGCCTCACTTATCTGTATATTTTTTCCCTATATTTGGGGAGTCTTCTGCCATTGTTTCTGTGAACTGGTTTTTTTAAGTCATCTGTGTTGTCTTCTGATTTTTCATTTATTCCAATCATTCTTAGATTTCTCATCTTTGCATCATCTAGGGGCTGTTGGATCCATTTTTCATGCTCCCTTGTTGCTTTTAAGATGTCTTTGTGTAGTTGTTCTTTGAAGGTGTCATTGTTTTCTAGTTCTGAAATTCTGAACACTGGTCATTTCTACTACCCATATTTTCTTTTTTTCCAGTATCGGGGATTGAACTCAGGACCTTGCACTTGCCAGACAGGCACAACACCGTTGAGTTACATCCCCAGCCCTCTCCATACTTTCAATATAATTTTTTTTTTTTGGTGCTGGAGATCAAACTCGGGTGCTTGTGCTTGCGAGGCAGGCAGCAGAACCACTGAGCTAAATCCCCAGCCTCCAGTATAATTTTTAATCTCTTGAATTTCTGACTGAAACATTTTCATGGACTTTTTTTTTTTTTGCTAAATTGGTCATTCTTGTTTTGTATCATTTTGTTTAGTTCATCTAGCCTTTAATTAGAGTCTTCTAAAAGTTCCTGGATCATTTTGGTCATTACTTCCATTATCTGTTTAGCTATGTCTTCTGTGATCCTCCTGAGTAACTTTTTGGTATATTTTCCATCCTCCTGCTATCCTTTCAAGTAATTTGGTTGTGTGGCTTATGCTACTCAGCCCTGCAGTGCCCTCTGGATTGGCTTCTAAGGAGTTGGGAGTTTTGGGAGGCACTTTGGTGCCTTATCTTCTCAAAAATCTATTGTTTATTTGTTTTATTTTGCCCTGTGGTTTGTGGATGCTTATAGTATAAAGACTTTTTTGCTAGTACAGAGATGTCTTTAGTTAGTCACTTTGCAGTAGGATACTTAGGACATTGTTCGCTATAGTCCTTAGCCTTAGCTCCAAAATCTGACCCCCTTGGTTAATTTAAGACAGAAAATGCAGTGTAATTAACTCAACACCAAGTTCTCAGGGAATGTCCTGTAGTATTGTTTATGTCACAAAGACAGTGTGAGTGTTGGCTTACAGAGAAACAGCAGCAATTATGTCATCTAATAATATCAAGCAAATCAGCTCGAGTAGTATTGTACAAGACAGCTTGGATGTTAGCATACTATAAGAACCAATTACCGTAATACCTCAATTCACAAACGCTTCTGTTCACAAATAATTCAATTCTCAAAAAAAAGGATTCAACAAAATTTTGCTTCCATTCACAAACTCCACATCATGTGACAAATACAGCCACACCCGTCTTCCCCACACAAACACAAATCCAGCCATCTTCCTCAAATTCATAAAACAAATTTAAGTTCATGGACCAAGATACCACACTGTATGTACCATTCTTAATTGCACTTGATCTTAGCCAAAAGGCTGAGAAACGATGTACCAATCTTAATTGTAGAAAAGAAATTTACAATTATAGTGTAAACATGAAGACAACCCAGGTATTGACATAGCTAATATGTACTGAATAAACAGCTGTAGCTCTGCTAATGATGGAAAAGAACTCAACAGTGACTTTCTTTTTTCAACAGTGATTTCACAGAGTTAACTATCTAAAGATTAAAGCTTCTTGTGGTCCTTATCTGCCTTCAACTTGTGGGTGTCTTCATAAGAATCCACTTGTTTTTTAACATATTCCCCTTCACCTTCAGGTATAGGGTATAATACATGTGGTAGTCAGTCTTCTTAGATTCATGGTATCTCTGGAGCAAACTATGCAGACCCCATAACCTCTTTATCCAAGTGGCCTTCTCTGGCATCCAAGCAGTGAACATATGTTCTCAGTTACCTATGCCCATATGCCTGCCTGTCATAGTGTGTGACCGTGGCAGTGCAGAGGATGAAAAGATTACTCAGAGATGAGACTTGGTCTGAACACCAAGAGGCCCAGAGGGGCTATCTCAGCCAAGAGTGCTCAGCATTAGAGAGACTCCCAAGAGTAGCACCAAAGCCAAGAACTCCCTGGCTTTTATTTAGAATATCAGTGTAGGAGAAAAAAACTGAAGAAAAACAGTTTGGCCAAGGAGCTGTCTGAAGGGTAGGCAGTTTGTTGGGGAAAGCTGAAGGACAACAGCCAGATGCAACATGCCTCACTAATCTAAACTTGTTGTTTTCCCATGTGCTTTTGCCCCACACATTCCTTCACAGTTTACCCATTCACTCCTCAAGAGCCTGTGTGTTTTTTCCCTTCAGTTTAATCATCCACTCTTCTGCCAAGTCCCCCACACCTGCCTTTCCAGCCATCACGTGTTTTTCTGGCATCACATCTGGGAATGGACAGTCACAGCCTTGCAGATGATCAGCTCACCTGACAAGAACTGGTACTGCAGTCGCACTGGGACCCAACCGGACCTTTTTGCTGCAGCAGAGGACACTGGAGGCAGGCCTCTTCTGAAGCCTGAGCATGCTCGTGGCTGTGGCCACTGCAGCGAAAGGCAGTATGTACGATATGTTTAAAGAGCAAAAACAGGGTGACCAAAATGAGACCGAGGATCAACAGATGTGAGTAAAACTTAAAGTGATACTAATTCAGCAAATCTACAGCTTTCGTGTTTAATGCTTCTGGCCTTTTTCTGGAGCTTTCCTCCTTTGCCTTCCTACTGTCTTAGTGCTTGTTTTACTCCTTTGACTCCTCACCACTTTCCATCACACACGTACACACACACACACGCACACATAGGTATGCGTGCGCACACATGTGCACACACATGTGCACATTGGCCTTATTGATATCACTGTTGGCCCTGGTTTTCTCTTGTTCTCCCAACATTCAGTTTTTTTCTCTAACTTCCTGTCTCCTCTATACTCACAGCATTTCTTCTGCATCCTTATTTTTTAAATTCTTGCTGTGATTTCTTTTCCCTCTCAACCTGGCAGTCAAAATTCAGGCTGGAAAACTGGATTATCTTTGTTAGTTATAACAGCTGCAGAACCCCAGTTCTCCTTGTCTGATCCCTACACCAAGATAGTGAGTTTTGATGATTTATGAAATTTTACTTTGACTAGAAGAGCTATTTTCATGAATTATCTTCATGGGATTAACATTTGCTAGATAATCTCAGATGATTTGAAAGCAGTGTGGTCAGAAAATTTCTGCCAACCCTTTATTTTGAATATTCCATCTAGTGTTCATCTGTGCTTTGTAATTCAAACACTGAGTGCCCAGTGTGTAAATACCACCAAACTCTAGGAGCTTTATAGCTAAAACTTGTCCTGAAAACAGTATAAAAGAATACAGAAAGCAGACAAAAGTAACTTGCTTTATTGTACAATTATTAGGTGCCACAGGAGTGAAGTGATAAGGGCTCCTTGAGCTCAGAAAAGAAAAATTTGAAAATTCTATTCTCAGTATTTGTCAAGAGCATGAATCACCTCTCTTAGGGTCACCCTAGCTTGGTTCTCTATGATGCTAGCTGTTTCAGCCAGATATTTCAAAAACACCCAGTTTCCTACAATAAAGCTCTTGGGATACACACATAAGAGACTCATTTGCCTCAAGATACGAATGAATTGCAGCCAAATACCTAAAACAGTTTTTCACAGCTTTTATTCATACAAATCATACAGAGATCAAACACCAGGCTGAGAAGTCAAGCCCCTATTCAGAAAATACTCTCCTAGGTGTGTCTGTTGGAGTTAGTCTGATTAATTTCAGGGCCATATCTCATTACTTTTGTGTCTTAATTTTGTATTGTGGCCTAAGTTGAGTTCTCTACAAAGTCACGACAGTGTAACCTGTTTCATGAACTCAGGGCGAGCCCTTCCGGACAGGAAGGATCACCCCTGGGATACCACGACAGCTTTGTTTTCTGAAAAACTTAGGTTCAGATTCTGGCTCTGTTACTTTATTATGTGACCTCAAGCAAGTGTGTCCTTTCTTTTTACTTTTTTATTACAGAGAATTTCAAATGTATACAAAATCTAAATACAATAGAAGCAGTGGTTTCCAGGAGCTGGGAAAAGGGGAATGAGGAGTGGGGGATGGGGTTTCCCTTTGGTGTGACAAAAATGTCCTGCAATTAGATAGGATGATGGCTCCATTACTCTGAATATACAAAAAACCTCTGAATTGTATGCTTTAAAGAAGTAAATTTTATACTTGGATTATCTCTTAATAAAGCTTTTTTCATTCTTAAAAAATGTCTACAGCACAATGAATCCTAACACATCCACCACAGACTCCCAAAACTTCACCATGAATAATTTTGATTTATCTGACTCTCCTCTCCCTTGATTGTTGAAAACAATCTCAGATACATTTTATCTATAAATATTTCAGTATATGTCTGAAAGATACGGGGCCTTTAACACCTTCCCCACAGCTTGAGCCACAGGTGGTACATGCATGACTGTCCTGTTGGGCAGCTTGTACTACCCGAGGGGACTGTCCCACACCACCTGATGAGACAGTCAGGCATGGACCACCAGTGTTCAGAGCCACTCAGCAGCAAGACATAAGAATTATGGCCCCATCATGAATGTGTTAAAGACACAATCACATTACATCTGCAAACGTTAGTTACTCAAGGCCATCACATTGCTTAACATCACCACTTCAGTGTTCAGATTTCCATATAAATTGTTCTGAATTGGGATCCAGATTGGACCCATACATTGTGATTTGGTGTTTGTTTTTCTGTTTTTAAATCTCTTTATCTTAAGGTTGCAACTGTCTTTTTCTTCTGTTGCAGTTTCTTTCAAGAAACTAGGTCATTTGGCCAAATCAGTTCCCACCCTACCCCCAGTTCCTCATCAGCAAAATGGGGAAAGTATCAGTACCTGCCTTGTTGGACTGAGTAGACTAATACCTGCAGCATGATCAGAGCAGTACCTGACACACAGTCAGCACTTGGCTGTCTGATGTCTCCGGGGTCAGAAATCCAGCTCTCCAGGGGCCTGATGAATCTAGAAATTTCATCTCATGCCCTGCCAAATCCTAGTGCTTTGAGGTCTCTGGTTCTCTTTTCTGCCCAGCTTTCTTTACTTGAGTGTCACTTGGGCAGAATGCTCCACACAGTGGCAGAGCTGGCCCCCAAGGAGCCCCTTGGAGCTCGGCCTCTGCCTGGCCATCTCAGAAGCCAGGACAACCGTTCTCTCAGCATTCCCAAGACAGCTGGCTCTGCCCAGCACCACTGCCTTCCCCTTATGCATGAGCCTGTCACCGCGTGGGGGAAGGGGGACACAAAACCAAGGGCTTCCATAACTAGCACACACTACTGCTATGATACAATAGAAATATACGCAGTATCACCTTTTGGTACTGTGTCCATCCTGATTGCTAACCAACCTAGAACCAAAATGTATTTATTTATTCAAAATTTCAGAGTTCCATGTCCTTGGCAGTGTCCTGAATGCTGAGAAAAATGTCACTGAGCATATAGATTGTGTCCCTACTCAGAAACCCTCACATTGACTTGTTATAAAATAATGTCTGAGCTCTTTAAAACAAGAAAAAGGCAACATGTGTTCCATGGAGCCCTTATGTGATATTGAAAGTGTAAATGAGAGAAGCCTTCTGCAGCCCCTGTTGCTTCAGTCTTGCCCTGCTATTCTAATCTAAACTTTTGTTTTCTGCTATCTTCTTTTTAGTTCCCAAATAAGTGATGGTTTTTTTTTTTTTCAATTTTGGGATTTAAAAATCTGTGAATTCCAGGGATGTTACCAGATTTCGTTTGGGCCATCATATGTTAAGCATATTGGTTGTTGTTCTTAAAAAATTGATTGTGGGAAAGGAATGTTTGAGTTCAACACTGCCTTACCCTACTTAAAAATTTTGTTCCTAAGGACATATAAACTTGGGAGCAAGGAATTTAGGTTCCACCTAAAGGACCCTAAAAGAGCAAGGAATGAAGTTCCACCCTTGAACATGACCCTCAGTTCATGCAGATATGTCTTCCTCTTGATATACAGCTTCACGGTTCATCTCACCAACTTGCAAGATGTGGAGTTAGATTAGAAGGAAGCAGGAGTGAAGGGGCTCACCTGAGAAAAGTGTCCAGACTCACGTCGGCAGCATGGAAATCATCCAACGCTGCATGGTGGCCTTACAAATATCGCTTACTGTTCACATTGCAGAAGTGCCATTTGAATGAATACAACCTGCCGCCTATGTTGCAATAAAACACATTTCAAAGTAAGTGTCTTTACTTATCTGTTAACTATGTTATATGTTTTATATTTGGCCCGAGATAATTCCTCTTCACACAATGCAGCCCGGGCAAGCCAGGCAGGTCTAGCCCATGGGCTGGGGTTGGACACACCTGCTGCTAGGCTATCATTCATAGCTCTGGGCTTTGTGACTCTACTCTTCCTATGAATCTCCTTGTTTTCCTTCAATAGAACTTGTTACTTCTCAACCACTCATTTACCCCCTTTTTTTGCCATGTATGATCATAAGTACTGTGTACATAGCAAACTCTGCCTTTTTACTGAGTCACCCTTGCCTTTTTTATACACTGCATGAAGCCTTCCCTAAATAACTCTTTGCTCTTCTCATCTGTGTCCTCCTCTCTGAGGATCTCCACTTTGGATTTATTGCAAAGTATGTTTGTGAATGGGCTTGTGTGTTCATTCTATGGGGTCACTGTCGCCTCCCTGTTATCTGCTACCATCTGCAGCACAGCAATCACTGATTCCAAGGGGTGAGACCCTGGAGGAGCCCTGGAAGTGGATTTCAAATAAGGACAACATTTTAGAACATACATCGTCTTGGTCAGGAATCAGTCACTAATTCAGCTATTGAATTAGTAAGTACATCCCGGTGCTCCAACTTGGGGACTGAAACACATGGGACAACAGAAGACAAGACCGTGAGTGCAGTGATGGCAGAAAGGGATCTGGGAGAGGAGATAGCCCTGGAGACAGGGCTGGAGCCAGGCTTGGAAGAATGGCTACCGTTTTGTTTCAATGGAATGAAAGTGCAATCGAGTTTTGACACAGTGTCTGCTACACGGCAGGTCCTCTCTAGATGCTGGGTCTGGATTTGGGGAAAGTAAAAAGACCCAGCAAGTTCAAGAGGAACTGCATGCACTAGCATGGTGGTTTCCAGTGCAGGCAATGGTTCGTGAGATTTCAGCGATAACACAAGTGCAGCACTCAGGATGGTGCCTGCTGCAGATCAGAAAATGTTCTTCACTGAGTATTGTGAGCAAGGACTGGGTGGTGAGTATGGGGTTCAGAGTGGGAGTCCGGGACCCCCAGGCTGGGCGCTGTCCTCCAAGGTACCCCACTTGACTTGTTCTATCCTCGTCACTGGGCAGGTGTTAGGGAGCAGCTAGGAAGAAACGCTAACCACTGTCAAGAATTCAGCCAAGTGGTCTCTCATCAGGGAAGCGAGGCTGGTCTGCTGAGTGGAAATTGTTCCACAATATTCAAAAGCAAGAAGGATGTCTGTTCCCACCCTAGGTTTTTCAAAGTAGGAACTTTTACCCCATAAAGCAGAAGAGTTTTTTTTTTCCTTCTTCTTTTGTGGTTTCACACAGCAAATGAGTGACAACCTCTACTTGCAGACAAAGTGAGACGTCAGGCGATGAGGAGTGGACGTGGCTTGCATTTCTGGTCCCCCCTCCCTACCCCTCTCCTTTTACACTTATCGTGCTTTCCAGAAAGCCCGCCGACTGGAGAGTCTTCTTGACAGTTTCCCACGTGTTGGCTGATAGCTCCACAGGGTTTGGCCTCTGAGAACCAGTCGGAAGCAGGGGCGACGCTGCCTGGTCTGGCTGTGAAGCTGGAGATACTGGCTGCGACGTTGCAAGGAGCTTTTCCACATCACGGGCATGAGGGGAACCGGCTCCAGGGACGGTGTGCCCAAGGTGAGTGCCGTGGGCTGCTGGGATCCGGCGTGGAGCGGGGCCTGGGTATGAGGGTCAGACCGGTTTCAGTTCTGAGTTTCTAATGGAGGCAAAGGATGAATACTGAAAACCTGTGGGTTTGAGATGGGAGTTGAATGTGTTTAAGGACGGGAAATGCATGTACTGTAAATGTAAAGCTCCTGACCAGCCAGCTTCTGAGACGGGTGCAAAGGACTTCTCGGGAGATGGTGGGTAGTAGCGCCTGTCCCTTTGTGTCCACCCGCCATCCAGAAAACTTCTTAAGCCAAAGTGAGTCTCTGCCGCAGCCCTGCCCAGTCTCTTCTTGCTCTGGACCCCGAAGACACTCAGTGTGGCTCTCGGTGTCCTGATTCATTCCTGGGGTCCCTAAACCTCGGCTTCAGCCTCCCTGCTGAATCCACTAAGGTGGCCCCATGGCCGTTGTCATGGTAACTTGTATACCCTGCGACCCCAGCTGGAATTGTCCTGCTGACTGAGTCTGTGAATGAATCAAAGAAGACCCCCTATTTAGAAGTTAAAGTGGCTGCCAAAACCACCTACTCAAACTCAAGGAAAGTGAAGTTCAGGGCTATGGTTTTTTAAAAATTTCTGTTACAGGGTTGGGGATTTAGCTCAGTGGTTCCGCCACCTCCCTTACAAGTGCAAGGTCCCGAGTTCAATCCCCAGTACCAAAAAGAAAAAAAAAAATTTCCATTAGATTCTTTTAAATTGTTAAGTAGAACGGAAGAAAAATAAGAAATAAAACAATTGCTTAGAGGGGCTGCTTACAGGAATACTAAAAGATATATGACAATAATATTAAATTCCAGTAAATAATAATAAATTCCAACAATAATAATAAATTCCAGGCTGAGTAATCTACACTACCCTCTTATGTAGGCTATGTGTAAATACTTAGCTACCTTACAACTTTGTCCTCAACTGTTCACTTCAAAACTTTTCAAAGCATTAGAATGATGGAGGTGGGGTAAGTAACTCAGCAAACTCCTGGATCAGCCCACTTGAATCTATCCATCTGCTCCTGGCACTTTGTCATACGTGTGTGCATCTATTTGTAAATATTGAGGCATGAGAGCTGTGTTGTCACTGTTAAACCATTTGAATGTAAATGACAGAAATAGTGATGCTTCACCTCTAAACACTGATCCTGGGGCTCCTAAGACATTCACCTCTAATACCACACACGACCCCCACACCCACGAATATTTCACGTGGATTTAATAATTCCATTCTAATATTCGGTCTATATTCAGATTTTCCAAAACTGCCCTTTTCCTCTTTTCTTCCTGTTGTTTGCTTTTCCAATTCAGGATTCACTGTGGGATCACACATGGTATCATCTATCAGGCCCCAGTTATCCTCAATCTAGATTAATCCTCTACTCTTTTCTTCCATAGCATTGACTTTTTTTTTTCAAATAGCCTAGGTTTTTTTTTTTATGACTTAGGGTTCTTTTTATTTTTGTGCCACTTATTCTTCCTAGATTATTTATGTGGCACTTTACAGTCTCTACATGGCATGCATATGTGCCCAGGACACGGCTGACATTCTCAGCATCTCTGTGCTGCCCTGCCAATGATAATAATCCTTGCTTGCTAATCATCGATACCCCCGGCCGGGTGCTGTGTTCTCCCTCATTTTCTCCTCTCCTCACGATCTCTGTGAAGCAGAGGTATCGCTCTCACCCTTGAGTTAAGGGTGAGGAAACAGCTTGGTTGCCATGAGATGCAAAGCGCCACTGCCCAGATCAAACCCATGCAGACTATACCCCCGGAACCCAGCTCTTAGCTGGCTCCCTCATTCTCACCTTGAGACAAAGAGCCAAACAGTATTTTTCACTTTGTGGGCCACATACAATCTCTGTTGCATATTCTTTGTTTTCTTAACCCATTCATAATTACTAAATAATTATATTTTAATTTAATTTTATTTTTGAGACAGGGTCTTACTGTACAGTTCAAGCTGGCCTTGAACTCACTATGTAGCCCAGGCTGGCCTTGAACTAGCAGCAATCTTCCTGCCTTGCCTCCCAAGTTCTGGGATTACAAGCGTGCACCACCCCACCTGACCTGTAAAATACAAAATCATTCTCAACTCCCAGATCCGCTGTCTGGATTTGGTCTCCAGGCCAGTCTGCCAGCCCGTGTCATCTGACCTCACACAAGCTATCCCTGCCCAGTAGCACTGCACCAGAGTGAGGACCCCGTCTTTGCCTCCCAGTCCAGCGCCACCTCAGCTACTGTTTCTTCGGTCCCTTGTGAATCCCTGTCAACACACATAGAAGATAATATACTCTTTTTCCACCTTTTAACAACACATCTAGTAGCAGTGAGTACACAACTGTTGAGCTCTGTGGCTTTTACAATGACACACGCCGGGGTTCAGATCCCACTAGCACACCTGGTCACTCGCTAACTGGAATGCCTGCGTTGTCATTGCACTGCTTTTTCGGTGCTAACACAGTGCTTCCAGGGCCCGTGCCTTGTACATAGTCCTCAGCTTTGGGGTATTTGACTTCAGAGCCCTGGCTCTCATTCTGAATCACCCTGCCAGGCCCAGAGTTGCTGTTTGCCCTTGGGAGATAAACAACCGCTGCTCCTGAAGCTGCCTGCTCACCAACAGTCCCCTGTGAGCGGAGCTTTCCCCTTAGCACACAGCAGATTTTGTGTTTACCGGGCTGCTTTATTATGCTTTGCCCTCATAGTTTTACAAGAGCACCTAAAAATAAACACGATAATATCAGCAATAGGAAGCCCTGACCTCAAGTACTACCGTTGCAACAGAAAGAGGGATCCTTGTGCGTGGAAAAAGGGTGAGGCTGGCGTCACCTCCATCAGCTTACTGGGCTCTAGCCAGCTGGCTCCACACTCACCTCTACTCAAAAAAATGCTAGAACATTAGTTCTAAAAGACTAGGTAAATGAGTGATTTTTTTTAATCATATGTGAGTCCTTGCTTTGAATTTTTAGTGGTTTAAAAATGCTTCTTTCTAAAAATACAGTCTGCATATACATTAGTGATTCAGCCCCATTTGGTGCAAGTTGTGTCAGTCTGTGTGCAGGCATGAGTGTGTGTGCACATACCGTGTGTGGATGGCAGTAGAAGTGACTTGAAATGAGCAGCTTCGTACACGGCTCCCCTACCACCACCATCACATTTCCAAGTCCGGGACTTGAAGTAGGCTTACTAAGCCAAATAAGCATGAGCACTTGTTTTCTGTCATTTTCTGAGAATTTCTGAAATTTGATTCTACTTTAAACCTGGCTTCTACAGGATTTTCTCTCTACTCCATACTTTATCTCTTTTATAAAGACAGCTGGCCAGGCACAGCGGTGCACACCTGCATTTCCACCACTTTAAGAGGCTGAGGCAGGAGGGTCACAAGTTTGAGCCCAGCCTGGGATACTAAGCAACTTTTCGAGAGACCCTGTGCCAAAATGAACAAAGAAGGAAGGGCAGGGCGTAGCTCAATGCGAAGGCCTGGGTTCAGTCCTCAGTACTACCCATGGAAAGACAGCTGTAGGCTCACTGGTTTCTGAAGGCCGTTTTCAAACGAGTTCTTTTATCCTGTTAGCGAACAGCGGCTTGCCCAGTGTTCATCTTTCCAGAACATTTCAGTGGTTGTGTTTTGGATTCAGCTGCTGCTGCAGTGTATCCATGCCCCGGTCCTCCCCCATCTCACACAGCACAATGGCTTAGACTCGCTCGAGGAAGATCAGGATCAAGACGCGACTTTTAAAACGTCTTCAGCATCCTCGGGGTTGGCTGAGATCCAACCGAGACAGTGAGTGACAGTGTCGGGCGCTGGCCCCTGAGGGACGTGGCTGGCCTAGTTCTAGGCTCTGCCGCCTGCGAGTGGAGCAATTTCAGACTCCGCTATGCCTGTCAGTCCCGAGGCAGAAAGCAGGATGCTTCACTCAGGCTTATGCCTGCACTAGCCAGTGTGTCTTCACCAGTGCCCGCCCTGTGGTCATGTGTGTGAATGAACAGGAGGAGACAGGGACTGCAGCTACAGCCCTTTCAACATAGCCAGATTCAAGAACAGCCAGGACACTTCCTAGTTGTCGGGCATCTGGGAACAGAGGTTGACCTAGACTCTCAGCTCTCTGACTCCTCCCTGGCCCCAGACTGACCACTCAGCCTTCATTGCTGAGACCTGGCCTCCTCCTCCTCCTGTGGTCAGATGTTGCTCTGGATTTGAACCATTGGGTTTAAGTTGAAATCACAAAGCCCTGTCACCTCTCTCTGACTTTGCCAGCAACCTCATCCCTTCATCCATCTCTTGTGGCAAAGCAACCCAAAGGCAGTACCCAACTTGAAAATGCAGCTCACCATCACCCATGGTCGCCTTTTACCCACACAGAGTTATGGGGCAATGGGGTTCAGGCAGAGGGAGCAGCAGATGCAAAGGCCCTGTGGTGGGAATGAGTTCAGCATAGCAGAGTATCCATAAAAAGGCCAGGGTGGTAGATACAAAGTAAAGAAAGGGAAAGAGTGGTGGGAAACCAGATTAGAAGGGTGAGCAGAGCCACACAGTGCCTGGCTTGGTGTGTCAAAACTTTTAAGTGCATTCTAATGACAAAGGAAGCCACTGCCCACTTCAAGGAGGAGATGACATAGTCTCTTTTATATTTTCAAAGATTACTTGGGTTGCTACACAACAGAAAGGCTGTAGGTGGGAAGGGGCAAAAGCCAGAAGAACTGGGAAAACTAAGGGTAGGTGGCTTCATTTTCCACCTTGGATAGAATAAGACTGTTCTTGGTAGACATGGAGAAGACTCATTTGCTCTGTCTTTTGAAAACAAAATAATAAAGCTTAAAACGTTGGCCAACAGCCAACTCTTCAAAGTAGAGTGGTCGACATGGTAATGGAATGGGGAAGCGACCGTAGCAGTGTGCCACAATCATTCTGGAACTGCAGTGACTAAGGGAGGAAATGAGAAGGGCCCCGAGGGGAAATAACTTAACAAAGGAAGGAGGCTGAAGTCAGTAAAAATGATGCCGCTAAGGGTGAGATTAGAGTCCAACATGAGTTGCAAAATGGGGAAGTCAATTTTTTAGGAACTATTTTCAAACATCTATTACTCATGAGCATTTGCTCAGGGGACAGGGGGATCCAGTATTCATAGAAACAGAGTTAACACCAAGAATGGAGTGTCCTTCCGAGCCTGGGTGGACCTCCCTCCCATCCCAGGAAGGAGCTGCATGGACCAGAAACCCTTTCCCAGGCCACCCTGGGCTGCTTCTCTTACCACCTTGAGATGACTTCTCCATGAGTTTGGGTCATGAGTGGAAAGCATTGTGCTTTCACTTGGAAGAATCAAGAGCAGCTGTTGTTTGTTACACATCTGCTCTGAAAGGCCAGGCAGTCTGTCTTTTGGTGAAAATAGTGAAGGAAGAAAGCAGTAAGGTCCCTCTCCCTTGGAGATGTTTGCCGAACAAGTCAAAAGCGCTTTGAGGAATGTTTGCTTGGGATTCAGAATTTGGAACTTGCCCCAATGGAAAGAGAAATCAAAGCCTGATTAGTCACTGAACCAGTGTTTCCTGAGTAAGGAGTCAGTGGCCACTGGGAAGCCCAGACCAGTGTCATGAGACATCTCTGACCTTCCTTTAGGGTCTTAATCAAAGGTTGGGCTGGGTTGATCTGTGACCACTTGTTGACAGATAAAGGTCTGAACCCAGTGAAGTACTGTGAATTTACACCAACAGCGAGAGCAGGAAAGCTGAGAGTATGGGGGCTCTCTGCCTTCCCACCCTCTAACATGACCCTGGAGACCTGGGGAATCCAGTGACTGAGCCAGCTTTGACTTCATGATCATTAAATGGAAAAATCACACCCTGCAGGAACCTTGGCTGCTTGCAACCCAAATGGTTTTAGGTACCACACAGATAGATGTGTGTGAGTGTGTCTGTGCACACACACGTGTGTGTGTGTGAGAGAGAGATTTATGTATCTTAATGAACATTAGAAAACACCAAAACTAGCTCATCGAATCTGTCATTTCTATGGAGCATGGTAGAAAACAACTGTAATCCTAGTTTCTCAGGAAGGAGACTGAGGCAGAAAGATCACAAGATCAGGGCCAGCCTGGGCAGATTAGTGAGACCTTGTTTCAAAATAAAATTTTTAAAAGGGTTGGGGTGGCCAGGGATTTAGCTCAGTAGTTCCACTGCCTGCTTTGCAAGTGCAAGGTCCTGAGTTCAATCCCCAGTACCAAAAAAAAAAGGGAGGTTGAGGATTGTAGCTCAGTGGTAGAGCACCTGCCTAGAATTCATGAGGTCCTAGGTTCAATTTCCAGTGCTGAGAAAAACAAAAGAAAAGTCTATAATTTTCTAGATAATATTGCTTAGGGAAATTTGTTTTTTTTAAATTGATTCAATTTAATATTTTACTTTCAAAAATGTACCAGTGATGTTCAGATATGACAGAAGCAGGTAGTTGTTAGACATACAAGTTTGAGAATCACAGTCTCAGAGCAAGCTTTTTCCTAACTAGAGTTGGGATAATTATTTATGACCAATCAACTAACACAGAACACCTTTCCCCATGCGTTTTATCTGTTCTTCCCTTCAAGAAAAAGAAGGAAAGAAAGGAGATGAAATGAGAAAGGCAAAGGACCTTGTGCTCTTTCCTTTGTGATGCCTTTTCTGGGTTTCATGAACTAAGGCAAGATTAAGAGAAGAAGCCAAGCAAACCTTGTTTTCCAGCTGGCCAGGAGCGTGGAGCTCTCCCTGGGAAGCTCCCTCTCCATCAGATGAAGAAAGTGAGGCCCATAGAAGTCCTCAGCTACTTACCCTCCCTCAGGGAGATCCTCAACCACCTACCTTGGCCCAAAACTCCTTCCAAAACTTTCATTTCTCAAGCAAATACAGTATCTTAGGCAATAACCCAAGGATGTGGTTAGCAAGAGTGGACTTGGAGGTGACTGGAGAGGAAGGATATGGATAAATCCACCAGCTTCTCTAAAGAGAGCTCTGGTCTGATGTTGGCCCATCTTGGGCCACATCCAAGAAGATCAATTACTCTGTTGCCTGGGAGACCTTATTGTTGACTGATTTCAATCCTGAACTTAGATCCAGGGAACCTGGTCACCTGACCTCCAGCATAGCACATGGGCAGGTGCTTGCTAAGTAATTGTCAGGTCAGTGAAGCTCTAAAAGCACAACAAGGTTTCCATGAACAGAGGAAGTATATTCAAGCAAGTGGACCTGGGCAAGACCCAAACCTACTGGGAAACCACAGCATTCAGGCATCAAGGAAGAAAATGTTTCATTTCTACCGGTGATTTTGGAATTTTTTTCTGGCCACAACCTCTTCTTCAAAGCCCCGTTAGTAGGGAGTGCCTTCTACATTTATGGAACCTGAGCCATCAAGAAGTATTCAAAGCTGGACAGTTCCAATTGATAGGTATCACTGTTACCGTGGAGAAACCAGTTAGTTTACGCCTTGTGCCTGAAGCAGGACTTAAAGAAAAACAAGTTTTACCCAGCCTTGGGCAGCCCCCTCAGGATCACCGCAACCCCCTTCCTTCCCCTGTAGCTGTAACTCCTTGTTCTGGTACAGATAAAATTAGCAACTATGTACTGTGAACAAAGTTTAAGTCATCTTGTTCTCCCAAGATTCACAAGGCTCTGTCTTCTTTCGAGGCTAAATTACAAAACTCTCTGCCCTTCCCTTGTTTCATGTAAATTCACTTGCTACGTCACTAGAAAAACCAACCCCTTTGACCAAATGTATAAAAACTGGAACTTTTCTTTATTTGTCACTCTCCTTTGCTCATTAGTCTATTGCGCTGATATTCACCTAAGATTAAAATCCTCCTGTTTCCCAGTGGTCTCTCTTGTCCCTTAAATTCTGCAACATTTCTGGAGACCACATAAGGACTGGAGAGGACAGAGTTGGTGTCTCTTGCCTGCCAGGAGGGGCCTGAGCTGTAGGAACCCTGAGACCTCTGGTGCCACTGGGTGAGACTTCAGCTCGGAGAGGGAATCAGCCCTCCTGAAGCCCAGAGGCTCCCTCCCTGCCAGCTCAACAGAACTTATTGGGATTCAGGGCGATTCTGGAACAACAGCGTGCTACAGGACCACAGTAAGGTTTTGGGGCCCAGGGGGAAAACCCATCCTGTTAAGACAGAAGGGGGGCCTGATCACCTGCTGTGGTGTACCAAGGAATCTGACATGGACTGAGTCAGATGAAGCCTACAACCCCAAGTAAATTGGGATGGGTGGCCCAAAGCAAAAGTTACTCTCAAACAGCTCACCGGGAAGGCTCACAATGAGCATGGCTTTCAAAGGGGGTATGTCCAGTAGTCAGACTCAGGAGGAGTCAGATGAAACCCACACCAGGGGTACTGAGTAGCCAGACTCAGAGGGAGTTGGGCGAAATGCACACCTAGGTTGGAAAAATGGGATTAAAAAATATATGGCTGTGTATGAATGAATGAAACAAAGTGTGTGAGTCTGCAGGGTATGAAGAAAATATCTAACTGTGTGTGAGTGAGCGGAGTAAAGTGTGTGAGTCAGAGGTCACCTGAGCTCAGCTGAAGACTAGGGGAAGGAGGTGGTCTAATTGGTCTTAAAACAAAAGTAATTGAGAATGATTTGCACCAAAATGAGCAAAGGCATGAGAAGAGCTGCTTAGCTTTAGTGTGCAAGGTTATACAGCCAAGGCACCTCTGGCAGGCTGACAGGGAATAAAAAAAGGAGCACCCTGTGAAATGGTGTGATGACGGCGAACAGCCTACATGGGGACCAAAACTGAAAGAACGCCTGTGCAGCCAGCCCACTGGGCTAAAGGGAGGATGCAAGGTGGAGAGACTTCAGTGCAGCTGCCCGTGCTGAGGTTAAACAAAGCAAGGGTATCTTTTCATTTCAAAGTGCCAGAGAGCACAAAGCAAGACAATGTGAGGGACCCTCCTGGCTTTGGGAGCCCCAAAGCTGATGCTTGCTCCATGTCACCGGCCTGGCACAGCCTGCAGGTGCCTGAAAGCTGGAGCAACTCCAGCCTGGGGCTGCCTGGTCAAAGTTGAGGAACTATGACCACATCCTGCCAGGCAAAAGGAGGAATCAAATTATAAATTTTAGCTAATTGATAAATGTACTTTCGGTTTCCAATTTGAGTTGATATTTTTGTTTAATTGGTGTGCTTAAACCATTTCTTGTCCATTGCAGAGTCTTAAATTGTAATTACAGGGTTAACTTGCTCTTTTCTCTGCTCTCTGTTGGTTTAAGATAAAAACACTGATTCAAGGTTACTAAGAAGTCTGTTGCCACCCAGTTAAATTTAAAATGTAATAATCAAAGGACAAAGGGGGGGGGCACTTTAAAATCCAAGCAGCTGCAACCAAGTTTGTTATAGAAGGTTTACAGTAAGTGAGATGGAGAAAAATATTAAGAAGGTTATAAGTATAAAAGATATACTTTTGATATGAGAGGATTTTGTATGACAAAAGTTCTGTCCTGTTAGACAAAAAGAAAGAGATAATGACAAGACTGGAAAGCTTACATATGTCAAGAGAAAGCTTGCAGAAGTAATTTTTTAAGGAAAATATGTATGTTTGTTGGTTAGTTTGGTGAAAAACTGTGCTGTTCCTTCTAAAAGTTCCTTGTTGGTCAAAAGACTCAAGAAATATGTATGGTAACTTGTTAGTATGATAGAGCTCAGGGTGTTCCTAAAATGAAAGTGCTTGAGAAAATGATTTGCATCACAACAGTGTAGATATGGGGAAAAAAGCATCAAAACCTACCCCATTAGAATGTTTGTTAAAAAAAAAACTTTTAAAGAGGCTATATGGGAGGCTATGGAGTAAAGTTGACCCATTCCAGAGGTTAAAACGCTTGATGAAATAGATTGGCCCTCCTTTGATATAGGGTGGCTGGCGGGGGAATGATTGGGCATGTACATAGGTGATAACTGGGGATGAAGAATGGCCAGGAGGCTCAACAACAAAAGAAAGATAACAAAACAGGAGGCCAACCAGAGGCTCAAAAAAAAAAAGCAGATCTGTGGGCAGCAGCACTCACTGAGAAAAAAGACAAAGATCGCTAAAGAGGCAAAGGCACAGACATGAGCATAACAGAAGCTAGACCAAGCCAAGATCTGCCAGTTGACCAAAGCTAGATTGGAATCAATGTGTGTGACATAAAAAGTGTGGGCACTGAAAAAAATGAATGACCAGAGAAATGATGACAGAGATGATAAAAATTCCAAAACTAGGAGACCACCTGCAAAAAGCTGTCACCCCTGGGAAAAACCAGTTGCTGGCCTCATTGGACTGACAAGAACTGAAGATTCCAGACAATGAGAGTAGGAAGCCAATTGATGGACTTTATAATAGACAGTGGATCTGAGCACTCAGTGATGATGCAATCTATTAGGCCATTATCCAAGAAAAATGTGACTATTGTAGGAGCCACTGGGGTTCCAGAGATGAGACCATTTGGTCACCCTAAAAGATGTGTTATGGGAGGCAAGAAGTCCAACATGAATTCCTGTATCTGCCAAACTGCCCAGTTCCCTTGTTAGGGAGAGATTTAGTCCAAAAGCTGCAGGCTCAAATTACCTTCAGGCCACAAGAAAATATGACTTTAAGTCTTACTCAACCAAGGTCCATAATGTTAACTCTTACTGTCCCACAGTCAGAAAAATGAAGATTGTATTCAGATAAGTCACAAAAGCCAGGGATAGATGAGCTACATAGACTAGCATGCAAGATTCCCAGGGTATAAGCTGAAGCAAGGACATACAAAGTGGCTCTTAAAACATGGAACACCCCGCTCCTGCCAGTATGTAAGCCAAGGACAAATAAATACAGACGAATGCAGAACTTACGTGCTGTAAATGAAGCCACTGAGACAATTCACCCAACAATGCCAGATTCATAGATATTAATGGGACTTACTCCAGCAAATGATGCCTGGTTTACTTGCTTGGAATTGAAAAATGCTTTTTCTGTTTGCATCTTGCACTTGTCTGCCAGCCTATCTTTACGTATCAATGGGAGGATTCTGTTATGGGCACAAAAGAACAGCTCGCCTGGACTAAGCTTCCTCAAGGGTTCAAACACTCTCCTGCAATCTTTGGAGAGGCACTAGCTACTGACCTCAAAGCTTTTATCACACCAGGAGACAATTACACCCTGCTCCAATATGTAGATGACCTCCTTCGGGCAGCCTCAATCTGAGGGAACCATTATCAGGAAACCAAGGACTTCCTTCATTTGCTTTGGAGGGCTGAATATAAGGTATTCAAGAAAAAGACCCAAATTTGCTTTCAAGAGGTCAAATATTTAGGCTTCATAGTGACTCAAGGAGAATGCAAACTAGACACAAAACAAAACCAGGCTGTCTGTGCCCTCCCAGCCCCAACCACCTGGTGCCAAACAAAAGAGTTTCTGAGGATAACAAGATTCTGCCATATCTAGATCCCAAATTTCTTACTTATGGCTAAGTCCCTATATAAAGCCACAAAGGGGGTTAAAAAAAAAAAAAAGGAGCCCTTCCTCTGGGAAGCTGACCAGGAAAAAACATTTAAACAGATCAAAAAGGCGTTGACTAAGGCCCCAGCTTTAGGGTTGCCAAATATAGCCAAGCCTTTCTAAAGGAATTGCCGTAAGAGTCTTAAGCCAGGACATGGGATCCTAGCATCACCCAATGGCATACTTGTCAGAAGACACCATATGGCCCTAGGATGACCTCCATGCTTCAAGGCACTAGCTACCATTTCCCTGCTGATGCAGAAAGCTGACATGCTAACCTTGGGATAATTGACCATTCGAGTATACAATGGTGCAGTTAGACTCTGTGGTAGAGGCCCAGCCTCTGCCCACCAGAACCTCAGCCCAGAAGACAAGCTAATCGCTTGGGCTCTTTTACTAGCTAACATCTATACTGATTCTAAATATGCCTTTGGAACATTACATGTACATGAGGTTATATATAAGAAAAGAGGACTTTGACAGCTGGAAACAAAATAAAGTACAAAGAGGAAATTTTACAGCTGCTAGATGCAATATGGGCCCTGGAAAAAGTGGCTGTCATACACTACAGGGGGCAACAATAGTCTGAAACATTAGAGGCCAGAGGGAACCAGGAAAACAAAATGGGCTGCTATGATAGTCCACCAAAATCCAAGAAAGGGACCTAGCCATGCCCCTCATGCCAGAGCCTCCTCTCCCGGAGACTCCAAATTACTCTTCAAATAACAAAGCCTAGTTTGTCCAAGAAGCTGGAAAGTTTGTAAAGGGGGGATGATGGAAGTTTGCTGATGGGAGGCTAGTCATACCTGAAGTGCTGGGCCCCAAGTTCATAAAACAATTCCATCAAGGGTCTCACATGAATAAAACAGCATTGGAAACATTACTAAGATGCCATTTCTATGTGCCATGGCTCACTGCCATCGCTTGAGTTGTTTGTGAGGAATGCTTAATCTGTGCCTAAAACAACCCAAGACAAGGGCCCACCTGGCCCCCAGGTATCCAGGAAACAGGAGCTGTCCTATCTGAAAACTTGCTGATGGACTTTACTGAATTGCCTCAAACTGATGGCTATCAATACATGTTAGTGCTTGTCTGTACCTTCTCAGGATGGGCTGAGGCCTTCCCTCCCTAAACAGGAAAGGCACAAGTGGTGACCAAAATGCTGTTAAGAGACATTATCCCAAGATTTTGACTACCCCTGATCCTAGGGTCAGACAGTGGACCAATATTCGTAGCCAAGATAGTCCAGGAGCTCACACAGATGTTAAAGATAAAATAGAAGCTTCACATGGCTTACTAACTACAGAGCTCAGAAAAGATAGAACACGTGAACCAGACAATGAAACAGCTGCTGACACAATATTGTCAAGAAACCCACTTGAGGTGGGATCAAGTCCTCCCTATGGTCCTCCTCTGAGTCCAGTACACACCCACCAAATAAACTGGGTATTTCTCTTATGAGATTTTGTTCAGCCAGTCACCCCCATCATAAGTCGAATTAACAGTGATCTCTGTGTGCTAAAAAAAAAAAAATGACCTTGAGGAAACAAATACAGGCTTTAAAAATAGCTATACATGACATTCATGGTTGAGTACAAGAGAGAATGCCCATAAGCCTAACTGACTCAATATACTCCTTCAAGCCTGGGGACTTTGTTTGAGTCAATAAATAAAATACATCAGCCCTGGGGCCCATATGGGATGAGCCTCATACTGTAATCCTGTCCACCCTCCCTGCTGTTAAAGTCCCAGGAGCTGTCTTAGATCTACCACAGTCAGCTAAAGCCAACAGCTCAAGATAAATGGACCAAACAGCAGGATCCAGACCACCCAAACCAGCTGATCCTGTGACAAGATCAGGCCATTACTGGAAACCACAGCCCTGCTCTAGTCATCCAGGAAGCTGACTAGTCTATGCACAGCAATAGCCTGAGGAAACAGTAGCCCTACTCTGGTCCTTCTGGAAGCTGACCAGTCCATGCACAGCCAAAGCTTAAAGATCAACCTAAAGTCACAATGACAACATAAGTTTCTTATCCTCTTTGTTATAATTCTCCCTTGCTTCTTACCCCTACCTGTCAAAAACATTCAATCAGCCATAGAGACTCTGATAGATAGACACACCACCACTCGACTGATGGGCTTAACCAAGTACCAACCTCTGCATAGTAGGTTGTACTGAGCACCCCCTTGTGACAAAAAATTGATAATAATAATGATAAAGATGATGCTCTCTATTAAAACTTGTTATAGAAAGCATCAGGGGGGAATAAAGCAGGACTTAAAGAAAAACAAGTTTTTCCCAGCCTTGGGCCATATCCTCCTGGATCACTGCCCCCTCTTCCTTCTCTTGTAGCTGTAACTGCTAGTTCTGGTACAGATAAAATTGGCAACTATATCCTGAGAACAAAGTTTAAGTCAACTTGTTCTCATAAGATTCACAAGGCTCTTCTTTCAAGGCTAAATTACAAAACTCTCTGCCCTTCTCCTGTTTCTGTAAACTCACTTGCTATGTCACTAGAAAGACCAACCCCTTTGACCAAATGTATAAAAACTGGAGCTTTTCTGTTTATTGCTCTTTCTTTATACATTAGTCCATTGAGCCAGTGTTCACCTAAAATTGAAATCCTCCTGTTTCCCAGTGGTGTCTCTTGTCTCTTAAATTCTGCAACATTCCTATTCACAGAATATGCCAACTTTCAGGATCATTTTTTTTTTTACCCAGTGTTAGGAAAACAAAGAATATCCTTTTACTTAAGTTTTTCTTTTTCTCCTCCCCCCTCTTCCTACCCAAGTTCACCAGTATTATTTGCATCTTTGTCCTTGATGCTTATGGATAAACCAGCTGCAATGGCTCTTTGCATGCAGATATATGAGAGGGACCCTCACAGGGAAGGCCCAATACATCAGGCCGCATCTGGTTGTTGGTTTCAGCCTGGAGCAACTGGCAAGGACAGCTGCTCAAGAGCCTGGCTGTCAGCTCATGCCTTATAGAGCCCAGATTTCTCTCATTCCTGCACGAGTCACCTCAGAAACAGTTCCCTCCTAAAGTGGCTTCTGCTGGTGTTGCTGGGATGTGGAATAATCATCTTTGAACAGAGTTTCTTTAGAGGAGCAAGATGAAAGTGAATGTGAGTATCTCCTTTCTCTCCTTGGACATCCTTGTTCTGCAACTGTTGATTGCCTGGACTTTGGAGTTAACCATGCAAAGGGTCCCTGACTTGTTATTTCTAATTATTCTTCCACCTTAGCAAAGTAGGTAATGAGCTTTCCCAAATAACTATAATACCAAGAACTATCATACCAAACAACTTGCAGTTGTTTTAGGTGTTAGGCTTTGACACAAAAAAGGAATACTTTTTTTTATATTCTACTGTTTTCTTATGCTTAAATGTTACCATACATAAAAGTAATTGTGAAAAGGAAGTTCAAATAGCATATTTTCAGATAAATTACTTCAGATCATTTTCTGCACATCCTGGAACCATTCATTCTAGCATTTTCAACTTTTTGAAAGGGAAACTAAAGCAAAAACTCAGTTATTTTTCTTCACTATTATCATTAACCACAAGAAAGAAAGAAAGAAAGAAAGAAAGAAAGAAAGAAAGAAAGAAAGAAAGTTAGTTTTCCTTCAGCACCTCTAACTTTTTGCTGTTGTTTGAAAAAAAAGCTCAAAAGAAACAATTCCCCTTACAGTGCAGAATGATGCAAAATATTACTTAGCTGTCACTTCATTAAAAAAATTCCAGATATTTCTAATAATGAAATGCCAGTGATTGAAGCAAGGCTATCTTGAGCTTTACAGCAGTATAAACTAATTCTTTCACCGTATGAAGCCTGGCAAGTTAAAGGGAAATAACTGAATATAGTTGCAAATTTTCAGGGAAATTTTGGTTTTGAAATCTCACACCATTTGGCTATTTTAAGTGACTTTCTGTTCCTCATTAGAGAATTTTACATTTAAGTATAAATACTGATATGGAAAGCTACTGAAATTCATGATTAAAAAATAAGAAATAACTTCTTTCTTGGACAACTATGTCAAAGAGAGGGAATAAAGAGGAGAGGGGGAAGAAAGGACAAAGGGGAGATGGGAATCCAATGGAGAAGATGAGAGAGGGAAAGAGAGGAAACTGAGTGACAGACAGGTGAGGGGGGCAGAAAGGAGGAGTGGACTGCTGGGCTGGCGTCCCTTCCCCGCTGCAGACTTGCAGACTTGCAGGACAGGCCTCCGGATATTCTCAGTGGTGTCCCCAATGTCAGATGTTTGGGAGGCACAGCCACTGTGTCATGCTCCTGCATACTCTAACTTGGACTCTGGGTAACGGGTTCCATCAGGGAGGCCTCCCACTGTCCTGGATCTTGTGCACAGAACCAGATGGTTCCACTGCTGGCCAGAGGAGGGCCAGGGAGGGTCGAGTGTGGAAAAGGAAGTGACCTCTGCCATTCCTTAGAGCCTCGCTCCTGTCTTCTGGACTTGCTGGGCAAGCTCTTCCAGCCCAGACCTGCTTCTGAGGGCCCTCACACATGATTAGATATTGTCTGCTTTCCCAGATCATCGTTTGCAGACTTTTCTGTGTGCCTTTGCTCTGAGGCCCTACTCTTAAATTGCTGGGGAGAAGCCAACACTCAAAATGTTCTGGTTCTCAAAAACCCTCACGCACTGCCAGCATCCTCCAGGCTGTTCATGACACAGGTCCACAGACGGATGGGCAGTTCATGTCATGCATGCTGAGGATACATTGATCCTCACAACAGGTCAGGAAAGGGTCCCCAGGTGGGAAACATCTTCCTTTGCAAAGAGTGAGCTGCATTTGGCCAAGCTGGAGTCTGACTCAAAGTTTCCCCCCGCCCCCCGCCCCCAGGGATGGGTTCCAGAGCATTCACACTGAGATACAACCTTATTTGTTATTTTGAGGCAGATCTTGCCAAGTCAGTAAGTTGTCCAGGCTAAGCTTGAGTTTGTGATCCTTCTGTCTCAGCCTCCCTGAGTGCTGATTCCAAGCATATGCCACCAGGCCTGATTTCAAAGCTCAATTTTTATACCCAAAACAGCAAAACATCTACATAGGGGACAAAAAATTCCAACTGTACAAATGAACATGGACTGACAGGGTTGCCCCCCAAGTCTCTCTGGCTCCCCAGACTGCTGCTCCCCTGCCCAGGGCGGCCCCATGACTTATATAATCTTCCCAAACAGTGCTGCACTGACAAAATCATAAGTGGGAACTGTCATATGCAGTTTCTCATCTTGTTCTTTCTTAAAAGTCAAATGCTGTATTTTGGAGGTTGCTCCATCCCAGCTTATATCAAATCTACATCATTCTTTCTTGTGGCTGTTAGCACATTCTGTTATCCAAAAGTTTCATTTTATCAGGTTCCTGTCCCCTGACCCCAGAAGGCACTCTGTCATTCACTCATCCAGGATCTACTGAAACACACTTGCCATCTTGTATGAGTATGTGCTAAGTCGTAAGGCTTGTAGGCGTAAAGGGCAGGCTCCAGAGTCAAAACTGCCTGTGTAGGGGCCGGGGATTTAGCTCAGTGGTTTCGCCGCCTGCTGCGCAAGCGCAAGGACCCAAGTTCGATCCCTGGTACCAAAAAAAAAAAAAAACTGCCTGTGTTTCTATCTTGGCACTGGCCCTTGCTTACTGAGCTACTTGATGCCACTTACTTACCCTCTCTGTGCCTTAGCTTTCTCATCTCCAGTACAGCGAACCATCCTTATTGCACAGCATTGGCTAAGTACTCGGCAACAAAATAAATCTAGCCCCTGAGTATCTGGACTGAGACTATTACTTTTCTCAGGGCAGAGAGCTGGGCTTCAGGGGGGCTAATGTGCATCCATAAGGTTAAAGAGGGCTTCTCCCGTCAGGATGAATTATAGGATGGTAATCTTAGCTGCTACATACAAGGAGTCTGTATGTTTGTGTGGGGTTTAGGAGGAAGGGCCCATTCCCAGATCGTTTACTATGACTGCTTAGAAACATGTTAGCTCTTTCTCATCCCTCAGGAGGTCACTACAGAAACTGTTCCCAAAGGAAGTGTCACACAGTTACTGCTTCTTCTGTAGCCTGCTGCTTCCCCCCTCTGTCTTCCCTTTATGGAGAACGTGGGTGGCTGGAAAAAATGGGGGGGGGGCGGTTCTTACTTTCTTGGAAACTTTTTTTCTCTTTCTATTTTTTTTGTTGTTGTTGTTAATGTGCTTTTTAAAACTGATGGAAAATAACACTCACAAGCTAACAGATAAGACCATTCCCTCTGCTTTGATCTTTCTGAGCCAATCTTTGTATTTACATAATGCAAAATACTTCCCAGTACACTCAAGGAGAGAGCTGTCTGTAAAGATGATCAAAGAACTTTCTCTGCCTGGTGCTGACTCCTGATGCTGCAAGCCTGAGCTCAGCTACCTCACAGAGATATAGAATGAACTACTTCACTGATCTCAGAGTAAAAGCTCCTCCATGCATGCCAATCCCTCGTGTACTTGAACAACTCACCATTCCCATACAGCAGAGGATTTACAATATTTACAGTGTATGCTTTCTTTTAAAAATGTGGTATATGTGTCACTATCTTCTCCTGGCCCTCGGAAGTGAAGTATGAACACGTCTGTCACCTTTCCTGAAAACTAAGAATTCTTGAAAACAACTAACTCATAGAATCTGTGGGAAAAGACCCAAAGTGCTAAGTATGGACATGTTTCAAAGAAGGATTTCTGTAAGGGAAAAAATGCTCTTCTTGTTGACCTGGGCGGGGGCTACATCTTTGTGCAGAGTGGGAGCCAGAAGTCACTGGTCACTTGGAGTTCCTTGCACCTTCCCCACAACGTCCCTGGTTTGGGGCACTGTTTATTACCTCATGCTGTGGGTAGTGACTTTATGGTATGATTTATCCTTCCAAAGAAATAATGACATTTAAGGCTATTTGGATGGAAACTATTATGACCTCTATTTCCCTACCCATTAGCTACTTTTTTTTTTTTTTTTGAGACAAGGTCTCACTATGTAGTTCAGGCTGGCTTCGAACTCAGTGATCCTCCTGCCTCTGCCTCCCGAGTGCTGGGATTACAGTCGTGCACCACCACACCCACACCCATTAGCTACATTTTTAAAGGGTATCGCTGTGTTGCCCAGGGTGGACTCAAACTCATGGACTTGTGATCCTCCTGCCTCAGTCTCCGAAATAACTGGGACTATAGCCATGTGCCGCTACACTCAGTCTTCAGCTACAAATTTTAGTTTCAGAAGTATAAAAGTTTAGAAAGAGGGAAGATCGTGATACCCAAAACAAGGAGAAAGAAGGATTGGACCATAGTGTGGCTGAGTCCTGTTTTGGGAAAGAGGGAGGACAGCAGAAAGGGGAGAAACAGCCTCAATGGCAGGAGGCTCCAGGCCAAGTGTGGAACCAAGAATGCATCAGAGAAGCCTCGCAAGGGGCAGAAATGCTCAGGCCCTACCACTGACTGGGTTTGCAAGGAGATGTGGGCAGAGCCTGCGACCCAGCCTGAGCCGGACACGGTAGTGGATGCTTCACTTGGCCCCAGTGGCGATATTCTAAGTAAAATCTGCCTGCTATGCTGGTCTCCACCACACCCACTGTCACACTTCGCCTGTCTCACATAAATGTTTATTGCCCAGCCTCTACAGTCATTTGAGTTCACTGTTCCTGCCCAGGGAAATTCTTTTTCGATTTAAATTTGATTGTGAGTACACTCATGGTGGGGAGTTGGTTCATGCATATAACACATCTTAATTCTTTTTATTTCCCTTTCCCCTCCTCTCCCTCCTCTGTCCCTCCCTCCCTTCATCTTCTGGTCCCCTTCTCATTTGCAAAATATCTATCTTCCTGCTTGCTATTATCCATCTTTTATTTTGGTCTTTTATGTATACATTGGATTTCTCATAAAAGAAAAACCATGTGATATTTAAGCTTGTGTGATTTATTTCACTTAACACTATGGTCTCAAGGTGCATCGATTTTTCTACACCTCACTCAAATTTATATTTCTTTATAGCAGAGTAATATTCCATTGTGTATAAAACACCACATTTTTAATCCATTCATTTGTTGATGGACATTAAGGCCACTTCTAAGATTTAACTATTATAAGTTGTACTGCTATGAATATGGACATGCATGTATCACTGTAATATAATACCTTAAACTCTTTTGGGAAGATACCCAAGGGAAGGGAATGAGCTGGGTTTGATGGAATTTCTGATTTTTGAGGAATCACCTTACTGATTTCCTGTAGTTGGACTAGTTTATACTCCCCAGGGTTCCTTTATCCCCACAGTTTCGCCAGCATTTGTTATTATTTGATTTATTGCTGATAGAATCTCAGTGTTGCTTTAATTTGAATTTCTTGAATGGCCAGAGATGTTGGATATTAGCCATTTGTGCTTCTTCTGAGAAGTGTGTATTCATCTCAGTTTCTTGCTTTTTAATTAGGTCTTTAGTTTGGGGGGCTATAATTTTTTGAGATCTTTATATATTCTAGATATTAGTCCTCTGTTTGAGGAATACCTGGCCAGAAAAAAAAAAAGTTTTCCCATCCTGTAGGTTATCTCTTCACTCTTGGTTTCGTATTTTTGTTTTTGTTTTTTGTTTGTTTTTTTGCTGGGCAGAAGGTTTTATTTCAATATGATTCTATTTGTTGATTCTTGATGTTGTGTCTTAAGCAATTAGAGCTCTATTTAGAGAGTCCTTGTCTATGTCTGTGTCTTCAGGAGTTTCCCTACTTTATCTTCCAGCAGACTGTTTCTGCTTTAATATCTCGGTCTTTGAGTCATTTCACTTTTATTTTCCTACAGTTGAGAGATGTGAGTCTAAATCCATTTTTCTGCATGTGGATATCCAGTTTTCCTAGCACCATTTGTTAAAAAGGTTGCCTTTCCTCCAGCATTTGGAGATTCTACTAGCCTGACCTGTGTTCAGACTTAAGAGTTAGCACATTAGAGTAGAAAACCGAGTGGGCTTGGGGTGGGCGGTGGTTGTGCATCCCTGCTCTCTACCTGGTGCCTGGGGCCTTGGGTGGTTGCTCACTTACCTCTCCTAGTCCCAGGGGCCGCAAAGCTCTAAAATGAGACCAGCAGAGGAACCTGTGTTCAGCCTCCCTCCTGCCAACCCCATCCCAGCTCTGATAGTGTCTGCAGCTTTGACCCTTCAAGTAACAGAAGGGATCAAAAGGGAAGACAGAGCTGAGAGGCAGGCAGGGGCCTGGGAGAAGCCAGCAGTCACTGAGGAACTGTGCCCATGTGGCCTGGAGAACAGATTCCCAACCCAGGACCTGGGATGGTGGAGTCTTATTAAAGGCCATGCGGGCAGCTTTGCGATGCACACCACTGAGCTGGCTCTGCTCCAAACTAGAACTGCTGGAGCCAGATGTGGCCATGCCCACCTGTAATCCCAGCACTCGGGGGGCTGAGGCAGGAGGATCATCACAAGTTCAAGGCAGCCTGGACTACATAGTGTATTCAATGCCAGCCTGAAAATTAAAAACATTTTTAAAAAGAACTAGAACTGCTGGAGATGCTGGCTCTTCATGCCACCACCAGAGACAGAAAGGGTGCAGACCAGTCAGCTCTGCATCTACTTTTTCCAGGCCACCCAGAGTGGGTCCTCCTGCTTCTGCGGCAGTTCCATTCCCAACTTTTCTCAAGGTTTGCCCCAGCTGGCTTCAGCTCTTTCCTGCCCTCCCTACAGCCATGGGATGAGGCACCGCCCATCTGCACAAGACTTTGGCTTTGATTAATGCTCTGGCTCCATATTTGCTCTATACAACCCCCTTTCCACTCACCCACCAGATATAAATACCAGCAACTGCAAAAATCCACGCCCAGGTCCCTTTTTCATCTGTCCCCAGGCAGCCTGGCCACGTCTCGGTTCCCCAGCACCCCCCACACACACACCCCCTTTCTTCCTCTCCCTGTTCTTCATCTGACCCACTCCTCCCCACCCCCACAGAAGTTTCCAGAGCCACTTTTTCGGGGAAACTTTCCCTACATCCTCACTCACCACTACTTCCCAAGTGCACTCATGCCTCTCATGACTTCCTGCTCTTAAGAGAAGTAGAAAGACCATATGGATTCTAGGAATCAACGGGAGTTTATCCCTTCTGAGATCAGGAACTGTTTTGCTCACCATGGTGTCCTCATCGACAGATGGGAAGATCACAAATGCTCTAAACATACAATATTGGTATATTTAATGGATGGACGGATGGATGGATGGATGGATGGATAGCTTTCTGGACTTCTTCAGTTCATCCAGTTGAGCAGAGATTAGCACACAGCACTGCATCCCAGATGCCTGAGATCTCGCGAAGATGTTATACTGATTCTTGTCTTTTTCCCCAAAGCCCCACCCCTCCCTCCTTCAGAGACACATTTTTCTTCCCCTCTCCTGGTTGGTGTATGAAGATGGGCCTGTGGGGAAGATGTCCTTTTTGGAAAGTGATTAAGAACCTTTCTTCCATTGTATTTGGAGTCTAGCAGCCTGTGTGCCTGTGAGGAACAAAAATATAAGTGTATTTCCGCTGTGTTTCTGAAATAGCTACACAAATGTGGGTTCCTCAGCAGTGGCCTCGATGGCTCCCCTCTGTTATCTGTGAGGAGCTGGGGACAGTGCCCGGCGAACGGGTGTGCAGGGAGAGTTTGCTGCTGCTCTGACGCCTCTGCAGGGGACTCGAGCTGAGACTTGAAAGCCGAGGAGCCAGTCATGCAAAGATCTGGTAGCTGAGTGTTCCGGGCCAAAGGAACAGCAAGGAGGAGGTTATAGGGTGGAAGCGTTCTGGAAAAATCAGAACAGTGTGTTGGAAGGGGAAGCAGCAGACTAGAAGCCTGGTGGTGCAGGGCCTTGAAATGATGCTAGAGTTTAGGTTTTGTTTAAGTGTGGTCCAAAGCAATTAGAGGTTTTTAAACAAGAAACCAAATGATCAGATTTATGTGTCTAGAATATTCTGCCCGAGGACTGCAGAACAGTTTGTAAGGGGAAAGGGGAAGAATGGTATGAAGAGACCACTTAGAGTCCAAGTGACCTTAGACAAGTGATTGGATCTCTCTGACCCTCAGTTTCCTCATCTGTAAAGTGGGAATAAGAAAGCCTTCCTTGGAAGGTTCTAAGAATTCATGATGTAATGATATCAGCACATCCAACATACAATAGCTCCCCGTTTAGTATAGTTCACTGTTTTCTCTCCTTTCTACATGAAAATGACCCCCCAGAATTCCCACAAGTGCTTTATTCTTCTGTAGAAAACTTTGATGGTCTTGGTTATTAATGAATCGTGGTGTCCAGACACGTGCCCTGCTGCCTATAAGGAAGTGTCACATATATGTGTGGTGGTGACACTTGAAGGTTTGTTTTCCTCTGCTAGAAGTTCACATTCTGGGAAGACATAGCAGCTGCCGTGCAGGCAGAAGCCTGTAAGTGAGCCACACATGAGACTGCTGCTGTCCACTGTGGACGTCTGTGGGTGCCCGGTGGAGTAGGTGACCACAAAAGCCATTGTTCTCTGGGAGCGGGGGAAACCTCTGCTTTTCACAGTGGACAAATCCACCAGGAAGCCTCTGCGGTCTGGACTCCGCCGAGCAGCTGTCCTCGAGCAGCAGCTGCACTGTCGACAGACACGTGCCATCTGTCTGCTAGATGGCTATGAGCATGTGTCAGGGAAGCCCCTCTTTCCTGCGAGACTGCTTTGATGTGTTGCACAGGAATTGTGGTGGCTGGCTGGAGATTGTGTATGTGTGTGTGTGTGTGTTTCTTTAATTTTTTGAGGAGCTCTGCACATGCTTTACCACTGAGCTACATCCCCAGCCCTAAAGTGTAAAGTCGGAAAACGTAAAATCACGACTATCTGGCAAATATAAAATGAACGCATGCTAAGGATTTTAACCAGTTGATTAATGAATGGTCTGTCCATCGGCTCCTAGGTCAGCGGTGGTGAACCTATGGCGCGTGTGCCATCGCTGTCCTAGGTGCTGGACTCCAGGATGCAGCAGAAATCAAGGAAAGGGTGGACTCTGGTGCTTGCACTCTAGTGTTAAACAGACACTGAATGGTGATTGTCCGCTCCGTGAGTTAAATACTAATGTGATGAGCATAGATATGGAAAGATGCTGAGAAAGAACAGGTGAGTGAGGACTAGTTTGGTTGGTGACGGTGTCAGGATGAGTCTAGAAAGATGTGGGGGATTTCACTGGGTGAAAGTCTGCTGCCCCTTGTAAGACAGAGGAAAGAGTATGTGTGAAGGGTCAAACTCCCCGAAAAGGTGGCACTTGTAGTGGGCTGACGAGGAAGTGAGATCCATGAAGCCGGAAGTATGAGCAGAAGCAAATCACACGGGGCTTTGGAGATCTGGGCAGAGTTTGGTCTTCATCCAGAGGGAGTTGGGGAGCCACTGAAGGGGAGCAGAGAGGGGAGTGGCATGATTAAAATTTGTGTTTCTGAAAACTCGAGTACTAGGATTGTGCTGTGCATAGCAATACATGTTTGCTGGCTTGGGAAGGAACAAGTACCTGGCAGAGAAGGCAGCTGAAGTCTAGTAACTAACTAGTTATCTGCTGCTCAGTCTTGTAAACTCTGGACTCGCAAGTGAAAGCTCCACATCGCCCCTCTAGGTTGATGATTTCTGGTTCACCATGGAGGAGGAAGCAGCTCTCATCATGCAGGCAGGGGCGCTTCACAGTACACGTGCCCATGACTCTTCAGGATGTTTCATCATTTTGTAAATGTAGGATAAGGTGGGGCACAGCAGGAAGGTTACAGGTTTCCCAAGCTGCAAAATATCACCCATTTATCAGGCAGAAGGCCAAAGCTGATTCTGCTGTTTGATTGGGTTAAACGTTTCCAAGAATGAGTTAAGCAACATTTCACTTTTCCTTGGCAAAGATTTTCAAACAAATGTACCATCCGAAAAACAGCTAATGCTCAGGTATGTTAAGGTGCAATGAAGCAGCCAGGCTCTTCCATGGGGGAGGAACTGTAAGTTGATGGAAATCCTGTGCAAGCATTTGTGACAGCAAAGGAGAGCCCCAATAGCTTTACTCTGCCAACTTCCCATAGAAATCTTAACCCAATAATGTGCTGTACACAGGATTTCAACTCAACTATGCCTATGCTGCCCTCGACTGTATAACTACAAGGGTCGTAGCTTTCACAAATTTGAAAAGGACCACAGCAGCATATTAGGGCTGCTCGACCTGGTCACGGGGTGCAGATAAACCTTCCCTGAGGACGTGGCCCCAAGGATGGGAAGAAAGAAGGGCAAAAGGAAATAGCAGCCCTGGGTGCACTGGGTTCCTGTGTGGTGTTGGTGTAGCAGACCACGGACAACGGTAACATCAGCAAATTCTCTTTTCCTCCCACCCCCAGACACTCCTGGCCAGAGCACTTTACAACAACCGCCCTGACTGCTCCGACGAGCTGGCTTTCTCCAGGGGGGACATCCTGACCATTCTGGAGCAAAACGTGCCAGAAAGTGAGGGCTGGTGGAAGTGTCTGCTTCATGGCAAGCAAGGCCTGGCCCCAGCCAACCGCCTCCAGATCCTCACAGAGGCCTCTGAAGACGGATCCTGCCCTGCTCTCAGCTGTCCTCCCACCAGCGAGGAGGAGACCTACCAGGTGCCCACCATGCTGCGCTCCTTACCGCCAGGGCCCGTGTATGAGCCGATGAAGAGCTGGGTGGAGGGGTCCCCACCTCCCACTGCCCAAGTCTACGAATTCCCTGATCCACCTTCCAGAGCCAGAATCGTCTGTGAAAAGACTCTAAGCTTTCCAAATCAGGTACGTGCACATCCAAAGGAAAGGAAAGTATGCTGCAAGTCATTGCTGTCCTTCAAATTGAACGTGCAAGGGGGACCCTGATGCTTGGTGGCCACAGATGGGGAGCTTAGGGGCGGGGCCCATACTCTCAGCACACCGATGATTGCCCAGCTCCGCAAGACTGGCCACACCGTCAGTCTATGCATGAGAGCTCGGTGGATGCTCACAGTGGCCTCTTCACACTGTGGAGATCACCAGGCCCACTACTGACCAATGATGGGCTTGGATTTCCTTTGTGCCAAGGCAAGAAGTTACTCATCACATTTAGAATGTGTGCGTGCACGTGTGCGCGTGTGTCAGGGGAGGGGTGGCTCCATAAATGTTGCTGATCACCACAGTGCTACCATCCAATTGTTTAAAAAAAGATGAGGGCTGGGGATTTAGCTCAGTGGTGCCACCACCGGGTGCCTCACAAGCGCAAGGTCCCGAGTTCGATCCCCAGTACCAAAAAAAAAAAAAAAAGAGGTATTTATTTATAAGAGGAAAGAAGGAGCCATCAAATCAAAGACCAAATGAACAAAAATTCAAAAAACACTGCACACATGTATGTGCACATGGCCTCACACAGGAAGGGCTGGAAGAACCCATACCGGATGTGGGGCCTTAGGAAGTAGCATGGGCCAAGGACAAAGTGAAGGAAGGCGGGCAGCAGGGACTGTTGTTTCGAGCTCACCTGTGTCCCCCGCACCTAGTACCAAGCTGTGCACAAAGTACGCCCTCCATAAGCATGTCACGAACAAACAGATTAGGAAGTTGATTTCTGTGATCTATGGAACACGTAAGAAATCTGTGATTTTGACACTGTCTGTTTTTCTGAAAACAGAAAAAGGAGCTCTTAGTGAAGGCAGAATGAAAACTTTTTTTTCAAAAATAAAAGAAGGAATTAAGAGAAGGAGAGAAGTGATGCGTTGCTTTCCCCAAGCCTTGGCGTTTGTGGGGGTTAGGGGTGCAGAGCAGACCAGCAGGGTCCAGCCCTCAGGCATTTCCCACCACCACACAGCCCAACTGGCCGCAGCCCAACAGGGGTCTTGGCGGGTCTGGGTCCAGGGAAAGGCTGCTGCCCCAGTGCATGAGGTGTGATTTAAAAGGACAGTGAATGCCTAAATGTCTAAATTTCATTACAGTAAAAGATGCATTGCCACTAATCCCCTCAAATACTCCCTCTCACTTCACACACACTCACCCTATCATTCCTGCACTTTCTGAAGCAGTTCTGGAGGTCCTCTTTTGTATCTTTACAAAGTATGGTCAAAAACACAGTTAATGCTGCTGCCGCCTGCCATCCAATGGAAAGGCAGGCTTTTAAAAACATTACAGTGGGGGCGGGGATTTGGCTCAGTGGTTCCGCTGCCTGTCTCACAGGCACAAGGTCCTGAGTTCGATCCCCGGTACCAAAAAAAAAAAACACAAACATTACAGTGTGTCCTCATCCATCTTATATACCAGATGTGGCAGCAGCTACTTCTGGCTCTTCCCCAAAGTCAAAATGACCATGAAAGGTAAACATCTTGAATCAGTTCAGGACATCAGGCAGCCACAACAGTGCAAAGGAAGACATTCACGAAGGAGGACTTCTAACTGCAAAGTAGCAAGGATGATGGGATCAATGTGTTTGAAGTGTATTTGGAGGGGGATTCATGCTAATGTGTCTTTTACTGTAATAATCTTTTTAAAATGCAAACATTCATCATATTTTTCAGTCACCCCTCATCTATGCAGTGGGGGGCCCAGGAATAAACTGCTGTCTTCCCAGGCCTCCCCCCAACAGCTGGAAGGTGTTGATTCCTTCAAAAAGATTTTGAAGAGTTCTGATTTTCTAACTCCCTGGCTGCAAGGCATAGAATTAGACAACTGTCGCACAGAACAGCTGCCACATGCAGGCGCTGGCTCCAGGCACCAGGAGGAAGAAGTTTCCAGGCTGGCTGGGCCTTCACAAGCAGCCCACAGGATGGACCCTACCTCGCTGTTCTGGAGCAGCTGGTCTGCTCTCCACCTGGCGTCTCAGCTGTGGTCGGAGCAGCTGTCTCTGTGTGAGGACTTGGTAGTGTCTCTTCTAAGAACAAGCGATACTAGCTGAAATGGACTGAACATCAGTGCCATTTCCCCCTTTCCCCAAAGCGAAAATGGACGTGGTGTCAGCCGGGCATTCCCAGCACTCAGTACAGTACTGGCCCCTCGGGTACTTAGTAAAATTTGGCTGAATGAGTGATGTGAGCCACGAGGCTTCAGAAATTCAGACTCACTGCCAGCTGCTGAGCGGGAGAAGGGAAGGATGAGTCTACTGCAGGGGTTTAACTCGGCAGGACCCACAGGGCCTGTGCTGGAAGATGTGTCCTGACACAAAGCATGGCGGCCCTGTGAGTCCTCACTTGGGCCCCTGTGGGAACCAAGAGGAACTGCAGCTTCCAAAGGGGAATTCGGGGCCCCTGAGTGGGGCTCTGAGGTGGCCATGGTAAAACACCTGGGGAACTTTCCTGCCCGGATTTTCCTTCTTAAGTTTCCTCTTTGTCTTCCCAAACTACATTTTTTCTTCCTTCCTTCCTTCCTTCCTTCCTTCCTTCCTTCCTTCCTCCCTTCCTCCCTTCCTTTCTCTTCCATTGAGGGTCCAGTCCTGGTTTTCTTGGCTTTTGGGGTAAGCCCTGTCACTCTGCAGCACTGAGAAGGAACATCTTGACACCGTCTGTGTATCTCTTTCCTCCTGTCAGGAGGTTGGACCTATTATTTCTCAGATCACCTCCAGTTGTACCTTATGATGATTCTAAATAACTTCACATCTCCCCCAGCTTTAAAAAGGAGGGATCTAGAGTCAATAGAATAGTTAATAATCAGCTGAGAATTTTCTGGCCACAGAAAAGGAAGGCATCGCCTACATGCTCAGGTGAGCTGACATTTAATCCTGAGTTTGACACTGCCCAGGAAATACAATCAAGCAGATGTGATCATTGATAGAACCAGGAAAGTCCCAGCACCTGGCTTCAGCTGCTTTCCAATGGAGGGTTCACAGGCTTGGGCCACTAGAGTGACTCTTTTTTTTTTCTACCGGGGAATCGAACTTGGGACCTTGCGCTTGCGAGGCAGGCGCCGGAACCACTGAGCTAAATCCCCGGCCCTAGAGTGACTCTTTTCACAGCCTCCTTTTATACTTGATCATCTCTACATACAGACTGACTCCAGATGAAAAACCAAGATCACAGGAACATGTGGCTTTTCCCAAGTTGTCCTAAGAGAGGCATGTATGTGTCAGATGTCACCATAGCTGGAAGTGACCTCTGTGGACCTATGGATTAGAACAATTGTCCATTTTACAGATGAGGAAACTGATCCTGGGATGGGAAACTGCCCATCCAGGCTCCTGCAGCTATGGCTGCAGAGCTGGGACTAAAGCTCCCTGGTCGAGTCCATCTGTCTGCCTTGCCCCAAAGAGAGAACCCTCTCTTGGGCCATCCCTCATCATGGGCCACCCCTCATCTTTCACTTTGCTGTGGCTTAAGCTTTTCTCTCTATGGAGGTTTTTGTTAAAGTCTCGCCTTCTCAGATCCTAAGGGTACAGCTCAGCTAGTATCAGTCACAAAAGGGAACGAGTCGGGAATGCAGCTGTGTGGGAGAGTGCTTGCCTCATTCATGGAAAGCCCTGGGTTCAATCCCTAGCACCACAAGTAAAAAATAAAACCAGCCCTCGCGTGGCACCCCGCACCCTGCACCTTCTCCCTATTACTTCCCCCAGGGTAACCACTATCCTGAGCTCTGTTTTACTTTAATGTCTACTTCCTTAATAGAATATGCAGGCCTGATTTAAAAGAAAATAGAGCACATAATGAACATATTGGATTTTGGTTTCACTTCTAAGGGGGACTCTGGTGTTTCAAGTGTAAAGAGCTAGGTTTCCTGGTGAAGTTGCCATCAGACCCAGTAGTTCCTAAACCAGAATTTCTTCTGTCTCCCTAAACCTTTCAAAACCACATTTCTCAGACATGTTCCTTAATTCACTGATACCCGGAACCTGCATTTTCCAAGAAACTGGGAATTTTTGAGGTGGCATCTTTCTATCTGATATGTCACTCTCAGGAAACTCCCTTGGCCCTCTGGCGGTGCTTCTACCAAGCATGTGTGATCCACAAAGCGAGCCACATAAACAAAGTGGGCCTGAAATCACCGGGGAGTAACAGGCAAGGGGGCAGAGTTGGAAAGGTTCTGTGGTGAGGGCTGGTGTCTTGGGATAGGTGGAGCCTGGAGGGGGCAGACCAGGAGGAGATGGACGATGGGTCAGGATGCTCTTGCCTGGTCCCCAGGCCTGGATGGTCTGTGGCTTCTTAGGCTGTTGAACATCTTAGATTTGAGTAAAAATCCAATGGGGACCACTGATGAGTCTACACTGAACCGATCAGCCTGAGCTTCCGGGCTCTGCTTCCCCTGCCCATGACTCAGGTCCTCCGGGCACTGATGGGATGTCGCCTCCCTGATGCTAGGATTTCAGAGAGCAGCGCTTCCAGACCCTGTTTCGTTGTTAAAAGCAGCTGTTACACAGAGAAGGGGTCTGTTTTGACACTTGACAGCTGCATCGTGTCCTTGGGAGAAGTGTGTGTCCTGTGGGATTTGCAGCTGCTGTATCTCCATCTGTGATTCCAGCCTGATGAACAACCAGGCGGGGTTTTATGTATTAAACTAGATTTTACTGTCCCAAGCTGGACACACTCACCAAAAATGAACAAATAAACACCAGCACTTAACATGTGCACCCCAGCGCTAGGTTCTGGGGACATCAGTTTGAACGAGGGACCCCGGCCTTGACCTCGTGTAAATCCTGACTACCCTCCTAATCCAGCTTGGAAATCCTCTGCTCAATGACAAGCTCCTTGGGACCCAGGTGGGAGGTACATTTTTCATTTCCTAGGCTCTCAGGAACTTCAGCTTTTCCTCTTTCCAGCCCTGTCTTGAGTCCCAGCCTGTGTCCTCAATGTGCCCAAATTCTACTTCCTTCCCTCTTAGAGTGAGGCCCTGTCAGCCAGCACCCACTACCCTATTAAAAGCTCACCCTCTGCCAGGCCCCTCCTAGAGACAATGTGATTCAAGAGGTCTGAAGTGGGACCTGGATTATTTCATGGCTCACCAGAGAATTCAGATCTCCGATCCAGGGTGGAAGCCGCCACCCTGTAGCACACAGCGCAGTCCCAGTTTAGAGCTGACAGCAATGGGCTCTAAATGGTTATCTGGAACCCCAGATTCCCTCTGCAGGCACAGACTCCGAGGCAGCAGCACAAGCAATCACCGAAGAAAGGCTCCTAGGAAACGTGAGCGTCAGTGAGCTGCTTAGCTGACTCCCCACTCCACCTCTCCCCTCCCCTTGCCTGCTCCCCTCTGTTACCTTCAACCACTCAGCACCACATCTCTTCACCTCCCACTCCTGACAGCAAGAGCTGTCACCCATGGTTCCTCTGCTCACCTCTGACTCCCCCATGGTGCTCACCCCAAGCAGCACCCCATGGGCCTATTTCCCCTAGACCTTCTGAGCTGTTCCAACTACCCGCTGACAGCCGCAGCCTCAGCATGACTGGGTGAGTGCAGGAACAGGCCAGGGTGGACTTCTCACCTCCCGATCCCTGGAAAGCCTCACAGTTACGGAGCAAGCTCGTGTCCACTGCACGTTCTTGGCCCCTTCAGCACTCAGAGGTTTGCCAGGTGTGGGGCCTGAGAACCTGCACTCTGACTGCTTCCCAGGTGAGGCAGAGCAGGCAGCTGTGGTCCACCTGTGAGGAAGGCCGTCCTCCAGCAAGGGGCCTCCTGCCAGCTGGCCCCAGGCTCCGGCGTGAAGGATCTGCCCACAGAGGCGTCCAACAAGCTGTCTTTGCATTGGAGAGGTCACCCGGAATGCAGTGGTGACAATGAGCATGACGCTGTCTTTCCCCTGGCCCTTCTCTTTCTCCCAGGCCCTCTTCGAGCTTCCCAGACCTTCGAGGGCCTCGGCGCCAGCCCTGCTCTCCCAGGTGTACGATGTGCCTGCCCACAGCCAGCCCTCCTTGGCCTTTAATGTGAGTCTCACCCAGCCACCCTGCTCCCTTCGGCCTCTGTGCCGTGGAGCCTGGGGTTGGGGTGCATGTGGACGTCACATCTCAGCTCTCTGAGGTCTTCAGGGGCCCCACACTGCTCTAACCCCAAAGGTGCCCACTCAGACGCCAGCTGCACAACAAGACTCCACAGAACACTGTGGCAACTGAAGTTCTGGATGTTTGTAAAGTTGTACTTTTCACATGTAATAGAGGGGCCAGGATGTCACTCAGTGGCTCTGCGCCTGCCTCGGAAGTACAAGGTCCTTAGTTCGATCCCTGGTACCGGAAAAGAAAAAAAGAAACAAGCGATGAATGCATATGTAACAGATATTTCATTATGTATGTATTATGTATTGTGCACGCACACTTGCATTTTTAAAAAAATCTTTTTGGGGGCATTGCTAAAGATTGAACCCAAGTGCTCTACCACTGAGCCACATCCCCATCCCCAACCCCCCCAATAGTATCTTGAAGGGTGGGTATTATAGTCTTAGCATTGGTTATCACTGACAGCCAAACAGTGATTATCTTTGTTTTAGGGTTTGTTTTTTTAAACTTACTTCTACATAACTGGAACATCAAATTTTTTTAAATGTGCTTCATGTAATGAAAAATAACCTCAGCGGAGTATGGTGGTGCACACCTGTAATCCCAGCTCTCAGGAGGCTGAGGCAGGAGGATCCCTGTGAGTTTGAGAGCATCCTGGACTACACAGTGAGACCCTGTCCCAATTTAAAATGACAACAACAAATCTTTAATCTTTTTTTTTTATGATGCTGGAGATTGAACCCTTGGCTTTTGCACTGAACTACATCCCCAAGCCTTTTAATTTTGTTATTTTGAGACAGGGTCACACTAAGTCGCTCAATTGCCCAGGCTAGGCTGGGACTTTGGCTCCTCCTGCCGCAGCCTCCTGAGTGCTGGGATCACAGGGCCACACCACCATGCCCAGCTCTTCACTCCTTCCTTGGTTCTCAGCTTCCACCATTGCAAGTGGGGTCCTGTGGGAGCTGCCCCATGCCCGCTGCCTGGCCCTGCCCCAGAAGACCTGTGGTCTCAGATCTCAGCCACAAGCATCAGGACCTTCAGCGCTTCTGTGTGACTCTAATGTGCAGCTGGGGCCGAGACCACAGCAGCAGTGTCAATAAAACTCATGCAGCTCTGTGACTTCCTGGTCACGGGTCTGAAGAAGCCACTTTAGCCTCCCTAGTCTCCCTGGAGGGGATGCAATGTCCTACCCAGGCAAGATCCACCTCTCAGCTCATGTCAGGCCAGAGCCCCTGCCCTCCCTGGCTTAGTCCTGCTTGCTCGACCTGGGATCCCAAAGTGTGAGCTCAGGATGGAGTGGGTTCTCTGCAGTTCCTTGTCAAAAGCTGGCACAGAGACCTCCTGCTCTGAATGGTCTCAGACCCTGGCAGCGTTTCAGACACAGGCACGGCGAGAGGGCTTGAGGGAGAAAGGTGCCACTCGCCTGGCTTCCTGGTGAGCAGGTGCAGGCGCTGGAGGGCAGTGGCGGGTCCAGCCGACTCCCACTCCTCCCGGGCTGTCCCCTGCCTCGCTGCTGAGCACAGTTCACCTGCAGCCCCGCCTGGAGGTCAGTGTCCCTGCTCTGCCTCTGGCTCCTTCCCTAGCTCCAGGCAGGAAGGGCACCTCCAGTGCACCCTCCTGAGGGGCCCTCATCCATTCTGCTGGCCCTTGCTCAGCCCTGTGACCCCCGCCAGGGCCACAGAAAACACGTCCTCCCTTCACTGTGAGAGGCTCCGGGAGCACCGGCAGCTGCCTCGGGGGCCGATGTCCTGGCACAATGGCCTCGCTCACCTTGCTCTAACCCTGGCCCCATCGCATCCCATCTTCATTGAAAGTTCTGATGATTGGTTCATCATCATTTTTAAATTAATTATGATTTCGGAAAATATCCCCTAGATGTATGCGGCGTTTGTTCCCTTCTGAATGTTGTGCCCTAGGCGAGGGCTTTGCTTTTCTCACTCTGGTCCCGGCCCTGGGATAGGCCGCTGCTCTGCTTGGTCATCAGCCTGTCACCTTTGCCCTCTCCAGCCAGCGCCCACGCTGTGACCCCATGCTCAGTGGACACGACTCGAGTCACCAAAGGGTCCCTCTGGAGCCCTCCATGCTTCGTTTGAAGGGAGGGGATCCCCTTTCCCAGCCAAGGAGAATCCATGGGAGGCTCAGAGCCTGATTCTCCCAAGAAACCCCTCCAACGCCCTGCTCCTTCTCTTTCTTGACAAATCTGTTTCGGTGCTGTCTCACTTTGGTTTGAAACTTGGATCTTTTTGCTCACATCCTGATATACATGTTTTCTGATTGCTGTGAGATATACATGTATATAATATAATATATAATATATAATATTATAATGTATGTATTTCAACCCACTGAAGGTAAGTAACACTGTAGGAAAGTGGCAATCAGGCTCCCAACAAGCACAGTGCCTGGCACTTAGTAGGTCCTCAATATGATATATATTTGTCCGAAAGTCACTCAAAGCCTTTTTATTGCTGTAAGTACTGTATGCATGCAGTGCCATTTGGCTCAGTGTTTAGTGGGTAGTAGGCACTCGATAAGTATTTTCAGGATGAATACGTGAGTGATAAACACAGGAGAATTTCTACTGAGAAAAACAAGTGAAAAGGAAGACATAGGAGATGCCAGGGTCATTTTTCCTTCTGGCTTCATTGGTTCCAAAGGCTAATTCCTTTAGGATGAGCTGTCAGTTAAACATAGGCGACTGCACTTAGTGCGCTATGGCTTTTCCCACCTTTGGAGCAGAAGTCCTTTAAAGCACCAAGTCCTTTGTTGAATGCACACAGTGCAGTACAGAGACTTCCTCCGGAACAGCAGCTTGACTGAGAACCCCAAAGTGTTCAGGGATTTGTGTCTTTCTTTGGGAAAAAACACTGGAGTGTAGAGAGTTTGTGATGGTAGCCATTAGGAAGGAAGAATCTAATTTGTCCTCCTTTATGTCCTTCCCTAGGAGCCAGCGAAGCACCAGTTATATGATATACCAACTAGCCCCCACAAGGCAGCCTTCCAGCTCCCACCCAAACAAGCAAGTGTGAGTATGCGCAGGTGCCAAGATTTGATGTTGTGAAAACTAAATGTCCACTGGGAAATGTTATCAGCTTGATATGTTAGTCAGCTTTTCATTGCTGTGACAAAATACCTGAGACAAACAACTGATAAGGAGGAAAAGTTTATTTGGCTCATGGTTTCAGACGTTTCAGTCCATGGTAGGTTGCTCCATTCCTTTTGGGCCTGTGGTGGGGCAGGATATCATGGCGGGAGTGCATAGTGGAGCAAGGGTATTTGCCTCATGGTGGCCAATCTGCAGAGAGAAAGAGGAAGGGACTGGGGTCCCAATATCCCCTTCCAGGGCACCTCTGATGATATCACTTCATTCAAGTAGAACCTCTTAATGACTCTACCACCTCCTAACAGCATCACAAGCTGGAGACCAAGGTCTCAACACATGAAGCTTTCAGAGACATTTCAGGTCCGAACCATAGCACTCAATCAAAACTCAGAATGCAAATTGCACTCCACAGAGTCTCGCCCTTGAGGCAAAATTCCTAACCGCACTGGTGTTTATGCACGGGATTGGGCATGTGGTGTGATAAGTCTTTGAACTTCTCTGTGCTTCAGTTTCTTATCTCAGAGGCCTGGGGAGTATGAGGTGGGATATTCCCTGCAAAGCACCCAGAACAGGGCCTGACACCGAGCAAGAGCTCAGCAAGTGCCAGGTGATTGCTTCCTGCTGGGGGCACCTCAGAGATGCACTGTGTTAATGTATCCTTTGACTTGGATGTAGACTTCACTTGCAATCTGTACAATCCACATTCATCATTAGATTCTACCACATGTGCCACGGACACACTTAGGCCTAAGGTTACTGGGGGAAGCCTGACAAAAGAGGCAGCACTTCAGTGTCATGAGGGATGTATAGGAGTTCGTTAGATGGAAAAGAAGGGATTGGAAGGGCAGTTAGGAGAAAGGGACCATTTTAATGAAAAAAAAAAAAAAAAAAAGTGGAATTCTGAGCCTGGGGTGGGTGGTTCTAAACAGCCTGGGTAGACACTGCAAGCATGGCAAGAGTGGGATGGTGGAAGTGAAGAGAAAAGAGGCTCAAAAGCATGCAGAGACAGACTGGGAGGAGCCTTGGCTGATGAAGGCACTGGGGAGCCACGGAAGGAACTTGAGCAGGGGAGACCAGGCTTTAATGAATCATTCAAATGCTCTTTTTCCCTTGTTGTACCGGGGCTTGAATCCAGGCCTTCACCCTGAGCTACATGCCCAGCCCCTCTCTCCAGCTTTTATTTTATTTTATTTTTTAAATTTTGAGACAGTGGCCCAACCTGGGTCTGAGCTCGCAGTCCTCCTGTCTCAAGATCCTGGAGGGCAAGATTACAAGTGGGTCCCACCGGGCTCAGTTCAAGCCTTCTTTTTATCGCTGCTACTCTGGGGCAACTTTGTGTGGTTCTTCCACAGGGCCAGAGCGTTCCCCCGACACCAGCGCTGGACTTCAGAAGAGGTGGTTACAAGACATTGCCAACCCCTCAGAAATCAGGATGGATTTATGACACACCAGTGCCTCTGGCAAAGGCCACTGTCAGAAATGCATCTCCAACCGGCTTCACAGAAGAGTCAAAGCCAAATGCTGTCCCCAGTTCGGCAGCCACTGCCCTCAGTCCCCAGGGCAGCAGAGACTGGGTCCTCCATCCGCAGCTGTGTGACAATGTGCCCAGGCAGAAAAAGCTCAGCCTTCCTGAAATCCCTTCCTCTTCCTTCCCAGCACCCAATAACACAGTCCCTTCAGATGCAGGCATCAGCTACAAGGTGCCTTCAAGCTTTCTGATTCCCCGAGTGGAGCAGCAGAACACCAAGCCTAATATTTACGACATCCCTAAAGCAAGCTCAAGTGCATCTCAGGCTGAGAAAGAGTTTCAAAAAGCCAAGGAGGCTCCAGAGAATTCCACGGGCCTCAATTCCTGCCCATTCTCAAGATACACAACCACTCTGTCTCCTGAGCTGGACAGATTGTCTCTTTCCAGCTCCGACAGCAGAGCCAGTGTTCTTTCTTCATGCTCCTCTACATCCACTGACTCCTCCTTCAGCTCCTCCTCCTCAGAGTCAGCCAAGGAGCTCTGTCTGGATGTGGACTCAGCCAAAGACATGGCAATGGCCCTGCAGCACAAGGTGGTCAGCTCTGCAGCTGGCCTACTGCTGTTTGTGAGTAGGAACTGGAGGCTCCGAGACTCCCTGGAGGTCCATATCCATGCGATCCACAGGGCCGCAGACCACATAGCAGAGTCCCTGAGACAATTCCTGGATTTTGCCCAGGGAGTTCGTGGGATCACCTGCAACCTCAGTAACAGTCACCTTCAGGCCAGAATTCAGGATCAGCTACAGACAATCTCCAACTCCTACCAGAGCCTGCTGGAAGCAAAGGAATGCCTGGACAGCTGCAAGTGGTCTCTCGACGTTCTTTTGGTGGACAAAGTCCAAAACAGCATGGATGACCTTGAGAGGCTTGTCATGGTTGCACAGACGGTTCCTGAAGATGTCAAGAGGTTTGTCTCCATTGTCATCGCTAACGGGAGGCTCCTTTTTAAGCAGAACTGTGAAAAAGAAGATACAGTACAGTTGCCCCCAAATGCAGAATTCAAATGTGCGAAATGTGTCCAGCTTCCTCAAAGAGAAACGGAATCCTACCAAAAGAACACTCCTTCTAATAAACAGTGGGGAAATGAACACTCCCCTAAACTAGCAGAGAAAAACAGGACAGCTGTCTGTGAACAGGTGAGTTCAGAGTTCGAAATGATGTGACAGGGTTCACTGTTAGCCAGCGTGGTCATCACTAAGAGAGATGCTGAGAACTTTCATCAGTAGTGTGTTGGCTCTGGGGAAACCCAGAGAAATTGGTTCCTTTTCCCAGTCAATCAATCAATCAATCATCAATCAATCATCTTCATGAAAGTAAACTCCTAGATAAAATCCTAATTAGCAAGTCAGATAATTATTTTAATATTAAGGCAGATGGAACACATGCAAATTTGGATTTCCTCGAGAAATATTTGGGGCTCAGGTTTACCACTGATGCTGGAATTAGCAAGATTTTTAAAATCACCTAGAAATCCATTCATTGAAGCCAGGGGAGGTGGCGCATGGCTGTAAGCCTGGCATTCAAGGAGCTGCAGCAGGAGAATCCCGAGTTCAAGGCCAGTCTGAACAATAGAGATCCTGTCTCAAAAAAAGTAGATCCATTTGTTGAGTGGCTTTTAAAATCTTACTTCCAAGTTTCCTTGTATTTTTGAAAGTTGTAAACTTAGTCATCATCAGCATGTTTCCTAGAAACAGAAAAGGAATATGAACTTTTTTCCAGATTGTTCATGGCCTGACCAGCCCCCGGCTTGCAGTCATGCTTGGAAATACTTTGCTGGCCATCTCCAGACCTTACAGAAACTGACTTGAGTCCAGGGACTACCAGCTTCAAGGGCCTAGCAGGCAACTCAGGGACTGGGTCACGGAGACAGTTTGACACGTTCAGCCCTGGCCTGGGGGCCCTGCTAAAATACCTGGCGACATGAGGGCTCTGACACATCCTAAAAATATGAATGTTTTAATTTTCATTATATATATATAGGTATAATTTGTTAAACTATACGGGTCATTATAATAGGCCATGTTGGTAGGCGAAATTCAGCCCTTGGGCTGCCCAAGTTTCTTTTGGTTGAAAAAAAGATATCATTAGGCAGATCCATGGACAAAAATATCAGGAGAGATGCATAAGTTTTAAAGTGAACTTCAACAGTCATATCGTAGTGTAAAAACCATTCAAGCCGGTAATTTAAAGGGATTTTATTTTACAGATGTTACCTGGCCTAGAAGAGAAAGAAAAGTCCATCTTAGAACGAAAGTCAGATGAAAATAAAAATGTAGGACCAGTGGTAAGCCATCACACTCACTCTCCGACTTCCGGTTGAGGTGGTTTTTGTCCCTAGAGTTGTCTCCTCAGCTGTGGAAAATTCACTATGACAGCATGACTCACACAGGGTGGCTTGCTATTTCCTTTTGAGCAGTAGAAGGAACTCTGGGGAGCCCAGTGTCCCCAGTGTGAACCTTTGACCACCAGGGAAAGGGTCTGGTTGCCCTGTAGGGTTCCTGGGGGTGCTGCCACTGTGGCCCTACAGAGCTATCTTGTCCCCGTGACATTTTCTGTTCATGCTTCTGGTTACAATGGCAACAAGAAAAACATCTGGGTTTGGGGTTTGTGTATCCTCAACACCTCTTTGACACTTGATCTACTTTTTTTTTTTTAATCAAAGATGTTATCGCTGTGCTTATTTTTACTGGTTGTCTCCTCTATGTGGCAAAGAATAGTAGTCTTCTATTTATCCATTTTGAAAGTTTTCTCTAAATTAATTAAAGTAAATAATGAGCCCATTTAAAGACCAAGTGTGAACAGCAGATGTTAAGAGACAGGCAAGAAAGGGTATAGTTTGCAATGGTTGTGAAAGTTATCTTGGAGTTATTGATGCTTGGCTAACAGTGAACCAATTTGACAACCTGGACTTCGGGGCATGTGGGGTGGAAGAGCGAAGGACAGAGAGGTCCCATAACTCAGAAAGGGTCATGTGCCTTCTCCAAGGCAAGCTAAGGCAAGAACTCAGGCTTCCTGACCCCCAAACCCAGACACTAAGCTTTGGGCTTTCCACACCGCTGGGTCATGCTGTTTTCCTCTATGGAAAGAAAAGCTTTAGACCTGTGGTTCTCAAACTTGACAGTGCATGGCAATCGCCTTACCAAAACTCCGAAGGCTGAGCCTCACTGCAAGTTTCTGCTACAGTGGGACTTGGCGAACCTAGGAATCTACATCTTTGATCAGTTCTTGGGTGATGCTACTGAAGCTGGTATAGGGCCCCTGCTGTAGCCAGCAGTGCCTCCGTGGTAGGAGACCAGGTGTCTTTGGCCCCGGAGACAGTTCCCTGTACCAGGGTGTGGTGTTTGGGGTCTCAGCCTCCATCCACCAACTGCTCGGGGTCATAGCTCCGCACATCCCCGCACCCAGGCTCAGGGTCACGGTGCAGTTTTCATCCACCTCTAGCTGGTATTTACAAGTTAAAATGCTGCCAATTAACCTCTGGCTCCTTGCATCTCCCTGCTTCTAACCTGCACCTCACTCCTCTTAGCCTCCAGACCCCCAAAGAGGCATTGTAACTGACACCCCAAACTGTTCTTCACTTTGTGCTAAAAACTAGTCACTGTTTTCATTTCCCAAATATGATTTTTTTTTTGCAGTACTGAGGACTGAAGATCTCACATATGTTAGGCAAGCACTCTACAACTTATAGCCCTGGCCCTTATTTATTTATTTATTTATTTATTTATTTATTCAGTTATTTATTTGGAGAAAGAGTCTTACTAAGTTGCCCAGATTGGCCTTGAATTTGCAATCCTCCTGTATCAGCCTCCTGAGTGGCTGGGCTAAACATGAAATTCTAATAATGAGTAGACCTGTCCAGCACATTAAGTCCTCTGTCCTTGTCCCCTCCAAACCCAGCAGCCACTGGGGACACAGCCCCTTTCTGAAAAACCATTCTGTATGTCCCCTCTGTGAGCGCTGTCACAGGTAATGAGAGTGCGGTTGGGAGAACAGGTTCAGGCTTAGCCCTTTAACTGTGAGCTCTGGACCTTTCATTTTTGCTAACTGAACGTCCCTGGCAGCCTCCGCCCTGCACTTCAGTTTCCTCACCTATGAAATGAAAAGAGAAGCTTCTTGTGGTGCTGCACACCTGTAATCCCAGCTTCAGGGAGACTGAGGCAGGAGGATCACAAGTTGGAGTCCAGCCTGGACAACTCAGTGTCACAGCAAGACCCTGTCTCAAAGTGTAAAGAGACAAAACATTAAAAATGGCTGGGGATGTAGCTCGGTGGTGGATAGGCCCTGGGTTCAAGCCCCCAGTCCTGCAAAAGTAAATAAGTAAACTAACAAAGGAGCTCAAGATTTTTACCTGGAGTGCTCACCACTGAGTTAGGTGCTAGATATTGGCTTTGGGGGGAGATGTTGATTCTATTTCCCAGAAAGTAAATCTCTGGAAAGTAAAATTTTGGTGAAATCATATTAGCAAATAGGCATTTTCATATTAAGGCAGATACCAGTAGGTCAGCCTATTTGATTTATTCTACAAACTTCTGGAGTTCAGACATACCTCTTCTACTGGAAGTAGAAAGAATTTTTAAGTGTTTTAGAATCTCTTCTTTTTTTCTTTTTTCTTTCTTCTTCTTCTTTTTTTTTTTCCTTTGAGACAGGGTCTCACTATGTAGCTCAGGCTGGCCTTGAACTCACTATGTAGCCCAGGCTGCCCTCAAACTTATGGCAATCCTCCTTCCTCAGCCTTCTGAGTGCTGGGATTACAGGCATGGACCACCATGCCCAGTTTAAAATCAATTCTATGAGTAAATCTTTAAAATCTCATCATCAAGTTTCTTTTCTTCCCTCCCTCCCTCCTTCCCTTCCTTCCTTCCTTTCTTTTTAACTAGGGATTGAACCCAGGGCCTTGTACCTGCTAGGCACATGCTCTATCACTGAGCTACACCTGAAACTTTTCCTGCACGTTTGAATGTTATGAATTTGGTCACCCTCAAACATGTTTCTTAGAATTGGTTCCTTATGGTTCACTGAGGTGGTAACGTTGCTTTGAAAACATCAATTTGTTAGACAAATGTTGCAGCATTGATTTCCCAAATGAAACTGTTTCTCTTGTAAAAAGGCTTGCAAATTGAGCAAAAACAGGAAAAGGGAGACAACCACAGCCTGGTGACCGATCTACCGCTTATCTGCTTTGGTCTTCCTTTTCTCTAGAATCCCAGCTTGCTACCCCAGCCCTGGAGCGGGCCGGCCCCCGAGAGGAAAGTCCCCCTTTCTGAGCACTGCCGGCTGTACTTCGGAGCACTCTTCAAAGCCGTGCGCGTGTTCCACGGCAGCCTCAGCGCCGGCCAGCCGCCCGAGGTCTTCATCACGCAGAGCAAGCTGGTCATCACGGTGGGGCAGAAGCTGGTGGACACGCTGTGCAAGGAGACCCGGGAGAGGGACGTGCGCAACGAGATCCTCCGCAGCAGCGGCCGCCTGTGCGGGCTGCTCAAGTCCCTGGCGCTGGCCACCAAGGATGCGGTGCTCAAGTACCCGAGCCCTGAGGCCCTGGGGCTGCTCCAGGCCGAGGCTGAGAAGCTGGAGCATCATGCGAGGCAGTTCAGAGAGATGTTGGAATGAGCCCTTCCTCCGGGGCTAACTCTCGTACCCATGACCTGTGCAACTGTGCGTGATGGGACAGGCCCGCGGGCCATGCACAGACAGCACCGAGTCCACAGCACCACGGGGCCACGCAGCCCAGGACGCTGACCCCAAGGGGGCTCCGGAAAGAGACTCGGTATTAAGGACGCCGTGAAGTGAGTGTACAGTGCTGGTGTCTAAGCAACTTTGTGGAGAGCATCGTGTAACTCGTTACATGTGTGCATGGTTTACATTCATTCATCCAACGCCTATTTATTGAGCACCAGTTATGCACCAAGTTCTGGGAGCTGCCTGAGTGTCAGAGGCTGGCTGAGCTCATGGTCCGGTGGGGGACAGACATGATGAAGTAAGGAAGAAATACATTGTCAGTACATAGAGGAAAAAGCTGGGGAGGAGGAAGGGAATTTAGTTTCAAAAGATTAATATGTTACTTCCATTAGAAAAATGCAATATATCCATCCCCAGTACAAAACACAGAAAGAAAGAAAATGTGATACAGGGTAGGGGATGTAGCTCAGCAGCACTGTGCCTACCTTGCAAGTGTAAGGTCCTGAGTTTGATCCCCAGTACTGGAAAAAAAAAAGAAAAAAGAGAAAATGTAATGCTTTTTTTTTTCATTTTGGATTGAATTAATTCCTTGAGATTGGTACAAATTATACCTGTGTCTTGGACAAATACATATATGTACATACATATATATTTGCTATGTTATCTTACCCTGGTTAAAGACGCATGCTATATTTGCAGCATAACATGCTCTGTTGGGTTCCCTATTAACTTATTTTGTGTACTACAGATTCTCTGTTGATAAACTCTACTGCTCAGATGGGAAAGGTACTTTGGCAGTTGCAAGTCGGTTATGGTCTATAATATTATTTAAATAGAATCATGAATGCAAACATCATCTGCTGCAATCCTTTCTTTGGAAAAGTCTTGGATCAGTGTCACCCAAGTTCTGGTGCCACAGTGAAGCCTTTGGTCTTGATTTTGCCCTGCAGGGGCTTCTCTCTGGGGTCTGCAGCGAGTTGCTATAGAGGTCAAGTTCTCATGCACCTGGCCTGGTGAATGAAGCTGTCAGCTTCATTAATAACACAATCAGTGGTGCTGCAGACAGGAAAATGTGGTGTGCTCGGGATGCCTATCACTGGGCACAGATGTGGAAGTGGCCCTGGGCTCCCTTCCAGGCACACCACCTCCTCTTTCTCTCCTTGAAGCTGACTCTTGCTAGTGTTGCTATGCTCCTGCCTCACCTCCATGCACCTCAGACACTGTACAGCCTCATCACCAGGAAAAGCATCCACAGCCCCAGACCTTTGCAGTGGTACCAAGTTCAGCTCCTATCTGTTCCTCTGCCCTTGGGCAGAAATTATTCACTGTGGAAGACTGGCTATTTTTATTGAGTGAGTCTCGGGCTCTATAAAGAACGATCTCTCCATTGTGAGCCTTAGTTCTCTGCAACTGGACAGAGAGATGGGAGGGCCACGTGCTATGAACAGCAGGATTTCATCAGTTAGGATCCTGTTCCGAGTGACAGAAAAACATGCACAGTCTGTCTTAAGCAACAGAGGAAATGCATTGACTCGAATATCTTAAAATAATCTAGGGCAGCCCAGCTGTACATCTGGCTGGTCTCCCGGGCTCCAGCAGTGTTACCGAGGAGCAGTGTCTTGATCTCACTCTCTTCGAGTCAACTCCAATCATTGCAAGGTGGCTGCCTCAGATTATGTCCTTCTTCGTTCATGGCCAGAGGAGAAAAAAGAGACTTCATTGTGTGTGCAGTGGGTTATCAGGGCCTGTCCTGGACAGCTTCATCGTCAGGCAGGCACAGAGACACAGACAAAGACTCACACTCACACACACACACACACACACACACACACACACACACACACAGAGGCAGAGGCTCCCCATGTCCTGAGAGAGGTGAAGTGACAGTCCTGTCAAGAGCTGAGAAGTGCCTAAGGGTTTTTTTTTTCCTACTTCAAAGAGCAAGTTTAAAGTGAAATCGGCAAAGGGAGGAGGCACCTGGAATGAGATGTGGGGGGCAGCACACATTTCCCAGAGTTGTCACCCCACAAAGGCATGCAGGACACACTTAATTCCTCCAGCAATGAGCTGTGACAGCACTGTGAGTTGCGGCCATCCAGGAAGCTCGTTGAGTGCCTCAGAGCCGAGTGTTCTCACCGGGGGTCCGATCGTGCAAGCACCTGTCATGTGTCCAGTCTCCCAAGAGAAAACAGGAGTCCCAGTCTGGACACTTTAGGCACAGTGAGCCATTCTTATCAATTTGGGAGATGATGGAAACCTCCCCAAATTCCAAGTCCCCATTGCCAAACAGGAGCGGACCTTTTTGGCAGACCTTTCTGAGGATGCCAGCCAGACCTGCCACCTGAGCTCCTGTCTGCACAACAAACTCTCTCCAAGCATTCATTGCAAGCCAGCTTATGGTTGTCATTTTCAAATCATTTGGCCGTATTCCTCGAGCCCCAGGACTGAAAGCATGGGAGATTAGGTAGATGCTGTCACACATTGGGATCTTAGGAAGTGACTGAATGACAAGAGCTCTAATCATAATTTGAGACGTTATTGGGAGCTGATGGAAATAGGAAGTAGGCCTACTCAGAGGGAGTGGATCATAGAGGCCTTGAGCTTGGGGACTGTACCTGGTCCCTAGCTCCTTCCCCTTGGGGTCTTTCTCTGTTCCTCTGCTTCCTGGCTTGTAGGAAGTGAGCGGCTTCACTCTACCAGATCCTTCCGCCATGATGTTCTGCCTCACCTCAGGTGCACAGCAAGGGAGCCACCCAACCATGGATCGAAACGTCTGAAACCATGAGCCAAAATAAACTTCTCATCCTCCAAGTTGACTTTCTCAGGTATTTGGTCACAGCAGTGAAAAGCAAACACACCAGAATCCCTGTTATAATGGGCCGCAAGCAGACCTGATAAAAAAGGGGTCATCTTTACTGTGCTGGACAGGTTTGCTAACAAACCTCCCTCTGCTGTCGAGGGAGGCACTAGCACCATCTTCCAAGGCTGTTGGCCACTAATACCCTGACAAGATGGTCCAGGGCCAAGTGCCAGGTGCTGTGCTCAGAAGATAAATGGAAATGAAAGACACCCATGGAGAACCATCTTCCAGCAAGATCATCTGGCAAAAGTCATGAATATTGCTGGAAGAAGAAAAAGGGATTGTTGCAGGGAGGCAAACAATACATTTTTATTGAAGTGGGAAAAAATTTTACACAAGAATAATAACAACAGCACATATTTATTAAATGATTACTACTAAAGCACTGTTCTACTGTCTTGTATGCCTTAACTCAGTCCTTTCTAAGTGACAGACTCTAATACATAATAGATTTTTTTTAGACGAATTCAAACCAAAGACAACTGTCAACAAAGCCATTGGGTACAAAATGATGAAAAATGCTGTTATTAGCTAAATATGTTTCCTTCCCCCTTTGTTTTTTTGGAAGAGAGTGGTTATAGGGGGAGTTTCCACTGATTAATAGGCTGATTACTTCTGAAAATATTCTAAAAGAACCAAGCACATATTTTCAGCTTTTGGTAACTTTTTGCTAAATATTTGTGTCCAATGCCCAGAATTTTGTACCATTTCCTCCCAAGGAAGGAAGAGGAAATGGTGGGTGAGCCGGCGGTAGGGGTGGCGCTAGCAACTTGACCTCAATTAAGTTAAATTCATCAAGAGGATGGAAGTGGTGAGAAGCCCACTTAAGAGATCTTCCAGTGTGACAAGTGCTGGGAAGTCATGTTTCTGGTTTGGTAGCAACATGTGTTTAATAGAACATCTTTTTTAATGCTTATATTTTCCTCAACTATCCACCTTAATACTCCCAAAGTTCCACGTGTATTCATGCATAATGAGGTGCACGAATGCCATTTGCTAATACTGGTTTCCTTTTAGTCATTCCTTAACAAGTTTGCTTTGTGCATGTCTCAGGCCTTTGCTAATCACTAGAGGCAACAGAACAGAGACTGCAATGTGGTGCTTTTGTTCTGGCTGAGGGAGATGAGCGGCAGGCCAGGCCACATACCTGAGGCCTCCTCCACAAATGCCACACATAATGGGCAGGGGGTCCCAAAACATTTAGAAATTAAAATAAATGGTTTATTGATTTTTTTTTGTAGTGCTGGGGATCAAGCCCAAGGCCTTGTGCATGATAAGTAAGCACTCCACCACTGAGCCACATCCCCTGGCCTGAAGCAATATTTTAAGGAACCAAAATCAATGTACAAATCCACAGCAAACCAGACATCAAAATTTAAATGTTGTGTTGGAGAAGTGAAGATGATAAAGAAAGGGAGGGGGAGGCTGTTGGACAGGTGCTCTTTCAGAGGGAGGGAGAACCCAGAGTCATTGGAGGGAGCAGCTAGGCACAAGTCTGGGAAAGACACGACTCACTCCCCCCGAGACAGGGAACAGCAAACTGTTTCCCCGGAGGCGGGAGAGGAGGTGGCTGTGTGGCTTGAGGTTAGATAGGGAAAGAAAAGTGGCCAACAGGAACTTAGAATGGTAGCTGGGGTCAATTTACGTAAGGCTTTGTATATTCTTAGAATATTTCTCTAAAACTAAAAATGAAAAGTAATTTTTGTCTTGAATTATCTTAGTAACCACCTAATTTCCACTATACTTTATTTTAACCTTTGTCGAGGAAGCTTAAACCCAGAGCTTCCTGGGCACACACTCTACCTACCACTGACCCACACCCCCAGTCCTTATTTTAACCTGCTTTGGGACACCCTACCGAGTGTGACTTTAAATGATGACTGTAAATTTTTTAAAACTCCTAATACATAGTTTTATGTTCACTCTTGATTGCTCTGTATGTCATATTTTTCCAGACAGAATGGCGAACTGTGGTTAGGAAGAGCCTATGAGTAGAACTATCAGGAAGCCAAGGCTTTGATGGTTTATAAGTCTGAAACAGCGGGGAACTATTGTTAACAGCTTAAAGTATGCAGTGGCTAGTAGCTTGTGAATGGAATGCACACATGTATAAACTGTACAAAACATTTCTTATATGCTAATAGATAGTTTTCTGAGAATAGGTTTAAAGTTTTCATCAAATTCCGAAATAGGTCTGAGGACTCCGAAAAAGTTAAGAAACACCAATTTGGGGTTGGGGATGTGGCTCCAAGGCAGAGTGCTCGCCTGGCATGCATGAAGATCTAAGTTCGATCCTTAGCACTGCCAAATGAAAAAGAAACCCTGGTTTTACTAGAGACTGGTTTTTCCTCTTTATGGCTTCATTCTTCTCTTCAAATCCACAGCTCAATGGGGACAAAGTTGTCCCCAAGGATCCTTGTAAGGAAATCTTCTTTACTGGTTCCTTCAACAAAAGCAGTGGGAGAGGAAGCAGACAAAAATGGCACCTGGAGAATCAAATGGCTCAAATCAGTAAAGTGCACACAGCAGCTGATGTGGCAGCCAGGTCTCAACCCCAAATAGTTACTATTAATGATGACAAGAAGCCACACACAAGTTGTATCTGGGTATAGTGTCACGGAAGCACAAAGTAGCCTGGAGACCAATATTCTAAAAGAGAAAATCAAGGAGGAAGAGGAACCTCCAGATGCCTGAGCTGCCTGAGTGCAGCAGACATTGCATTTTGAGCTTTCTGAGCAGGCATTTCGTGGAGGCTGGGGTCATTCTAGGGTTACAGCTTTATGCTGCTAGAAACTGTGCCAGATTTTGACCAAATCTCTTAGGGTAAGAGTTTGGAGGGAGACCTCATGTGCCAAGGGTTCTGCAGCTCTCACAGTTTTAGGGTCTGCCCAGAGTGGGCTTGTCATCCCTCTCCAAATGAGCCTGTACCTTCTTTTGGTGTAGTGAGAAGATGTATCTGGAGTATATACCAACCAGACTCTTCTAGGCACTGAGGTGCAACAGGAAATAACACAAAGTGCCTCACCCTACAGGAATTACAGTGCTTGTGATTGCCACTAAGTCATAAACCAATGAGAGGGCAACTGATTTAATTTCTATCACTCACAATAACAGATATCCCAAGCCTATAGACCTTGAAGTTTTCACATCCACATGTTTTTCTGGGCACCTGTTGCCAAGTGGAGACTACTTTCAACATGGTAACTTCCAATCATGAAAGTCTGCTGTATGGGCAGTAGATGGGCTTTCCCCTAATATTTATAATACTTAAAGGAGCCTGACAGAATCATGGACTTTGCAAGGGATTTGTGTTCTCATTACAGATAATATGGCATGTCTCTTGGAAACAGCATGGGGATAACAGTGTATTCTTTATAAGAACCAATGTACTATATAACATATTAATTACATCTGCTTCTTAACAAATAAAAATTTTTTAACTTGGGCTTCAGGAGGCTGTGGGTGAAATACACGTACCTACTGTATGCAAAATTTCAGACTGGTACCACATACACTGTGAGCGGGTGGGTGGCAATCTCAGAAAGCCATGGGCCTTCGACAGAAGCGCCTACTCCCCTAGAATCTGTTGTAACATCACAGGGTTTGTCGCGGGTGCTTAGGTCACACATGGCGCTCAACACAAAACAATAAATGTTTTCCGAAATGATAGGTTCACAGAATGTGCCAGATCTGCAGTCACACAAGTCTAGGGTGGGATGGGGCCAAAGAGCGGTTGGTGCTCCTGACTCATACTCACCCTCGCTGCCCTCCCGGAGCGTGGGCAAGCGATTCCGAGCGTACAGCAGAAACCCAAGGACCCACTGCAAAGAGGAAGAAGCAACGCGTTGGGACCGGGAGTGGCAGGCACGCTCCCCAACCCCCAGCGCTGGAAGACACGCCAGCTGCGCTCAGCACCTGGCGACACTCTCCAGGGCAACCGGCGCTTGGCAACGGCTTCGCCCCCGCCTCACACGCCAGCCGTGCCGTGCCCCGCCCCGTTGCGTCGCCGGAAGTGTCGCCATCTTGACGCGCCGAAACTGGCCGTCGCTTTCGCTCTACACCTGGGCGGTGGTGGCTTCAATGTTTGGGGGCTGGTTCTGACGCTGATTTTAGGATGGGTTGCGACGGGGGAACAATCCCCAAGAGGCATGAACTAGTGAAGGGGCCGAAGAAGGTTGAGAAGGTCAGTAATGTGGGCCCGTTGGGAACCGAAAGGGAGGGAGTATGGGCGCCCCCAGGGAGGGAGGGGAGAGGAAGAAGGGGCCGACGGAGTTCTAGACCTGGAACTGCTGCTTACCGTTATCTCCATCTTCAGACATGGAAATTGAGGCTCAAAGCAGAGGGTTGCGGAGGTAGTTAAGTGGCAGAGTCAGGATTTGAACCCTGTCATTCGTAACGTTGATAAAAGTAGCTACTATTTCTTGAGCTTTGTAAACATTAATTTCACTTCCTCAGAGGTCTTCCCAACACCTCCTAACCTTATGAAAACAGATCTTTGTCTTATAAACTATTTGGCCACCCTGCACACTGTCTTCATGGTTAATCCATATCGGTCTCCTCTCCAAACAGACGGTAAGCTCCTGATGGAGGAGACTGAACCCCTTTTCCCTCTAGAACTGGCACAATTTCTGGCACAGTAAATATTTTGAATGAATGAGTGAATAATTTCCAGTTCTCACAAGTAATGGAGCAAATTATACATAGTGTTTTTCATGCTAATGGCAGAGAAATGTGAGTCCAAGGAAGTAAACTTACATGGCCAGGGTCACATAGCTGGCAGGTAGTGAAGATTCCCATCTTTGGGGTTAACTTGGGATTTCAAAGTTAGCAAGAGTAATGACCTTTTAATAATGTAATACATGCAAAGCACCTAATACAGTGCCTGATGCATGTGGATACTCGATGTATTCTGATTCAGTGGCATGAAAAATCTTTTTAAAAAGTAAATACCATATGTCACAGTTTATTTGAAACACTCCAGTGACTTCCTGTCACATTCAGACTAAAATCCCATCAAGTCCTGTGGGAACAGATCCCTGCACCTCATCTTTTATCTCAGTCTAGCTCTTTCATTCTGTTCCAGCTACACAAGCCTGTTCCTCCGCCCAGAGAATTTCATCAACATGAAGTGTTCTTCATTGAGATAGTGGTGATAGTTTCTTCATTCAGTATTTTTTTTTTTGGTACTGGGGATCGAACTCAGGTCCTTGCGCTTGCGCAGCAGGGGGCGAAACCACTGAGCTAAATCCCCGACCCCATCATTCAGTTCTTTACTCAGCAGTCATCTGCTAAACTGCTCTTTAACTTCCAATTGCTCCCGTCTTCCTCTGTTCTTACTTTTCTTTCTTTCTTGTCTCTCCCTCTCATGTCACCCAGGTCCTTTGTATGACTTGGCTCTGTGGCCTGGATAATGTGTCTGCCACATAATCGACACCCAGTAAATACACGTTGAATTCAAGAATGAATAAGCATCCAAGAGGAGGACGTGTGCCCTCTGGTTATACCTACACATGTACAGGCTAAGGGTGGATATTAGCATTCATGGAAGCTTCTGCCAAAAGAAAAAAAAAAAATTCAGCTCACTTTTGTTATCCTGTGTCCAGGGCCGAAAGGCTTGGCAAAAAACATGTTAGAGGGCCAGAGATTTAGCTCAGTGGTTCTGCTGCCTGCCTTGCAAGCGCACGGACCCAAGTTTGATCCCCAGTACCAAAAAAAAAAAAACATGTTAGAAGGGGATAGAAAAAAAGAAATGGTGATCTGAAACAACTGAAATGCTCACACAGGATGGTTTCTATTAACCTCGCTCAGAAAGAAATACTTATCATGGTGTACACTGCTTTAGACCCTGGGGATAACAGAGGACAGAGCAGTCCGCCTTTCCTAGAGCTTACATTTCAAATTCATATTGTGAGTAAGAAGCATTCGTTTATTACACATAAGAAGTCTATGCCTGTGTCTCTGTGTCTCGTTCCTGAATCCCTTGGGATTTCCTGGGTGAAAGGATAGTCACTGTTCTAAAGAGGTAACTGATGGGCTCCTAACTGGGGCTGCTCACCAGAAAGACCAGGCCATGATGAGAAGCTTATGATTCTCAGCACCATCACCTATGCTCCAGGAATGAAGAGAAACTGGAGACTGAGTTAATAATTGTGCCTTCGTGCTGAAGCCTTCATAAGGGCCCTGAGCCGTGGGGTTTGGGGATCTTCCAGGTTGCTCCTCATGAGTACAGCTCCTGTCGTGAGACTCTTTCAGTCCTCACCCCGTACACCCCTACCTGGCTGATCACAGGAATCATTTAAAGCACTTTAGTAATGAGTCAGCAGTAGCAAGTAAACTGTCTGCTTGTGGTCTGTGAGCCACTCTATCAAATTACCAAACCTGGGGGTGGGCTTGTGATGTCTGGGCCAGGAGGATCGCCAGGAGTTCCAGGCCTGCGGGGGCTACATAGTGAATTTAAGGCCAGCTCGAACCACATCGCAAGACCCTGTCTCGGGAGAAAAAGAAGGGAGGGCAGATATATGAATATGGTGTCTAGAGCTAGCCTGCCTGGGTTCTCATCCTAGCTGTTATTTCTTTGTCACATTTATTCGGGTCATGTCACTGAACCTCTTGCTTCAATTTTCTCATCTCCAGTGGTAAAAATACTAACCCAGAGGGTGTTTATGATTGAAAGCGTTAGGCACAAGCCACAGAAACTGCTTAGCGCAGTTGGTGGCACACAGAAGGCACTAAATAGCTGTCACTGCAAAAAATTAAAAGTTCAAGGCTTTTTCTTTTTCTTATTCATCTTTTTCCTTCTTTCTCTCAAATGTGCCACACTTAGAACAATCAGGTTGGGTACTGTAGAGTGAGAAAGAATGGGACATGAAATACTACACAGTGGGAAAGACATCTGAGCTGTGGAGGGCCTTATGTCTGGGTTTCCATAGTCTGGCTACTTCAGCACTTTTATGTAGCTGTAACAGAATACTTGTGATTGAATAATTTATAGAGAAATTTATTTCTTACATTTTTGGGGGCTGGAGAGTCCATTGTCAAGGCCCAAATCGAATGAGGGTTTGGGGTTGGAAGCCAAGGCTTTCACACTGGGCTACATCCCCAGCCCTTTTTTATTTTTAAATTTTTAAAATTTGCTTTTTGCACAATTGATGTTTAAACCCGGGGCCGTAGCATTGGGCTACATCCACAGCCCTTTCTTTAGATTTTCTTTTCAGACGGAGTCTCACTATGTTACCCAGGCTGGGCTTGAATTTGTAATCCTTCTGCCTCAGCCTTCCAAAGTGTTGGGATCACAGGCATGTGCCACCATGCTTAGTGCCAGCCTTTTCTTATTTTGAGACAGGGTCTCAGTAGGTCACTGAGTAGCCCAGGCCAGGTAGTATCTCGCAGTCCTCCTGCCTCAGCCCTGCAGAGTGCTAGGATCATGAGCATGTGCCACCACGCTTGGCTAGGGTGCGGGCCTTCTTGCTGCAGACTGAGAGGTGGCATGGGCCATCACCTGCTAAGAGGTTTGCACATAAGGAAGCCAAGCCAGCCCTTGGTGCAGACCCGCTGTGAGATAAGTGACTAAGCATTATTAGCTCATTAATCTGAGTGGATTAAATCCACCTGTGAGGGTGGCGGCCTCATGTTTTTGAAAGGTCCCACCTGGTCCCACTGCTCTCACCGGGGATTTCAGCGTGAACTGGGGACACTCAAGCCACAGCGGTGGGTAAGGGTTTGATGCGCCCTGGGAGAAGCAGCAAAACACTGGCTGCTGCTCGGGTGAATTGGAGATTCTGTAAAGAATTACGTCGCCTTGTTCTGCATTTTAAAAAAGTCTTTTCAATTCTCAGTCTTTAAATTCTGCAATGATGTTGGACCCTTTCCCAGTATTAGAAGTTAATCTGCACTGCTTTGTTTTGGTACGGCCTCCCCAGTCTACTGTTAATATTTATACACAGCCCACATAAATGGTTCAGTGATGTGATATAAACTTTTTGTATTGTCTTTAGATGGACCTTTGACATAGTATTAATTACTTAAGACTTTTGGGCCGGGGATTTAGCACAGTGGTTACGCCACCTGTCTCGAAAGCACAGGGACCCGAGTTCGATCCCAGGTACCAAAAAAAAAAGACTTTTACATTTCCAACTTCCTGTGACACTATCTTTGATTTAAAAAATAAAAACATCACTGGTAGGTATTTTACATAAACTTTGATATGCAGAACTGTGAACCATGTGTCTTTCAGAGGTAAAATTAATTGAAAGAATTTTTTGTTTTCTTTTATTAGGTTGACAAAGATGCTGAATTAGTGGCCCAATGGAATTATTGTACTCTAAGTCAGGAAATACTAAGACGACCAATAGTTGCCTGTGAACTTGGCAGGTATGGTTCCTTACTTAACCAAGACAAGTTTATTCAGTGACTTTGAAAAAAATTTAAATGTGTAAATACAGTTCTTGAGTCATCAGGTAAGAATTATTTCAAGCAAATCCATGAGGCATAGGTTAGTATTCCTTGTCTGTGGACATCATTCTTTGTCCTAATCCATTTGGTTTATTTAATCTGTGGTTAGAAAACCCAAGGGCCACAGGGAAGACAGGGGAAGGGAAGGGGAAGTGAAAAGATGAAGCCGTGTGTGTGCCAGAACCCGAGGTGAGTAGATTTATTATGTATCACAGATAAGCTAAATTGATGTTTTTTTAAAAAAGAAAACTCAAGGGCCAAGTTAGAAACCTAAAGCATGGAGGGGCCCAGAGCAATCTGGGAGAGATGGGGGAGTGGGGCAGCCAGAGAGCTCAGGTCCAGCCACTTCTTGCAGTTCAAGGAGCATGGGCCTCGTGATTCTAAATCTTCTGATTTTTTTTATTTTTGAAGAAAAGTTAAAAATAGGAACTTTTACAGTAAATTTCCCATTTTTAAAAATCTTTGTTCAGGTTGCATCAGCTCTTACACTGCTGTTTTGCCACTCTTGGTTTAAATGAGTTTCTTTGTGTGCCTTGGTAGTGGTCAGACAGGGTGAAGTGTGTCTTGTAGTGCAGGAAATTGCTTGTGTCAGCTGCAGGTGAGTTCTGAGTGGTGCTCGAGCTGCTGCTTTGTCATTTGGAAGTGGATTGTGGCCACTGTAATGTGATCAATCCTCATTCTTGCAGACTTTATAACAAAGATGCTGTCATTGAGTTTCTGTTGGACAAATCTGCTGAAAAAGCCCTGGGGAAGGCAGCATCTCACATCAAAAGCATGAAGGTAAGATGAGACTCTGGACTGCTCCAGGGGTCTCAGTAGGTGAAGGTCATTTTGTAGAGTTCATGTACATCAAAGACTAAATTCAGAGCCAGGCATGGTGGCACACCTGTGATCCCAGCACTCAGGAGGCTGAGGCTGAGGAGGATCACTGCAAGTTCAAGGCCAGGCTGGGCTACATAGTGAGACCCTGCCTCAAAAAATAAAGAAAACAAACAAACAAGGACCAGGGATGTGGCTCAGTGGCGTAGTGTCTGCCTGGCAATTACAAGGTCCAGAGTTTGATTCCTGGTACCAAAAAAAGAAAAAAAAATAGTGAATCTTACTATGAACTCTAATTCTATCTGGGCTTGGTGGCATAGGCCTATAGTTCCAGTCACTTGGGAGGCTGAGGCAGGAGGCTCCCTTGAGCCCACAAATTTAAGACCAGCCTGGGCAACATAGACCCTGTCTCATAATCAAATGAACCCCCCCAAAAAAAGAACCACTAATTCTATAAAAATACACCCTAAATGTAAAATTCAAGTAGCTTAAGTTATTTGGGTTTGGTTGGTTTTGGGTTTTTTTGTGTGTGTGCTAGGGATCAAGCCCAGGAGCCTATCCATGGTAGGCAAGCATGCCTACTTCTGCTGTTAGGAAGTTATTAGCAGTTAAAATTGTTTCATAAAACTGGAAAAACATCTTAGTAAAGGAAGTTTGTTGAGAAGACAGAATGTTTTCAGTCTAGTTAATGGGAACAAAATGAAAATGATAATGAAGAATTTAAGAGCCATTGGGCTTTTGAAGCCTTCATCTCACCATAAGGAACTGTCTTGAGGACCCGTGGCCAGTGAAGGCTTAACCAGAACCAGATCCTCGGCTCCCAGCTAAAGCTTTAGGGTTCTTTACTTTTCCTTTCTTTTTTTTATTATATTAGGCTTTTGGTCTGAGTTCTTTGGGTAACTACAGGATAGGCTCCTTTCAGGCAAGGTAATTCTGAAACACATCTTTTGGCAGTGCTGTAGAAATTGCCATTCTGGTTTCAGTTATCTTTTACTTTGGGAAGAGAATTTGTTACTGAAAAACACATGGCAACATGAATTATCTTGCCTCAAAAATTCAATTATCATTGAAATTAATTCATATAATTCTAAATGCAAAACACTATAGTTTTGGGGTTTTTTTTGGTGCCGGGGATCGAAAAAACACTATAGTTTTGTAGAGTTGATCCTTTAATACGCACACACACAGACACACACACCCCCCTCTCCAAGAAATTAGAGCAGTAGAGAAAAAGAATTCAGAGGAAACAGTGTGGCTATAGGAGATTGTCACCACCATCCCCAGATGCCCCCAGATGCCCCCAAGAGCAGGGAGCAGGCAGTGAGGGGGCCGCCCTCCAGCTGTCCTCCGGAGTATGGAGATCAAAACGGTCTCAATGGGAAGAAGCCCCGCTCTGTGCTGACATAGAGCTGCTGAATCAGACTCCTTGAAAAGTTGAATTTTTGAAAATCTGAACATTTGAGTCTCAAAATGTAACAGGGTTTTCTGGCTAATGATCTTGTTTAGATTCATTATGCTATGGCCCCACAGATTTTCCTACCTGTGCAATTCTGTCAACATGGATAGCAGAAGGGAGCAGCCCCAGCGAGGCGCCATCAGCGGGACCGAAAGAGCTCTTTTCTGAGTGGAACTAAGCGTCCTCACAGTGTTGGGCTGGTTTGTTTTCGGTGGTGCTGGATCAAACCCAGGCCCCACACTTGCTAGACCAGCGCTCTACCCCTGAGCTGTGTCCCAGCCCTGTGCAGTGCTTACTAAGGAGATGGTGCTTTTCCTTCAATAACAAAATGTGTGTAAAATAGATAACCTAGTTGATGGATGGTCTCTGGCTTATGATGGTTCAACTTAAAAAGTGTTTGATGTTGTGCTGCTACAAAAGTGATTCACATTTGGTAGGACTCATACTTCTGCTTGGATTTTGATCCTTTCCTGCCGCTAGAGGTTCAGGGCGGTGGCATCAGTGGCATCAAGCCACAGCCCCTGGCCAGTCCCATGGCCCCGGAGCCCAGCAGCCGTGCTTTCCCTGGCACCATGTACCTGAGCCGAGACACTCAGGGCTTAGGTGTCACCTGCATTTCACCCTGCCATAGGCCTGATCGGAGCATCTGTACTTGCTAGTCAGTGAATTTTAAAAATATTTTCTACACAATTTGTGGTTTAATTTTATTCTCGCATTTCTTGATGGCCAAGGCCAAGTGCTTAAGAAAAAAAGTTCATCTGGGAAGGGAATAAAAACCCAGTTTCTCTTTTGATTTGGGTGGTTATTGAGGCAAAAAATGATCAGTTTGCCCAATGAGTTCTTAAAACATGAATGGTTTTTCAGAGTGTGACAGAACTGAAGCTTTCGGATAATCCTGCCTGGGAAGGAGACCGAGGAAACACGAAAGGTGACAAGCACGATGACCTGCAGCGGGCGCGCTTCATCTGCCCAGTTGTGGGCCTGGAGATGAATGGGCGGCACAGGTCGGTAGTGATGTGGGGCAGGTGGGGCGATGCTGGTCTTGCCCGGGTTCTGTCTGTGTCCTGGGCTGTGCCAGGAGGAAACCCTTCCGCAGATGCCGCCTGGGCTCTGCCTGCCTCGTCTGCCCAGTGTGCTGGCTGTGGCTCTCTGTTCTTCTGTCAGAAAACTAAAGTAAAGTGGGCTTTCAGAAGTCCTCATGTGACACTTACAGGACCTGAGTGTGATTATTTAATCATCTTGTCCTCAGGGACAGAAAGCAAAAGGGCACATGTTTCCCGTGAAACAGCCCCCGTCCCTTGGGATTGTTAAAATCTGTGCAGTGGCCGACGGTGTTCAGTGCACAGCTGATCCTTCTGCTCCAGTCCCAGTGGGGACCATTGCTTGCTTTGAGCTTGTAGCTAGCACATCCTCTGAGTAGAACATCGGAAATCTTAGGGTCGAGATTGGTTACAGCAAATGTCAGTGACCTGTACATTTGCCTCTTTAAAGAATAAGCTGGGAGTAGTGGTGCACACCGGTAATCCCAGTGCACCAGAGGCTAAGGCAGGAGGATCCCCACCCATTCCTGCCCAGCCTGGATGTTATAGCAAGACTCTTTCACAAAAAACGAAGTAAAATAAACAGAAATGCCGAATGAGGTACTAGGTGCCTCTTTATAAGATGCAAACCTTTTCCCCACCCTTTAAAAATGCTTTCAACAGCAGGTGGGCCAGGCAGCCCTCTGAAATCTTGTGTCTAACACATGCAATATGGAAAGACGACATTTTTACCATTTTGTTCAGGAGAAGGGAAAGCATCTTGGGCAGGAGAAACATTGCACTGAACTCTCAGCAGCCCTGTTTAGTTGCCAGCACACTTGTGCACACCCATGTAACAGATGGTGCAGTGGCAGCTTCTCGGCCTTGTGCTGAGCTTGGCGGACTGCGCCAGACTCTGCCAGACTCTGTGGGCTCTAAACAGGCACCTGCATGCTCCTGGATTCGGAGAGAAGCAGAATGAGGCCTGGAGACCTTTTGCTCTGGAAGATTTTCCTCCTCTTCACATAATTTGAATGAAACCATTTAAGGCTACAGACTTTGTATAGATTTGCACATTTTGGTGCCAAGAGCATAATAAATATTCCTGGCCCCAGACTATTATGTGCCTCCCTTTTGAGGGCCCACACTCTTATTTCTTTGCGTGTACCTTAAAATTCTGCCTAAGAAATCCTTTTAAGTCTTTTTTTTGGTACTGGGGATTGAACTCAGGTCCTTGTGCTTGCGCAGCAGGCAGCAAAACCACTGAGGTAAATCCCTGGCCCTTCCTTTTATGTCTTTAAAAAAATAAAGCATTTATGGTTCACTCTTTGCCCTCGCATTTAGGTCAAGCAGAAAATATTGTGGCTTCCAGGCTCATTCACCTAACCTTGTGCCACCATTTTTTGTATTTTACTTATGTATCTGTATGTGTATGTCTTGAAGTTACCATCACATGACATAAAATTGACAGTTTCAAAGTGTTCACCTGATGGCGTTTAATACGTTCACACTGTTAGGCAGTCCCCACGACTGTCTAGTTCCAAAACCGCATTCATCGTCCTCGAAGAAAGCCCCATCCCCAGCAGCCCCCTCGCCCCTTCCTGCCCCTGGCAGCTACCAGTCTGCTGTGTGTCTCAGGGGTTCACCTGTCTGGATACTAGGGCAGACACAGGATTATGCGGCGTGTGACCGGTCAGGTCTGCTTTCCCACTTCTTGTTAAGAAAACGGTGGTTCACCCCACAAGAGGAACTGGCAGGAAGCGAGCCAGGACAGGTCCCGAGCAGGTGTTACCTGTGCTCCAGTTGTGGTGTCCCCGGTTCTGTACCCTTCTTCGGCTGCCTGATCTCTTCTCCTTTTTCTCTTCCCAGTTACTTGAACTCTGCCTGCTTTGGTTTTTTCCTGATTAATAGAGGCTCAGCACTGGAAAAGTTTGGATAATAAAGATTTAAATATATAGAAAAATAGAAATAAATTTCTAGTGTAATAAAAATATTGGGTCTTTGTTTAAAGAAAAATAATTTACCAATTTACTAATAATTAGCATCTATAAAATAGGATTTTGGGGGGGGGGTCTTAAACAACATTTAATGAATTTAAATTGGTTTTAGTTAGATTTTTATTAGGATGACCTGCATCTGCTATAATCTGTGGGAAATGGAGAGCGATTATGGGGTGGTATTTTAAAGGGTTATACACAGTATGCCGGTGGTTTCCGCTACCCCGGCCCCATCCGGTAGGAGCATCACACGCTGTCTGCAGTCCAGCGTCCGCCCTTCATGTCACGCACACCTCCTACGTTTGTCCGCCTCTGCAAGCAGACCCGCAGGCAGCCTGTTCTTCCAAACAGTCGTGGGTCCCATTACATATTTCTATCTCCTCTTCCTGCATTTTGTATCTAAATTTGAACATGTCTTCATGGCCTTGCATGCTGATTGCCTTCTTTCCCTGGTAGTAAGGATTCAGTCCAGGGCCTTCACACTGACCTGCATCCCTTCTTTTGGGGCAGAGTTGTGCTGCGTTGCAAGGCTAGGCTCGAGCTCAGGACCCCTTCCCCGAGTACTGGGACTGGGCATTGCCGCCACATCGGCCTTGTGCCTTCTGGTAGCTGTGTGGGTTTTGTAGTATTTAACCCACTCTCCTGTTGAGCATGTAGGTGGCTCCCTTCTTTTCCTTGTTACAGACAAGGCTGTGCTACGCAACCTAATAAGTATGTATTTGTGCTCTTGTGGGCATATTTCTACAGAAAAAATTGTGAAACAGTCCTTTACTTGCTGTTGCCAAATTATCCTCCTAAAACGTGGAGGTGGTGTGCCCACCCACCAGCAAGCGTGTTTGTGTCCTCAGATGGTTTCCAACTAGATACGTACATTTCTTTTATTACCTAATAGGTAAAACATTACATGGCATAATTTTTTTATATGACATAATTTTAAAATGCGTTTTTTTAACATTTGAGGTCAGCAATCTTTTTTATAACTTTGGACCTTTATATTTCTTTTGTGAACTGTATATTAATGCCCTTTGCTCATTTCTCTATTATATTATTAATTGCTTATTCCTATTTTTTCTATGAGTGTATTTGTTTGGTTTTTTTTTTTTTGTTACTGGGGACCGAACTCGGGTCCTTGCACTTGTGAGTCAGGCGGTGGAACCACTGAGCTAAATCCCCGGCCCTCTCATTTCTTTATTATATTATTATTGCTTTTAAAGATCTCTTCAAGGAACCAGGCATGGTGGCGTATGCCTATAATCCCAGTACTCAGGAGGTCAAGGCAGGAGGCTGAGGCAGGAGGATCGCCATGAGTTTAAGATCAGCCTAGGCTACATAGTGAGACCCTGTCTCCAAACAAGTAAATATGAGACTCCATTTAGAGCTGGGTGTTTAGCTTAGTGATACATGAGGCCTTGGGTTCAATCCCCAGTACTAGAAGGAAAAAAAACCCTTAAAGACCCTTTCACATATTCATAAAATAAACCCTGCACCTCATATAAATTTAAAATATCTTCTTGAGTACTTTACCTTTTGACTTTTTATTTTGTGATTGTAGTGTGTGTGTATATACATTTTTTCCTTTTTTAAATTTTGAACTTACCTTTCTGTTGTATTGTGCTGGGGACTGAACTCAGGGCCGTGTATATGCCAGTCATTGCTATGTTGTGAGCTACATCCTCAGCCCTCTGAGCTTTTTTTTTTTTAGTAAGATAAAATATAACCATTTTTACCTTGGTCTTTGTAAACTGAGCAAATGTTAGTTAATAATGCAGGTACTTGTTTTGGTCCTGTTTAAACCATTCTCCACGTTGGACTCTCTCTCCAGGTTTTGCTTCCTTCGGTGCTGCGGTTGTGTGTTTTCTGAACGTGCCTTGAAAGAGATAAAAGCAGAAGTTTGTCACACGGTGAGTTCTCGACATGCTCCATTTGTTCCTTCTTAGTAGCTGAGGGAGTGAGACATGTAGAATCCCTCACCTCAGTTTGTATGTGAATAGCCCTAAGTTCTGTCTGAAACAGGTCTAAGGGCTACTTCTCCACATGAATGCGCGTCATGGCTTCATTGCTGGAAGAAGAGACTCACAGCTGCTTGTGAGCTGAGCCTGGCCAGCCTGCCCAGCTCGGGCCACAGGGCTGTGTCCTGGACGTCCACACCCCACCTGTATTCCCTGTGTCCCATCAGCCTCAAGGGCCCTGCTGGTGAATCCTCATCTCCCATCCTTGTCTTCCCTAAGGACCTCCCACCTCCCTGCTCACTGTGATGCAGTTGTGTGCGGGTGTGTGTCCCTGCCAGCCCAGGGGTGTTTGAGGGCCGGGGTGGGGGGACAGGTATGTGCATCGCCTGCTCTCCAGGCTCATTCTCTCTGGGCTGTGCCCTCAGTTAACGGCTCCCGCAAAGGGAAACCAGGGCTTGGCTTTCACACTGGTGCTGCTGAAGCCTGGAGCCTCTGTGTCTTTGCACTCTTTGGCCCTGTTGAAGCCTGGCATTTAGCTCAGTGTCTCACGGGTACCAGCAGCATCTGGCTGTTGGCAGCCTGTACTCACTCAGCTTGGTGTCGGTAGGCCCAGAGCATTGCTCCGTGAGCAGCAGTGTTGGGCCGGGCCCTGTCATAGCCACTGAGGAATGGGTCCTGGAGGGAATGTCATTAGTGCGTGTGCTGCCCTCCTGCACCTGACTCCTTCTGGACAGACAGGCCCTCAAGGAAGTGAGCAAAGCCACATCCATTGTGAGAGGCTGGAAGGAAGCACACGGGGCCGGGCCGTAAGTCAGGGGCGGGACTCCCTCAGGGGTTAGTTTGAGCTAAGACCTAAAGGGCATGAAGGAACATTGTTGAAAAGTCCGAAGTCAAAATTCTTCTCTGAGATCTAAGGCAAACACTTAGCTGTAGTCTCTGTAAAAATGAAAAGAAAGTGAAACACTTCCAGCCTATAGTGGCACAGGATAAACATTCCCATTCTGAAAGGTAAAAGTAGGGGAATAGAAGGGAATGGGACCAAACCAACCCCAAGATCCAGCAGGGCAAACATTAAATCCTGTCGTTCCATGTCCAGCCCCCGGGACAATCTGTGGCAAGATGTGAATTCCAAAGGGTTTGGGCAGCTCCACCTCACCCTTGCCAGTGGTGTCTGTTCCCTCATGGCTTAACTCTGGGGCTGCCTTTGCTCCCTCCTTGCTGCTGTCCTCAGATGGTGCACATTCCTCCCTTTTCCACCATCCTGGGGTCTCCAGTGTACTTTCAGCTTCCCACACTGTCCTCTCGGGCATACTGCCTGGCCTCCCAGGCCTTCCTCTGAAATCTGGGTGGAAGCCTTCCTGACCCCTTCACTCTTACATTCTGCATGCGTCTAAAACCAACACCATGTGGTTGACACCAAGGTCTGCCACCAGCTGGAGCAGTAACTGAGCCCTTTCACATCTTCCTGGTGGCTAGAGAGGCCTCAGTGCCTGCATGACTGGGCACAGTGAGCTGAGTCTTGGGGAATCCGCTCCATTCCCCTAGCTGCTGCTGTTCTGGAGCATGGTGCTCTGGGATTCACTTCTCAAAGCTGTCTTTCACTTTGGCAATTTTGAGGCTTCAAAGGGTGGGTGCTTGATGATTCTTCACATGCCCTTGAACCATTTTCTCATTGTCCTGTTCCATAGTATCTGGCTTCTTTTTAATGCTAATCTTTTTTACAACCAACTCCAACTTTACTGGAGCTTCCTTTCTAGCCAAACTCAAAACTTTTTGTATCATTCTGCTGCACTGTTTGCTCTTAATTCTCAATGTAGAGCTGACTAAAAGCCCCCAGCAGTACCCAAGCCACAGCCTGAATGTTTGGCTGCCTTGAAATTTCCTCCACCAGATTAATTTGTCCACTGCCCTTAATCTCAGTCTCCCTAAAGGTCTCCAGTCATGAGTAAAATGCAGACACATTTTCTGCCAGTGTGTGACATGTAACCTGGAGTCCAGCTGCAAGCTGAACCCTCCTGAGCCTGGTCTTCTCGTCTGCTTTTTCATCTGCACACTGGTCTTCTGAGCTCTGACCAACATCTGCATCAGGCTTGGCTCACAGTATTGAGCTGCTTCTCCAGCCAGCATCTCCACAGCTTTCCAGAGTCCTCCCACTAACCAGTTTCATTCCCAGCACTGCAAGAAAAAACAGTTTCTGAAGTTTAGGAATACTATACTAAGTATTTTGATCCAAGTTGAGTAGCTGCTGTAACAAAACAATGCCCAAGTTCCAGAGGCTTGTAACAGTGAAAATTCCCTGTTGGACAGCTTCCTTCCAGGCGTGACTCGGAGTCCCTGTGCCTGCCATGTGGTAGCTGTAACCTCTGGTTTGGGACACACACTCCCTTCTTCCCTTGACCCAGTGGCAGGGTCAAAAAGCATCTCTTGGAAGGTAAAATGGCACCTTCGCACCTGCTTACGGTTCGGCAGCCAGAGCTGAGTCTCGTGGCTGCTCCTAACTGTCATGCCTGGAGAGGTGGCCTCTGGGGAAAGGCCCTTTCTGCCAGACTCTGCCGAAAGGAAGAATGATGGCACAGCTTTGGGAACCAAAATGCATCATGAAAATGTGAATGAGAAGTAAAAGGCTAAAACAAATATAAACACTTTGTAGGTGTATGTGAAATGTAGAGAAATTGTTGGAAGTAAGAACAATGTCGGGACCCCAGTGGTGTTTAGGGTTTGTGTTTTACTCTGAAGTTTCACCAGTATTGGGCTTTTCAGTTCACTAGAAGACTCAGAGGTTTGAAATAGCTTGGTGCCCCGTCTGAAGCGCATGCTGTGCACAGTAGCTTTCAGTTAATAAGATCCAAAGAGATAGAGTTGCTAGGTCTTTGTTTTTACTATAAACAGAGCACTAGCCCCTCAGATTAATGGTGTTCCCCTGCTGTGCTCTTCACCTCTTGTGATAACCTGATTGGAGCACAGTGAGGTGCTTGTTACTCAGGATGTCACTTGGGAGGACTTTGTTTGTTTTTTAAGAAATACAGAATCTCAGGACCTGGGATTTAGCTCAGTGAAGTCACCTACTTTGCAAGGGCAAGGTCCTGAGTTCGGTGCCCGTACCAAAAAAAATACAGACTCTCACGCCCCCACTCCAAGGCTGCGTCTTAACAGGACCCCAGGATGGTCTGTCCACACAGTAGTAAGGTATGGATAGAAGGGTGTGGTCAGTAGCATTTGACTTGGCTTTCTGGCTTCATTTATTTAGGCTTTGTAGATAGCTGGAAAGGGTGTGTGGGTGTTTTAAAGTCAGAAGTAAGACAAAAACTGTGTACTTGTGCTGTGTGTTTACATCGTTTTCATGGAGGGAGAATGGGGACAGAGGTAGGGAATGGTTTTCAGAAGTGGTCGGCTAATCTGATTTTCAGGGTTTGGACCCTGTGAGGAGGCTTAGCTTTGCGAGTGTTAAGCCTCAAGGTATCACATAATACACGGTGAGGCAGCCTAGCTTTATGTGTAAGAGAGATTTACTGGAAAACTTGAACAGTAAACTTGACCTGTTCCGTTCCCAGAAAGCTAAAGAGGGTGTCTCAGGACCCCGTACATGTACCACCTGGGCACAGTGCATGTGAGACTTTTGCTTCATGGGCTTTAGTTTACTCTTTTACCTGGCGGATGAACACCCTGAAAGCCTTACTCGGAAGCAAGGAGCACTGGCTTCTTGTCGGTCCTGTGCTGACAGAGGTGCCCCTTGCCTGGCTTTCCTCCTGCCACTGGAGCCCCGATCTCCTGCCGTCTTTCCCCTGTGCCTTCACTTTTCTTCGTTTTAGTTCATTGTGCTGTTCTGAGATGGTTTGTTCTGGAAGCTTCTCTGTGGTATTTGAGCCTGGTGGGCACAGGTCCATGCTCCCTTGGATGAGGTCAGGCGGTGTGCTAACTTGGCAGCAGGCCGCCTGCCTTCACCAGAGCCCAGCGCCACCTTCCCACCCTGTGGTCCTGAGAAGTTTCCTCCGTCTCCTGTGCCTTGGTTTCCTCCTCTGAGCAGTGTTGGACACTCTTCAGAGCGCCTCACCCCCACGCATATGTGTGCTTCTGACAGCCCATGGGTAGTTGCTCTGCTGGACAGTGCGTTTCAAGTAACTTGAGAAGAGCTAAATTTTAGTGAGTTTTTATAAAGCGTGGAATACATAGTTACAGTGAATCTGAGCTTTTGGAACAAGCAGCCAGCAGACGGAGAGAGCTGTGTGTCCCTGTGAGCTCGGAAAGCGGGGTGACCCCGAGAGGCCCAGCGGCTTTGGTAGCGTTTCTGTGTGGGGAGTTTCAGTTTGCTGAGCTGCTTGTGTTTTGCCTTTGGAATATTTTTTTCTTTAGTTTCTTACCTGTGGCTCCTGTTCTTCCTTTCTTAGTGTTTGGAGGGAGAGAGTATATAGCAGGCTTTCAGCACATGTATAGAGACAGCTCAGTGGCACCAGGAGCAGCATTAAAGTTAGGAACTTTACAATGGAGGCACCGTGAGTCTGTGAGGTCGCATAAGGCCTTGCCTGCTCTGTGCTGTCCAGCGTGGTAGCTCTAGGCCACATGCACCTAGTTTTTTAAGTTAAAGTAATTAAAAATTTAAAAATTAACTAAAACTCAGTATTTACTTCCTCAGTCTTGGCTTGCCACACTTCTAATGTCCAGTGTCCTTGGCAGTTGTGGTAGCGTGGGCAGCTCAGGCATGAGTCCATCCCGGAAGAGATCCCAGCAGAGAGTCACTGAGAACACGGAAACCTCCTAGGCAGCCTTGCTAAGGAGCAGGGTCCACCCCAGGGTTTGATTGATTGTGTATCTGGGGATATTGGGGAGTGAACCCAGGGCCTTCTCCCCATGCTACATCCCTGTCTCACTAAATTACTAAGTCGACCAGCCAGGCCTTGAACTTGGTCCTGTTGCCTCCGTGTCTAGTGTGCTAGGGTTCGAGGTGTGTGCCACCACGCCCAGCTCAGCCCAGCCCAGGTTAATTTCATCTTACCCGGAGAAGTAGACTCTTAACATATTTTTCTGGGATTTGTCAGAATAAAATGACACTGCTCATCCAACAAAAACATCTTTAGATAAGCACATGTTCATTTTCAGTGGGAATTTGTTCTTTATTAATGTCTCATACACAAGAATATCCAGGCCCTCAGAACCAACTGCGTTGTGCACCAGCTCGCGTGTGCATCACCAGTGGCTGCTCGGGTCACTCTTCTCCTGTGATTTCTTTCCCAGAGCTGTAAAGCAGTCTACGGTAAAGGCTCGTCTATTGCATATTTCTAAATTCATTTTAGGGCTAGTTTATACCCAGGAATGACTGTCCCATTCTTCCTGCTCTCGTCCTGTGTTCTGTTGTTTCAAGTCAGCAAACAGAAGGTACCAACAAGAGCACGAACGCTCTTCAGTGGTTGGGCTTCACGTTGAAGTGACTTTGCTGTTGAAAATGCCAGTGCGGTTCTACAGAGACTTCTGCCTGTTGTAGGACCTTAAGTCTGTACCACCTCTCCAAGCACATAACCACAAGGGGGTCTGCTGAGGGCTCAAATTTGTGGCAAACAAAGAAGGCGACTGAATAATCCACGGTAAGTCTCCCAGTCCATATAAGCAGGTGTCTTGGACATAGTGGCCTGAGGAGAGATATGCACACACTTAGCTGCCTGTTTCCCCACCTGTTCATACTCACACTTTCTCTCACTTCATCTGGAAGGCCTCTTTGTTTCACAAGAGTTCAAATTAAGCACCATGCTGCTTTAGTACAAGCTACATAGCATTTTGAATTTATAGCAGAAAAGGACATTGTCTTTCTTTTTGTTAGTGATTTCCAAAATGGTGGCTGCTGTAGATGAATACTGTGCACTTGAGCTAGTCATGAACACAGGAAGATGAAATAGCACTCATTTGCCTGGTAAAATCTAAGTTCTCATAGGTTCTGCTTCTGACTTCTCATTTTTAATAGGCCATTGCTTCCTTCATTGGTTGTTGAGAGAGTTTGATACGAGTGAGATGATTCAAATGGGAATTACAGTCAGAATCCAGTGCTACTCAGATCTCTTCAAGGCAGACTCAGCACTTTTTAGTGCCACACAGTATTGGGCGCTTGCTACACTCCTGACCCTTGACACCACATTGCAGGGTTCCCATTGGCACCCTTGGTTTGCAGGTGACAGGTGAGGGCTCGGCTTCCCCAGGGAGAGGCCATCTGCGGGAGTCCCCGCGCTCTGCTCAGCGCCTCCTGCACTATCCCAGCAGGCTAACAGTCCTACTTCCAAAAACCTGTCTTAAGGGAAATACCACCCTCAGGGTAGGAGTTATTGCAAGCACAAAAGTCTGTGCATTTGTGAGACCCAAAAACATGGGAAGGAGCCTTGCTCGAACAGCGCCGGGTCCACCTCTGTGAAGGGCTCAGCCGGCACAGGGTCGGCATTGTATACTCAGCGGCATTTGTCGGGACCACAAAGCGTTGCACTCTCAGGAGAGTTACTTTCTACTAGCAAAAGCATAGATACCGAGAAAGCATTGTGAAGAACTTAGGGCACAAGTGAAAATCAGATCAGTGCCACCTTGATTGTAGCCAGAGAGCTGTAATTTAGATGGACATGGATTTGAACTGAAGGGAATACGATAAGTGGAATGTTCTCAGAGTCCTGGTTCTGCCTTTGTGCTGACTGGCTGTTGTAGGGGACAGGGGAAGGGGACGTTACCAGAACCTCTGCAGTGAGTCCTGGTCTCCTGGGAGCCACGGCAGCACGCGGCAAATTACAGGAAAGGTAGAAAAATGAGACTGAGAAGAAGCTGAGCTTTGGGTCTGATCAGTGCTGCTCTGGGCAACAAAGACAAAAGCCCCCAGCTTACCACACCTTTTATTCAGTACATCGGGAGAAACAGATGTAACAGATGACTTGCAGAGAGTTCAATAGTTCACATTGGGATAAACAAGGTGTAACGGAAGGCTTGCAGGGAGTTCAGTACATCTCCGGCAAACAAGATGTTAATCAGTCCAAGAACAAGGAGGAACTGAGCAGATGTTTGTTCTCCCAGGATGTTTCTTGTCCTGGAGAATCACAGCATCACTGGATCACTGAAGTCTCAGTTGTGACCCGAGGCCAAACTGGAGTTATTCTGTAGCTGGGCTGTAGGCAAGAGAACTAGGCTAACCAAATGATTTTTCCCTAGAATTATGTAGCATTGCTCCCAACAGGCTGTGAAGAGTCTCTCAGCCACTGACTGACAGGTTGGCTGTCATTCTGCAGGCAGTTAGGCTGAGACCTACCCAGTGGCCCAGGCTGTCACCCCTGTGCAAACACTGAGGCATTCAGGTTGCTGCTGTGTGTATGCATCCTGAGCCATCATTTATTATCACAGCAGCAACCTTTATTGCCCTTTTACACCACTTGCACATTATTTGGGGGAAGAATCTGAGCCCCTTGCTTTTCTGAACACTTACCTGCTGGTCCTGACAACCCCAGTGTGCAGTGAATGATAGGCACCTGCTTTCTAAAGAAAGGGCAGGGTGTTAACCTGCTGATAACGGTCCCCTTCTAACTGTGAATGGCTCCCCAGTCAAATCATTATCTGCCTTTTTAAAAACACTTCACTAGAAGTCACCCCAGCACTTCTGACCTGTGGGGCCTGGCAGTGCGCAAGGCAGCAGGAATGACTTGTCTTGGAACTGTGTGTGGGAGTCAACAGTTCCTGTTTGTACACAGCCTGTTTATTGTATTCGTCTTAAACAGCTCGAGTGCTGGCTGGCCCTCGTTTATTTGGCATGTCTCGGGCACTGTAATCAAAATTCTCTAAGGAGGTCAGACCGTGTGTGACCTGTTGGGCTTCCCCATGAGGTCTGCCTTTGGCAATTAAAACTCAGGGGAGGGGATTCTATAGCTAGAATGAACTAAGTCTGTAGCTCCAAGATATGGGTGAAAAACTATCCAAAACATATACAGTTTCTAGTAGGCTAGAAAATGATCCTTTGCAGTTATTAAGCCTATAATAGTTATCTTTTTACATATTTCTTTTAGAGACCATGCAAGCAAGACAAGTGTGAAGCCCACAATTCTAGAACAGGCAGCAGACTATCTGTAATGTAAGACCGAGGGCCTTACCAAACGCTCCGAGGAGCTGACTGCAGTGACGAACACCCGGAATGGAACACACCGGACAAGTTGGAAAATAAAACAGACCTTTATTAGTCTGGCCAGACGGCACTCCCAAAGCAAAATAGCTTAGAGAGGCAACTGGCTCAGAATCCGAGGCTGTTTTATAGGGGGTTGAGGGGGAGGTTAACATGTAGATTTACGAAAAAAAGGAACAAAGGTTAGTGGTCAACTGTCACGTACTGATGGTCAGCAGACATACACACTAATGGTCACGACCATCACGTACTGATGGTCAGCAGACACACTGATGGATTGTTCTACAGGTAGTGGGCCCAGGAACATTCGTTCTCCGGACAAACAAGGGGTTGAGCAATTTTACTTAGGAACTCTGTTTCATTACAGATTCTATTATCCTAGAACTAACAAGCACATTTTAACCATTAATTTACAAGTACAATAGAGGCTAGGGGAATAATTGATTTTGGAATCATGCAGTCCCACAGTAAAGAGCCAGAGAGACATCGTTTGGATTTGCTGGCCCAGAGTTTGGGTCCTAACTGCTCAATTCTGCCCTTTAGTGTCATAAACCATATGCTAAGTGAATGGTTGTGGCTGTGTTCCAGAGTAAAACTTTATATAAATAAGCAGCAGACAGCCAGCGGACTCCAGAGTGATATTTTCATCGTCCATTTGCTTCTGATATAGTGTAGGCCATGGTAGTTTGTCGACCTGCTCTGAGGTGTACACCTGTATTATCCAGTTTTGTATTCTAATCGAGGGACAGAGAGCTCATTTGTAATTGAGTTTGAATTGTAGGAGTGGGCAGAAAAAGCCAGATTGTAGTGTTGCTGTTGTTGTTGTTATTGTTTAAAGACTTGATAAGTTATGGTCCTGTGTGTTCTTTGTGACTATTTATCCACCTGGGGCTGGATACAGCTCAGTGGTGGAGAGCTTGCCTAGCATGCACATGACCCTGGCTTCCTCTCCGGCACCTCAGAAAGAAAAAAGAAAAGAAAAGCTTATCAACCTGCGTGTTTGTTATCTGTATACTTTTCTGTGTGGATCTTATATTATTTGTATACATTGACACCCATGCTAGTAGTGTCATCACTAATTTTGGATTAAACATGATCATTAGCCTCCTCCCACCATTATTAAGCAGCAACTGCATAGTTTTTGTTAAGAGTTTAAGGTTGTGTTTTGCTTTTGTTTTTACCTCTGCATCCATCGTGACCCTTTCCTTCCTCCGGTCTCCATTTGATGGCTCGCACATCTCCTTCCCAGCCAGCATCTGGTGTGGCACCTGGAGCATCTAACAGGGAGACAGAACCAGCGTAGGCTGTGGAGTCCACTTCTGTTTTGTTTTGTAGGACTGAGGATAGAACCCATGGCCTCCTCACTGAGCTATGTCCCCGTCCCTTTTTTATTTATTTATTTTGAGACAGGGTCTCACTAAATTGCCCAGGCAGACCGCAAACTTGTGATCCTCCTGCCTCAGCCCCCCAGAGTGCTGGGGTCACACTGCCACAGTCAGCACACTTCTGGGTTTTTAGTGTAAATTCTGCACTGTTCTTGGCATTCCCTCTAAGTAAGGCAGTGGATGTGAAAGGCTGAGGGGACATCCAGCTGTGACAGAGATGTTTCCTTTGTCTCATCAGATTAAAAGCTTGCACTTTTGGGAGTGAGTGGCACGTAATGCATTGGTGCTGCTTCTGGGGGGTGCTGACTGGAACCTCGAATCTATGTCTGTGCACCTAGATTTCCCTTTCCATGGCCTCCCCATCTCTTGCAACTCTGATGTTTGTGAAGTGCGGTTCATAGTTATGTGGGATTCTTGGGGTTATGATTCCTCTGTAATAGCCCTCCGAGGTGACTTGAAATAGGGCTTGCAGTGGGTATGGAAATTCTAAAAAGGCCTTACCCAGGGCCAGGGATGTAGCTCAGTGGTTCCGCCGCCTGCCTTGCAAGCGGAACGTCCTGAGTTGGATCCCCAGTACCCAGTTTCTGCTGGACCCCTCGTTTGCACTGTCTGGACTGATGATCTTAATTGCTAAGTTAGAAGCCATGTTCTCTGCAGGAGACATCTTTTTATAAAGAGAAAATACTGAAGTGTATTTCACAGAGGGTCTCAGATTTTCCTCTGCCTCAGAGAACCCATCTGAAGAATTGGGTTTGTTATTAAAGCGCCACTAGTTTTAATCTTTTCATTCTTAAGGGACCTTTAGCACACTGCCTGACACCAGTAGCTGTCCAGTAGGATTTATCAAGTAAATGAAGAAATGAAGAACTTGCCAAAGATTTGTGCTCAGATTTTTCAAAATATTTTATCTAAAAACAACCAAAATGCCAGTACAGTACTTCTTTCAAACGCAGCCGTGCTAGTTTGGGAGCATGACTCTCTCTGCTAACTTTAGATGTCTAAAACCAAAGAGCCTCCTGTACTCCCAGGTGGGAGCTCTTGGAACACATACAACATTTGTGAAGCTATGGAGAAATAGCTGAGTAGAAGGAATCTATGCCAAGACTGAAACTCCTACGGCTTGTTGTACCTGAATAGACATCCATGTTACTGGATCGCTCTTACCTTTCAGTCGGTTCAGGATTACCCAGTAATGGCGTTCTGGGCTGTGGATGTCCCTGGACCACTGCAGCATGTCCTTTGCACGGACGTCAGTCAGGATGAAGTCTACAAACTTTCTCCTAAGCACGTAGTAAGCACTTCCAAAGTAAATGGTTAAGTTATGAGGGGGCTCATATTTGAATCTTTCATTTGGTGATGCATAGATACTTCCTGTAGGGCTGGACTCCGGGTGACTTTGGCTTGTCTTGAATTTAGTAGTTGATGGTTGCATTACTCCAGGAGTGATACTTTTATCATTCCATTTGCTTCTGATGTAGTGTATGATTTCTTTATTGGTTTTGATCGGAAAATCCTCCCTACAAAGATTAATGACATAGTTCCATTGAAATTTGGAGTGGACTAGGTCCTTCATACAGTTAATATCTACCTGTAGTCTTCTAAGGCCAGAGTAAGCCACTTTCTGTCTCTTTGATGAAATAAAGATGTTTTCAAAACAGCTAACCAGGCCTTTCACAGTGGTCTTGTACTTCTTTTGGGCCTTTTTGTCAACATGAATACAGTAAACGTTTTGAGGCACATAAATAGCTCTGAGAAGCTGCACGAACATGGCCAGCTCCTTCGGAGGAGTTATTATGTATGCCAAGGAAAAGTTGCCCTCTTCTACAGACAGGGGCCTGGTTATGAAGCGTAGCCGCTGGGACGTCCTGGAGCAGTTTCCTGGCTTGTGTAAATAAGCAAGCACTTTGGACCCATGAGGGTTTTTACAAAATTTTGCAATTTGAGAGGCTACCCCTTTTCCTTCAAATAAAGCTGAACACAGTTCATCGGGGTAAAAGCCGCACTCCACCACCGCTGGATGTGTGGGCTCCTCTTCTGGCTCCTCGGGAGTGAGATTCCTTACATAGAGAAAAATGAGGATGCAGATCACCGTGCACACGAGAAGTCCCGGATGTGTGGCCCGAAGCTGGCTCATGTTGTGAGCTCCACATGCATTCTTAGTACCGTACCTTGAAATTTCTTCCTTTAAGCTCTCTAAAAGAACAACAGAATTGACTTTAATGAAGCGTACTAAACTACGTGTATTTCAAATGCGTCATTTTACCAAGTTTTTCTTTGTTTGAGATGGCGTCTCACTGTGATGCCCAGGCTGGCCTTGAGGATCCTTCTCAGCCCCCCAGCTACCTGGGGCTACGGCCGCACAGCCATGCCTGGCTGTCCTGGGGTCCAGTTGTGTGTGTGTGCAGACACGGACCGGTCACCAGTCAGCAGGCTTCTTCCTCCCGCACAGAGCTTTCTTGTGCCCCTTTAACCTGTCCTTTCCTTCCCAACTCTAGGCAGTCACTGGTGTGCTTTCTGTCTCGCTGGATTAGTTTGCACATTCTGTAACTTTATATAAATGGAATCATACAGCATGTGTTTTTTCAGCCCTTGCTTTTTTCACTTGTGATTCTAAGATTCATCCTTGTCATTCCATTTGTCACCAGTTCTTTTTTATTACTGGATAATATTCCATGTTGTGGCTGTAAACAGTTTATTAGTTCATCTGTTGGTGGGCATTTAAGTTACTCTGGTTTAGACAGCATTGTATACACATCTGTGGGGACAGATATCAGAGAGTAAAATGTCTTGTCACGTGGCAGTGGATGTTACCAGCAGTGTAAAGTCATTCCTGAACTAACTGCCAAACTGCAGGGCACAGTGATGCATGCCTATACTCCCAGGAGGCCGAGGCAGGAGACCACCAGCAGTTCTAGGCCAGCATGGGCAATTTAGCAAGACCCTGTCACAAAATCAAATACAAAAAGATCTGGAGGGCTAGGGGTGTAGCTCAGTGGCACCGAGCCAGCCTTGAAAAGCGTAAGGTCCTGAGTTTGATCCTTGATACTGGAAAGAAGAAAATGATCTGGGGATCTAGCTCATTGGTAGAGTCCCCCTGGTTTCACACCCCAGTACTGGGAGAAACAAAGAAAAGAAGCTGAAGTGGTGGAGGCAGCAGTGTTTGAGAGTCCTGAATCGTGTGTGCTGTCAGTACTGGTGCGGTCACATAATAGCATTGTAACTATTGCCGTGAGTGTGTAGTGCCAAGTCCCTATGCTTTACCCACCTTGCCCTGGTGACTAATGATGTCGAGCATATTTTCATGTTATTCCCATGTATTTGTATTATACTGAGGCCAGATCTTTCCTTAAGGAAATGAGGGATTATATGATTATAAACTTGAATCTGTTGAAGTAAGTTTCTGAATTGTTTTTTAGAGAAGACTTAAGTGATTAAAAACAAGATATCTTGAGCTCTAGGTAGGTACCTGCAGAGGCATAACAGTAGCAAAAGGTAATCAGAAGTGTTTTAGTTAATATTGTCTGCAAGGATCATCCTTTGGAGTTTAGGTTGGGTAAATATCAAGCTTTATATTGTTAGGACTGTTTGATTGTTTGTTGAGGAATTGTGACTCTCAGTTTCCATAACAAACTGTGTCTTATTCCTGTTGCCTTTTTTTTTTTGGTACTGGGGATTAAACTCAGGACCTTGTGCTTGCGAGGCAGGTGAGCTACATCCCCAGCCCTCCTGTTGCCTATTATTTAAAAGCCTTTGTACTTTGGACTGGTGTTCATCTCAGATTGGTCATTGGTGGCCTACCTGTCCGCACCATCATTACAAGTGCTGCTTGGGTAAAGTACTGACAGCACAGCATTTGGAGTTAGCCTTGGATTGTTAAACTTTGGAACAATCAGAACTATTAATGTATGTTGATTGTGGATTTTTAAAAATGTATTTATTTTAGGACCGGGGATTTAGCTCAGTGGTTTCGCTGCCTGCTGTGTAAGCGCAAGGACCTGAGTTCGATCCCCGGTGCCAAAAAAAATAAATAAATAAATAAAATAAAATTATTTATTTTCATTGTATAGTTTTTTTCTGCTCAACATGCTTGCAGACTAAAAAGCAGCACAACCCAAAGTATGTTTTATGCTCTTTCAGTAAATGTTCATTGATTGCACTAAACATCAAACTTTATGGCCTACTTTTAAAATTATACAGCATTATTAAATGTAAATATAAAAATCTCATTATAGTGCCAGGGATTTAGCTCAGTGGCACTGCACCTGCCTCACAAGCACAAGGTCGTGAGTTGATCCCCAGTACCAAAAAAAAAAATCTCATTATAATAAGTCTCTAAAGAATTTAAATCATAAAAATAGACATTGCATGGGAAGGAGACTCCTGAAAATGAAAGTAAAGCTTTTTAGGACCTTTGGTATAAAGGCAGCTGTAGTCCTTTCCATCTTTTCCTGTATTGTGGCTTTAGTGCAGGAAGCAAGGTTTGGGGCTTTTGTTTGTGTTGCAGAATCTGTAAGCCCCTCTGCACTGACCGAATACACCTGTATAAACCTCGCCCAGCGTCAGAGCCCAGAGGATTGGGTTTTTTCAGTGGTTTTTATAATTAAATGAGGACAAGTCCCAGGGGTGGCCATTGTCCTTCAGGTAATACCCAGGTTCAGCATAGAGCAGGGTGAGGGTGGATCAGGTACTCAGCACCATTTTCACATTGCCACCGAGCCTGGCCCCGGCTCACTGGGACATTAGGTGCCTGTCAGATGCTGTGTTGAGTGGCCATTGCAGCTCAGGCGTGGTCGGGACAGACCTCGAAAAGGAAGTCTTTGGAGACCTCCCTGCTTTTGAGTATAAATAGTTCTTGCTGTTGCTTTAACACCATATCCAGTGGATGTGAAAATTCCCAGACTAGTGCTCTTCAGGGCCTGGCAGGCTTTCCTTTTATACCAGCCGTGAGCTCCGTTTTCAGTTTTGTACGCATCTGGTGATTGTTGATTAGTTGTTTGGTTCCTATGTTGCAGTCAGTTATTTAGCCGTAAGGAAAGCTGTATTTATCACGTGACTTTCTATCACTAATTTGCAAGAAACGTAGGTGGTATCTTCCAAGTGTAAGAAATATGTACTCCGAAAACAGTCTTCGTGATGTTTAACCATTTTTCCCCATAAAAGTTACGTCCGAAGTCTGTACTGACTTAAAGGCTTTAGGAGGAGTAGCCGCACTAAGCAGGGTAGGGCCTGGTCTGTACTCGGATAGGAGAGAGTGACCCTTACCCGTGTGTGTGGCAGGTGCGCCTTTTCTCTGTGCCACCAGATGACGGTGCTGTCCCTAGACCCCGTCCTGAGGTGACTGCACCACAGATACCTCCTCAGAGTGGGGGTGGAAGAGAGCACGGTGAAGCTCTGTCCAGACCCCTTGTCCCTCTCCTAGGCCGCGTGTGTACTTTAATAATTGCTGGTCTTCCGTATCCGCAGCCTTTGAAGGCTGGCGTTAAACTGCGTGTAGTGCACAGCGGGGCCAAATGGCTTCCACATAGGGAAAACTGTTGAGAGTGAGGGGGACTCGGTGGCGTCCGCTCTCGTGGTGACCGACTCTGCCTCTCTCTTGCCCGCTGCAGTGCGGGGCTGCCTTCCAGGAGGATGACGTCATCGTGCTCAATGGCACCAAGGAGGACGTGGAGACGCTGAGGACGAGGATGGAGGCACGGCGGCTGAGGGCGAAGCAGGTGAAGGTAACGGAGAGGCGGAGCTTCCGCCCTCAACTCAGCCTTGGTTCCCAGCCTCGTGGTCGGTGCAGCTCCTGGGGACGCCACACCCAGGAGCACAGAGCTCAGCGAGCCCTGGGGAAAGGCAGCGACCATGGCTGTCGCTGTCACTTATTTGAAAAGAGCATGTGCTCGGTTTCCGTGACTAGTCAGCCAAGCAGTGGAAAGTCACCGCCACCCCAGCACATCCGTGGGTCCCATGTCCCCAAATTTGGACGTGTGCAGGAGTCCCCTGCAGTCCGCGTTCCAGCAGGCCTGGGGGCCGGGAGCCCACTCTTCTTTCCCTCCCCGGGGCATGGGGTGCAGCCCTGAGGACGCGGGCAACTCTTGGGGGGTGGGGGTGTCTGTCCGGGGAGGAGCTCCGCCCCCAGGAGGAAACCCCGCCCAAGCTTGGGTGCCTCAGGTGCGCCGCCATAGGGCCGCCATAGGACCGCTGTAGGGCTGTGTGTCCTGGTCCTGGCTTTGGCACCCTGCGGTTTGTCAGTTAAGAGATCATTCGGGGGCGCCTAGTGTTTGTGAGGTCCCGGGTTTCAGCCTCAGTGCCACCAAAAGAACAAAACGGCCATCAGTTCTGGGTCCAGCAGTACATTTTATGAATTATGATTTATTAAGTAGGAACAGATGTTAGCTGTGTATTGCGGGTCTTTTGTGAGTGGTAAGATTCTTTTTTATTTATAGAAAAGTTAGGCCCAGGGTAAACTTGAGAGAAAACTTAATGTGATCAGAACTAAAGCAGAATAATGCTGGGTCTGTTAGAAAAATCAGTGTAGTACCCTGGACATAAACTTTTGGGGGGAAGTGCCCTTAAAATGTGTCTGCATCCACTAGTTTTCTAGGAGAGAGTGATAAGATAGTGAGTTTTTTTCAGAGCTTTGTTTTTTGCTTTTTGTGTTTCTTTGGTCACAGAAGAAATTATAGGGCCTGTATCACCTTGGAACAATGTATTTGTGGTCATGAGACCTAGAAGCTGCTGCTGGAGCACATGCAGCATTGCTACTGGGCCCGGGCTCAGAATCGTCAGAAAGAGCCAGGGCCAGCAGCTTTCGCTCCTTTTATTGTTTACTTAAGTAGAAAGTAATGCATATAAACTTCTGGAGCACAGAGTTGTGCCCAAACGTTGAGACCAAATACAAATAGAAATATTCTGTGCTGCTATTTAAGTTAATACAGCATTAATGAGAAATATTACAGAGCCATCTAGTCCTTTAGTGCTTCATGAAGGTTAAAAATCAAATATATATAAGTATTTAAATTCTAAGCTGGTTTCCTAAATTACTCTGACTTCAAGATCAGAGACGAGAGGAAAAACTAGAGCTGTGACAAAGGACAGTTCCCATTTGTTTTCACTGTTGCCATTGATTAGTTTTTAGAAACAAACACACAAAAGGGAGAAATCATATTTTAAAGGAAGCTACTAGAGATTGTCAGGTAGTTCTTTTCACTATCCTGTTTTAGTGCATTTCTGTCACAGGCTTCCTGCCAGGTTGTCAAAGCCCAGAGGAACTAGCATGCCCCTCCTCTGCACAGTGCGCACCTGAGCTCCTGGAAGCCTCGTAGCTACTGCTGCCAAGATACAAAATATTTCCCAAATACGCCCACAGCTGGAGACGGCCCCGCTTCCTCTCTGCCTGTTTACCGCTCTTACTTTTCAAATAACGCAGCTGCAGAAGGAAGACTTAGAGATGAATAGTTGTCTGTTTTTTGAGTGTTGACCTTCACAAATTCGCGTGCGCGCATTATTACATGGGTGAAGTAGTTTTTGTTTTGTTCAATACCTTTAAGTCACATTGCAAGTATTGCCCGACAAAGGTCCTGCGAGGTTGCCTAGGGGTAGGGGCCTTCTGAAATAAAAACACTCTGTGGCATTAGCGCCACCGATTGGATACCTAGGAAAGTGACATTTTAAAGTAATTTGAGTGAACATTGTCCCGTTGGTAATTTCTGCACTTGAATCAGTGCGAACACAGCTGTGTAATTTTAGAATGGCTAATTCACTTGTTACTTACCAAAATAACGATTATGAGTAACAAAATTCTAGTGCCTGAAAATCTGAGTAATCCAGATTTGAGGAGAATAACTCAGATGTTCCTTAGTATAAGTCTCCAGGCCTTAGAATTAAATAAACAAGTACAAAAGCAGTCTGATGACGGAAAAGGAGGTACCAGAATGGGTAAGACTTGGGGTGCATCCCACCACCTGGGCTTGCCTTGTGGTGTGCATTTTTCACCTCACCGCTGTTGAGTGATGGTGGGAGTAACATTGACTTTTCTCAGTGAAGTCTGTCATCCTCGCTTCACACCCTGAAGAATGTGATTGGGAGTGGAGATACAGAGCAAGCGGGTCCCACAGACGCCCGCGTGTGTGGCCCACGTGCGGTGGGGGGGGGGGGGGGGGGGGGGGGGGGGGCCGGGCTGACAGACGCCGGGGCCCCTGCCGAGCGAGACCGCGCGACACAGCCTCCAGCCCGCTCTCCTCACAGAAACCCAGGAAGCCCAAGGCAGCGGAGTCGGCTTCCAAAGCGGACAGCAGTGAAGGTGAGGCGCGACAGAGGTCGGTGCTCGCATTGTGCGGCCGGGCTGCGTCCTGAACGCACGCTTCGGTGCAGCGGCGCCTTCCGCTTTGCTGACCTTGACTTTTGCAGCCTTGCTTGCGCCGTCGGAAGCAAAGAGCGGCAAGCCCGGGGAAGCCGGCCCCGAGCCCCAGGAGAAGAGGGGCGCCGCGGGCCCCCGGAGCGCAGGTGGGCCCTCGGGGCAGGGACCGGGCGGGGGTGGGGACGGGACCGAGCAGTCGTGCTGGAGCACTGCCTGGCACGTGTGAGCTTTGCTCCCAGGACTGCAGGACAGGGAGAGCACAGGTAGTATCTGGAACGATCTTTAGGCCAGCTTGAAAGGTTTCTGGCTTTTTCCGGCAGCAAACGGGGCCTCTTCCGGGAAGGCGGGGAAGCCGGGCGGGCCCCCGAAGAGGTCCATCGCAGACAGCGAGGAATCCGAAACCTACAAGTCCCTCTTCACCACGCACAGCTCCGCCAAGCGCTCAAAGGAGGAGTCTGCGCACTGGGTCACGCACACGTCCTACTGCTTCTGAGCGGCCCCGCCCCCGTGTTATAAACGCCCCACCCCCCACCCCCGCTGTATGGTCGTTCGATGCAGAGCCAGGGGTCTGGGTCGGGTCCTGGAGGACGTGGGGCGGGCCGCTTGCATAGCCGGGTGGGATGGTCTTGCTGCTCATAGCGCTCAAGACTCCGGGCTCCCCAGGTGTGCGCAGCCCATGTGGGCTGAAATCACAGTGGCTTTGCTGCCTTCAGTCAGCCCAGCAGCGAGGAGACAGCCTGGGGATGTGTTTCTGATACCAGGCATCTCGCCCACCACAGCCCGGGGTGGGGGGTGGGGGGCTGGGGCATGTCCTCTGCTAAGGGTTGGGGGTGTCCTGTCATTTTGAACAGAGTAGGGATCAGCTAATACGATACAAAATAAAGCTCGTTTGCCTTTTCTCTCATCTGTCTGCGCTTTTCTTCTCTCCCTTCACATGATGTTTTGCCAAGAAAATTGCAGACTTGCTGTGGGTGTGGTGGCGCACAACTGCAATCCCAGCCCTTAGGAGGCTGAGGCAGGAGAATCTATGAATTTGAGGCCAGCCTGGGCTACATAGTGAGACCCTGTCTCAAAAACTGCAGCATTGAATCGCTGGTGATAGCAGTGATTCCATGAAGTCATGGGGATCCCACTTTTCTCCGTCAGCAGAAGGTCCAGGGGGGAATTGAGCTGAAATTGCCACATTTTATGTATCTTTAATGTGTGTGAAGTCACTGATCATCGAAACTTCCACAGGGCTGCTTGTGAAGTGCGAGCGCGTCCGGGCCTCAGCACTGTCTCGAGGGCCTTGTGTAGGGAGAGGCCCCCAGGAGGGTGAGGGCGGCAGCGCCGGGCCGCTTCCCACCTGTCTGCTGCGGGGTTCAGCGCTTCCGTGCGTGACCACGGCTCTTCCTCGGCCACACTCAGTGAGTTTCTGAAATGGACCTTTTCAGAGTAAACCAGAATTAGCCGTTTACCTGCCGGGCCAACATTCTGACCGCCCAGTGAAACCATTTTTGAGGGTTTTTCTTTTACTTATTTTTATAACAATTTTATTTTTAATTTGGCTAAAATTGTTACAGCAACCCACCATTCTTTTCACTTTGCAAAGAAAACTTGATCTCCTTTTAGTCAAATATTAGTTTTGCCATTACATTTTTATTTTGATTTCTTAATTTTAGCTTTAATGAGTCAATTTTATTTTCCACTGATTTTTTTTTTGGTATGGGGGATGGAACTCGGGTCCTTGCGCTTTCGAGGCAGGCGGCGGAACCACTGAGCTAAATCCCCGGCCCTGCACTGATTATTTTTGGGGATTTTTTGGGTTGGTTTGGTTTTTTAAGACAGGGTCTCCCTATGTAGTTCAGGCTGGCCTTGAACTCAGTGCGATCCTCCTGCCTCAGGCTCCCAAGTGCTGTGTTCACAGCCCTGTGCCACCGTGCCCGGCTGCACCCAGCTCTCGCCGACGCAGTCAGTGTCACCAGCCTCAAAGCTTGAGGCGCTCAGAGCGTCCGGCCTCTGCAGATAGCGACTGCGCAGCCTCAGGGCCCTTCCGCCCCTGGCCCGGGGTCGCCCGGAAGGGTTGGAGGAAGGCTGTACTCGGAGGCTCCGGGCCTCTCCCACTTGGCAGAGGCGCCGCCCTGTCAGCCAGCACAGCTGGGCCGCTGTCCGGCTGTGTTCCCCACAGGCTGCCGGGTCCGCCCCTGGGTGCACCCACGTCGGAGGCTGGAGCCGGCCTGCTCTCAGGCTGCCCCAGGAGCCGGGTCCACCCCGGCCCCGGCCCGGGTCGGACCCCTAGGCGGCCGGAGGGCCTGGGCAGAAGCCCGGGTCCCTCCCAGGGCACGGCCCGCTCTCCCCGCTTCCAGCAGGAGAAGCAGCCTGGCGCAGTGAGATTCCTGTGGCCACGCCCAGGCGCTTCCACAGTGAAAAGCCTGTGGCGACTCCCAGGCGGCCCTGCTGTGGGTCACCGATGTGAATCGAGTCTGTTTGCTGTCTGGCATCACTTCGCGGGCCACGATGATCAAGGGAGAGGGCGGGACAAACCCCCAGACGGGATACGGGAGGACCCACCACAGCCGTGGACAGTGCAGCCAGTGGCTTCCCAGAGGGGCTTCCCAGGCAGCGGCCGCGGGCGGGCCGGGCCGCGTGTTCCGGTTGATCCATTGGCCTGGCCTGAGGGGCCGCTCAGGGACAGCTGCGCCCCCGCAAGGCGTGCGCGTCCCCTTTGGGTTTCACGGGCTCTCAAGTTCTCTCGCGGCACAGCGCCGCACAGGTGGAGGCTGAGAGCCCCAGCTGGGAGCAGCTCGCCGGGACACGCGTGCGGGGGCCCCCGAGCCCACGGACCGCTTCTGCAGAGGCATTTGCAGGCGCGCTGCGAAGGCCTGGCCGAGTCCCTGACGCGGTCCTGCGGCTGCTGTCACCTCTTCCTCTCCAGTCTTCCTGCGAGGCCAGACTGGGAGCGGCCCTTCTGTTCGCTAGTGCTGTCCCTGTCGCTGGACTGATGTGTTTAGCAGTACGGGGATTGAACCCCAGGGCCCCCACACAGCGAGGTCCTCAGCCCCGGTTCAGACTCTACTGCGAGCCCGGCTCTCGCTAAGCCGCCAAGTGGCCCGCGCTGGGCTCAAACCCGAGACCCTCCTGTCCCAGTCAGTTCCCGGGGGCGCAGGGCAGAAAGGGGTGGCGGGGGCGCTGGGCAGCGGAAGCCCGGTAAGGAAGCCAAACATGAGGTCTCTGCATGAGGTCGCGAGTCGTCACGGCGGACAGTGCGGGCCGTGGGGAGGGCTCGGGCTCCCACTTGGTGGCCGTGGGCGCTCAGCCCCCGGGCAGTAGTCTCCTGCCCCCCAGTGTCGGTCCACCGGGAAAACCGACAGCGCTGCGGCCTCGGGGCGCGGCCAGGAGGTCCCCTGCCTCCCCTTCGAAGCCGAACTGGAACCAGCCTCCCCTCCAGGCGTCACAATGGCCTGGCCCCCAGGGGCCGCTCTGTGACATCACCAGCTGCGGAGCGGTTGGGCGGGCGGCAGTGCCACTTTGCCACTTTGTGCACTGACTATTCAGCATGGGGTTGCTCAGTGAGCTGCTGGTGTTTTCCCTGTTCCTCTGCTGCGGGGAGTCCTTCATGTTCTTTCTTTGGGAGAAAGCCAAGGAGCCCCTGGAGAAGGCGCCGTGCGGGGTGCCGCGCGGGAAGCACACCCGGGTTCGGCTCAACTGCCCAGCACATGCTCAGGGCTGGCTGGGATACAAATGTCTCTGGCTCCTTTTTGTTTTTGTTCTGTATGTGACACTGAAGTTTTGGGTGCATAGTAAGAATAAGACTAAGGTAAGGATGGCTCGCTCGCTCTCTCTCTCTCTCTCTCTCTCTCTCTCTCTCTCTCTGTCTCTCTCTCTCATTTTGAGACAGGCTCTCACCAAAGTCACTAACTTGTCCAGGCTGGAACTTTTGATCCTCCTGCCTCAGCCTCCCAGAGTTCTAGGATTTCAGGCATGCACCACCACACCTGGCAGAATGGCTCCATTTTCGCACCACATCAATTCAGTAACAAATCTCAGACCCAGAGAAACATGGGTTTTAGTTAGGAGAGGCAGGACTTCTAGATGTCACGAATTTAAAGAGAAAGTACCTGCCTCATAGGAAAATGTGGCGGATGAACTTCCTGACATGTCCTTAGTGAAGAAGACATTGTATCACTAAGTCTCCGAATCCACGGAAGTTGGAGCAAATAGCTGTTTATTGGCTCAGTTTTTTCCTGGGGTGTGAATTTCTTCAAATTGAGGATTGATTCGGGAATTTAAAGTGTGTTTCAGGTCAAAACTGTTCACAGAGCCAAAGTCACTGTGCCCTGATTTTTTAAATTTCACTGTTTGATTTAATACAAATTCCTGAACTTCATGGAAAAGTTATCAGTATCTTAAGTAAAGGAAATAGAAGGCCTGTACCAAAGGGACAAAGGCGGAAGGCAGTAACTGCTGGTCCCCAAGGTAACTCCACAGCCCTTTTGGGTAGGAAGGAAGGGGGAAGAGAAATCTGGTGGCCCTGTGTTCTCTTCTGGTCAGATCTAGCACTTCATGACACTGTGTCCAGAGTGACAGCGGAAATTGGCAAACTTCTCTAACGGGCCAGAGAGTAAACAGTGCCAGCATCATGGGCCATGTGACCTCTGTGGCATCTGCTCTCAGCTCCGCCCTTACAGCCTGAAAGCAGCCATAGATAGTATGCAAATGAGTGAGCATGGCTGTGTGCCAGTAAAACTTTATTTACAAAACCAGGTGTGGACAGATTTTGCCAGTTTGCAATCCCTGGACAAAAGCAATGTTAGAGCTAGGGCCGGAGATTTAACTTAGTGGCACTGCACCTGCCTCTCAAGTGCAAGGTCCTGAGTTCCATCCCCAGTACCAAAACAAAAAAAGCAATGATAGGGCCATGATCGAAACTTAGATGAACTTACCTTTCTCAGGACTGTCAAAACCAGCAAGGGCAATGGAATTATTCACGCTGAATATGTTTCTTGACAGGAGCAGAATCCTCTTGGCCTTCAAGGCTATCCATTTCGCTCCCTATGTAAGAAAAATCAACATGCCTCCCCAAGCCAAGACTGTGCATTTACTACCTCAACCCATCCTGAGATGGACCTTATGAAGTTGGTAGCCAAAGTACGGAATCTTAAAGCTGCCATGACACCCCGCAGTAACCTCAGACTGAATAACCCGGACTTCCCCATGGACCCACAGAATTGCGTTGTGCTATATGACGTATGGGGAGAAAATGCTGAATGAATGGATCTGCGTGTCAAAGTAGGAGGGAAAAGGGTTGAGCATTGGCAGACAATATCCACACTAATAAAACTATTCTGAAGAAACAATCCCCGCATGTGAGATCTTTCTCCTCCTCACCTTTTAACTAGAAGGAAAAATGAAGGTGAGGCTATAGCACAGCGAGAGCGCTGAAGGTTTTGTCTTTGGCTTTCTTTCTTTCTCGGGAGCTGTGGGTGGTAAGGGGACTGAAAATGTCAGTCGGGCCCAGTGACATTCTTGACCATGACGCGGTGGCCCCTGGGGATGACAGGGCTGTGGCAATCTGGAGGGAACATGCTCGTATCATGTTCATAGAAACTGTTGTTTCCTCCTTTATGGTATCTGATTTGTGCAAAGTAGGGAACAAATGCCTAATAACTGAAGAATCCCAAAGGACAGCTTTATGAATTTCACACGATTCAAGCTGGGCATGGTAGCGCAGGCCTGTAATCTGGCACCTGGGAGGCAGAGGCAGGAAGATCACTGTGAGTTCGAGGCCAGCCGGGGCTACATAGCAGGGCCCTGCCTCAACAAATGAATAAATGAGACAATCCCATTAGGAAGGATATGTTCTTCCACCCGAAAAGTCCCTTTACTTATTCCATCCTGTGAATTCTGGGTAGTAACTTTTTCTTTTACAAAAGTAGCACTTACAGCCTAGAGCTGGATTAAGGAAACAGAAGCAGGGGTGGGATAGAGATGAGCTCCCCAGGACTCCCAAGTTTGTGGGTTAGTTCTTCATGGCACTTAGGTAAAGAACGGATAGCCTGGCGTGGTAGGATGGCTACTTACCCTGCCTGCAAGCTCATGTTCTCCCATCAGAGCCAACCTGAGGCTTTAAGGGAACCAGAGGCAGAGGTTAGTGGGGTTGGCAGAAGCCCCCATCTGTGCGCCTGGCCGAGAGTCCCTTCCGGGTGTTTGAGCAAAGCCGAGGGCGGAAGCTGCCTCGCTCTTCAGCCCTGGTCAGCGTCACACTTTGCAAAAGGTCCTTGAGCACTCATTTTGGCTTCACTCTAGCTTTCAGGACGGAAAATAAGGAAGGGGCCAAGGTTACTCCTGCTTGCCTCTTGCATTCTTCACGAGCAAGCAGGGTGTCTGTCACTTGTGCGTGCGTGTGCACAGCTGTGATCTAGCACGGGGCCAGTGTCCGATTTTCTTCCACTTACCCAGTGGACACTTAGACCAGCGCTTGGCAAACGATGCCTCGGGGGCCGATTGGAGCCTGCAGTCCGTCTGGTGTGGCCCGTGAGTTCGTGATGGCTTGTATTGCAAATGGCTGAAAAAAATCAAAAGATGCATAAAATTTAGGGACATGAAATTCTAATTTCAGTGCCCACTGACTCACGTATCGTCCTCTGTGCCGCCGTGGCACGAGGCGCTAACTGCCCCTCTGCAGGAAGCTGGTGGAGCCCAGTCTGTGAATCGGTGACGGGCGCTGGCCTCGGGAGCCCAAAGGCTGTGGTCACTTTCTGACAGCACTGCGTGCGAAGGCGCCCCCTGGTGGCCCTGAGGCGGAAGCCTCACGATTTGTGAGCCCGAGCGTCCTAAGGCCAAAACGTGAGCTGCCTTGCAGGGCCCAGGAGAGGCCCGGTTAGCCGCTCCGAGGAAAACAGGGCGGGCATCGCCTGCTCGGGAGCTGCTTCTCAGCCGGCGCAGAGGACAGAGCTGACAGGGCCCTGACCCGCGGCCCTGTGGACTCGGAGACAACAGATGTGTTGTCCGAAGCCTCAAGGCCCGTGGGGATTTGGTTTTGTTTTTGTGTTTGTTTTCTGTGTTGTTTTACTCATTTGAACCCCAGGCCTCCGAGTGCAGCGCGCCCCGCTTTAACCAGCCCCCCAGTGAGGCCCAGGCTGCTCAGCTCCAGCGCCTACCACCCAGGATGCAGTGGAGGGGCGCGCGGGTTTCTCGGGGACGTCCTCGCCTGCCCCCCCCCCCCCCCCCCGCCCGGCGCCCCTCCCCGCGCGCCCCACCTAAGGCCGCCACCCGCTTTGGCAGCTGGACGAGCCGACGCCTGGCCGGGGACAGCCCTGTTACAGCCTGCGTGAGATCTCTCCATTTCACCCATTCTAGGGTCCTTACCTAAGGCAACCTAAGGAAGCCCTCCTCTTGAGCTCCACATCCTTCCAGTCCATCAGGCCCAGTATCCTCATTCAAGCCATCCCAGGAACACCCATCCCAGACATTCCCAGGTCCAGGCAACACATATACTCCCTATGCTCTAGGTTTGCCAACTGCAACCAGTGTCACATTCCCCATCCCAGCTAACCCTTGGACCCTCTATATCTCAGGCGACCTCCCTCCAGCCCTCATGATGGGAAATCTCTGGGCTCCCATCCTAGCCAGTCCCTGGACCTTCCCCAGCCACCCGTGTCCCTCCAGTCTGAAGCTTAACCACATCCCAGACAGGCCCTGGAACTCTACCCCACCATACACACACACAACAGGCATCGCTGCTCCAGCCAGCCCCTAAACTCTCCATCATTCAAGCCAGATTCCCATCTCACGCAAGCCCGGGATTCCCCATCTTAGCCAGTCCCTGGATCCTCCAACCAAGGCAGTTCCAGGATCTTCCATCTCAACAAGCCCTGGGACTCCCCCATCACAGCCAAGCTTGAGATCTAAGCTCCATTCTTTCAACTCTCATTTCCTGCTCTCCTTTGGAAATGCTCTCTTCTTTCATTCCACCATCTACATTCAATGAAATTGTACCCATCCTTCAAGACTTAACTCAAATGCCACCTTACTGAAGCCAACTCTGATTTCCTTAGTGAGATGTGCTTGTTCTTAGGCACACTTCTTCCCCCCTCGACCTCCCTTGACTTCCCACTGCACTTCCTCTGCCCTGTCCCTCCTGGTGTTTTCAGGACAAGTGGAGCTTGGCTTTATGACACATTTGTTTATGTTCTTGTTTTTTTACTTTTTATATTTTTAATTGATAAAAATAACTCTCCCCCCAAATAAAATAACTCACATTGGTTAAGTTTTCAGCACTTTTATATGTTGATTGAAATGCAGTCATACCTCTTCTAGAGGAAGCACAATTTTGTAAGCCAGATCAAGAACTTTTTATTTTCCCCCATTAAGTTTGTTGGTACATTTTCGGTATACAATACAGTTACATTCATCATTGGGATCTTGTACCATTACATGAGTCTCTTGGTTCTTATTTTTTTTCCCCTTCCC